>OZ038515.1:80897996-81005496 GCA_964036315.1 Acanthosepion esculentum
CATACGTACATATACATACGTATATATACATACGTACATACGTATATATATATACATACGTATATATACATACGTACATACGTATATATATATACATACGTATATATACATACGTACATACGTATATATATATACATACGTATATATACATACGTACATACGTATATATATATACATACGTATATATACATACGTACATACGTATATATATATACATACGTATATATACATACGTACATACGTATATATATATACATACGTATATATACATACGTACATACGTATATATATATACATACGTATATATACATACGTACATACGTATATATATATACATACGTATATATACATACGTACATACGTATATATATATACATACGTATATATACATACGTACATACGTATATATATATACATACGTATATATACATACGTACATACGTATATATATATACATACGTATATATACATACGTACATACGTATATATATATACATACGTATATATACATACGTACATACGTATATATATATACATACGTATATATACATACGTACATACGTATATATATATACATACGTATATATACATACGTACATACGTATATATATATACATACGTATATATACATACGTACATACGTATATATATATACATACGTATATATACATACGTACATACGTATATATATATACATACGTATATATACATACGTACATACGTATATATATATACATACGTATATATATACATACGTACATACGTATATATATATACATACGTATATATATATACATACGTATATATATACATACGTACATACATATATATATATACATACGTATATATACATACGTACATACATATATATATACATACGTATATATACATACGTACATACATATATATATACATACGTATATATACATACGTACATACATATATATATACATACGTATATATACATACGTACATACATATATATATACATACGTATATATACATACGTACATACATATATATATATATACATACGTATATATACATACGTACATACATATATATATATACATACGTATATATACATACGTACATACATATATATACATACGTATATATACATACGTACATACATACGTATATACATACGTATATATACATACGTACATACATACGTATATACATACGTATATATACATACGTACATACATACGTATATATACATACGTACATACGTATATATACATACGTATATATACATACGTACATACGTATATATACATACGTATATATACATACGTACATACGTATATATACATACGTATATATACATACGTACATACGTATATATACATACGTATATATACATACGTACATACGTATATATACATACGTATATATACATACGTACATACGTATATATACATACGTATATATACATACGTACATACGTATATATACATACGTATATATACATACGTACATACGTATATATACATACGTATATATACATACGTACATACGTATATATACATACGTATATATACATACGTACATACGTATATATACATACGTATATATACATACGTACATACGTATATATACATACGTATATATACATACGTACATACGTATATATACATACGTATATATACATACGTACATACGTATATATACATACGTATATATACATACGTACATACGTATATATACATACGTATATATACATACGTACATACGTATATATACATACGTATATATACATACGTACATACGTATATATACATACGTATATATACATACGTACATACGTATATACACATACGTATATATACATACGTACATACGTATATATACATACGTATATATACATACGTATATATACATACGTACATACGTATATATACATACGTATATATACATACGTATATATACATACGTACATACGTATATATACATACGTATATACGTATATATACATACGTATATATACATACGTACATACATATATATACATACGTATATATACATACGTATATATACATACGTACATATACATACGTACATATACATATATATACATACGTATATATACATACGTATATATACATACGTATATATACATACGTATATATACATACGTATATATACATACGTACATACATATATATACATACGTATATATACGTACGTATATATACGTACGTATATATACGTACGTACATATACGTACATACGTATATATACGTACGTATATATACGTACATACGTATATATACGTACATACGTATATATACGTACATACATACATATACGTACATACATATATATACATACGTATATATACGTACATACGTACATACATATACGTACATACATATATATACATACGTATATATACGTACATACATATACGTACATACATATATATACATACGTATATATATGTACATACATATATATACGTATATATACGTACATACATATATATATACGTACATACACATATATACACGTACATACGTATATATACGTACATACATATATATATATACACGTACATGTACACACATATATACGTACATATACACTTATATATACGGATATATATGTATATATATATACACACATACATACATGTTAAAATATATCCATATAAAAACCTTAGGCAGATTTACGAGGCTGGCATGATAGCCACCTCACACACAATAAATACCCGACAAGGTTTCTTTCATATATAATCTTAATATTACCAAATTCAATATATACTTGTCAGAATGTTGCTTACGCAGAAATTTGTATTATGTTTGCAATTTATCTCACTGTAAACTGAATAATAAGAAACACATAAAATAATTGTAAAATAGAAGTGAAACTACGTTTGCATGATGAATGAAAAAATAAGAATATAACTTTCAAATTAACATGTAGCTAAAAATGGCTCTTTGAATAAGGATTGAAAAGTTTTGTAAATTAGATTCAATAACAGTTTATGTTTTGACTTTGTTAATTTCAAACAGTTCAGATATAAGCTCAATGATCATTGTGGCCATATATTGTGTTATTAGTTAAGCATTAAATCTTAAGAGATGAGATTGCATTTCAACAAATTAAAATTGACTGACATTTGATGAAGTGGAGGGTGAAATTTATTGTGCTCAAGCACCAGGGGGATCATCATCCAGGTAACACTTCTCCCTTGGGAGTGGATAGGGGTCATTACATAACATTTGAGTCATCCCCAAAAGTGGAAGTGTCAAGGGGGCTTGAGCAATTCTTGTCCCAAATTCATGAACTCCCACTTGAAACCTGACTTTGTTACACATTGTGCAGATAAACCTCTATACATATATTTCTGTGTCAAGCTCAAAAGTTGGGTATTAAAACAATTTGCAATTTTGAAACACAATAATTCTTTTCCTTTTAAATTTATTAATTTATAAACAATACACAAATTAGTAAGTGCAAACGTTTTAATAAACTTTTTCAAAACATTAGAAAATCTGCATTTTTAAATAATTTTCTAAGTCTTGTTAGCAAACTAAATTAAGTAGCAAGTTGAAATTAGCAAATCTAGATCTGAGAATTGTGATAATTTTATTGTTTTTTTTTATATACTTAAAAATGTGATTTTTTTTTTTTCCAGTAAATGGCTAAACTTATTGAACAAATTATTGAAGACATTATTTTTACTGTATTTGTTTCTTTCTTTATTTTTCATACTTCCTGTGCTATTTTCACATGAAATTAAATTTGGGCAGAGTGGCATAATGATAATTCCATGGAAAATGGAATCAAGTGTTCAAATTCCAGTTGGGAGTTGACAGTTTGGGTTCACTTCATACCGCTGTGTTCTAGCAGAGACATACTGTCTCTTGTTTCTGTTGATTTATGATGTTAATTTACTGATAGAATGATTGAGTGGTATGGAGAATATTTTATAAATAATGCATGGCAGTTTTGAATTGAAGGGCTCTTTGTTGTTTTGGCTTAATTGGTGACAACCTCCAATGGTAATACATCTTTCGCAGCCTTTTATAATCTGCGGTGGGGATGAGTCTCAATAAAATCCAAGCATTGTGAAACAGTCATAGATGGGAAGTGGGAGAAAAAAAATCATGTGCAGGGCAGAATAACTACAAATAATTTTCTTTAGATTTACAAACGTTTTTAAGATCTTGCAAACATTTCCATGTATCAAAACTCAGAGTTGAAAGAAAAATGTCTGTTTTAGCCATTACTGAAGTGTTAACTTTTGGTTGAATGCTGTTAACTAATTAGCTTCAATTTTTGTCTGATTTTGAAATTCTACCATTTTTTTTAAAAAATCTGGAATGCTCCAAACATCAGCATACTTCATCTGGGAGACTTGGATATAACACCTTGATATTCATTATTTTTTCCAAACTCATTCTCCCTAGTATGAAATTTAAATCAACTAAGCTAAAAAGTTAAATGCTCTGAAGTTTATGCATTCTGTGTTTGGTTCATTTAACATGAAAACTTTTCATGTATACCTTAATCTTTGAAGACAATTACTGAGGGGGAGGGGGTCAAATACCTTTTGCATTCACTATTTTCAACATCACTATGCATTCAGTTCTGCATCACCATTTGTACTGTATAAATGTGAATGTAACAATTTTATTGGTCTTAAATGTCCACATGTCAGTATATTTTCAAACACTTATAGCCTCTTAATAAAGCCTTAGATACTTTTTTCTTTTATCTTCACTGTCAAATTTCTTTATTCTTTTTCTTGCTGAGTACAGCATAAAACTGTCCATTCCATTATTATAATCACATTTACTTGCTTTAAGTATCACCATAGAAAGTTTTCTTACTATTCAATAGTAGTGAGAACAAATTATGAAATGTTTATGAAAAGGCAGTTTTACTGTAATGAACAGAAAAATTTATAATGTACATTGCTATAGTTTACCCATGCTATCAAAAATTATGGCATTTTAAATATATTTTTCCAATTACTATTGTTGGACATCTCTTCTTTCAAAGAGTTGGTCTGGTTTTATAAACATCTTGGAACAAATCTTCCATTTTTATAAGACACTGCTATCTAGTGTTTGGAAGATAATTGTAGAACAGTAAAAAGACAACAAATAAAAAGAAAATAATTATAGACACTTGGTGTATTACATATATACATACCCACATATAAAATATATATGTATGCATGTTTAAAAAAAAAAAAAAAACTCAGACAAAAAAAACCTTGTAATAGTAAAGATTTTAACAAAATGGGCTCCTATTTTTGTGCGCATGAGTAAACTATAATATGAATTCTTGACATTGAGTTTAAGGGCTGCTTTTGGTGGTTGTTAAGTTTGTATAAAACAAAAAACAAAAGAAAAACACAGAACACTATGAACAAGTTAATTACAATTTTTACTTATATTTTGTACCCTACCTGTCATACAACATGCTGCCAAATAAAAACAAACAAAAAAGAAGTCAACAATTGATACAATATTTTCACAAAATTTAATGCCAGTCATATGATATTTGGAATGACATTCAGCAGGAGACAAATACTGACAAAAATGCTTTATTCAACTACAGCAGCAACTGTATGAAAAGAGGTGGTTATAAACTAAATTCTAACAAGCATAAGGGTTCAATGTGTTGGAGGGAAAACAATTTGTAAGGTATGTTAAGTCATGCTTGGAAAAAAGTCATAACATTGGTTTCTGGCAAGTCACAGAAAATATTTCCATTTATTTACTTTATAGCAATAAAATAATACTTCCTCTATTCTAAAATAGTTGTTGCATTTGCATACATCTAGATAGGGGTAATGAAAAGTTCTCAACATAACAAAAAAGACTTTAAAGGAAAGAGAATCTGATGTTTGGTCAGGCTAAGAACTTTTCAGTACACCCTTATATAACAGAGAATAGTTTGTTCACTAGATATAATCAGTCTTATAGAGTCCTCAAACTTAGTAGACATTTTTCTTTTTACATATATACATATATTTACTGGACTCAGGGTAAGGTTTTAATGTTAAAAAAAAATGTTCTCAGTGGTGACTGTATCTCTTGTTATGCAAAAATATCTTTTTATAGTAATATTTATCATGATCTCTGTATCTGTTATAGTTTCCATGGAAATAATTAGGAGGCATTACTTTTGGAGTGAGCCTTGTCTCTGTGTGCTTTGAAAAAGCAATTGCACAGGCCAATTTTCCTCCAAAATACATTTTCTAATTTTTATAGTATTTTTCCAATGGAAACTAACCAGGAACAAATGAAATCTATTTTTCCCTGAGGTCATCTAGATCTTTACAGTTAGTATAAAATAAACATTGGTTTTGGTGAAACACAGGCTGAATGTGAATAACAATTTTTTAATTAAAGATTGTAAAATAGACATTTCTTAGTTATACATTTCATTTGTTGCACCTTGGTAGTGACAGAAACAATACTTAATCAGTTCACTATCTTGACCACTTATTGTGTACTTTAACTAGTATTTCATAAACTACATGTACCAACTAGAGGTAGTAGTTGAATTTATAGTAATAAAATATTTTAAATTTAATGTAATAAAAATCATATTTATTAAAATATTATTTTATTAATATAAATTTAATAATACAAATAATATTTATTGTAAATTATTTTAAGTAAATGTGGTCTTCCTCTAATGCCATGAAATTAAACCTAACCCATAACTATAATATCGTCTTTTCTTTTATTACCAGGTTTTGTTTAAAGGTATTAAAATGTGATTTTTTTCTTCTTCAAACACTGTCAGTTAAAATTTCATAAAATATTACTTATTTTATTACTAGGAATTAAATAAATAAAAATAGAAGTTATTTTCTTAGACTTCATTGGTCAGGACTTTTTTTCCAAGTTTAACATATCATCCCCCATGACTTTATTTCCATTCATAGTTCAACAACAACAAATTCTCCTGCAACTTGCCTGAATATTTCATATCCTCACATTCTTTGTCTAACCAAAAAGAATGAAGGGGACAAGTAAGAATATAGGATTTACATAAAATTATCAAAACAGTGAGGGAGAGCAAATGGAAACATTGTCTGTTGCAGACAATGACAAATGACTTGGTCCCTGCTCAAACCCACTTACATTAGAAATAAAAATGAAAAAAAAAGTTTTATAAAAGTCAAAACTGATTCAGTAGACAACAAAAATCATCCAAAGTACAGCTTGTTTCAGAAAAACATGAACAGTATCAATTTTGTATTCAAAAAAGAAAAAGTTTCAATTAAATTGAAGGAACTGAAAAGTAAATTCAGAAAAGAAATAAAATCTTTTAAATGTTAATTTCTCAAGAAAAAAAAAAAGAAAAAAAAAAACAGACGTAAAATAAAGTACCAAAAAAATTAGATGGTTTAGTTCTCCCCAACTTGTCAAAATGGACTACTGAATTATATGACAGCGTGGCTGTAAGACATGGACAGAATTTAACAGTTTGACCATGGAATGAATGCTGTGGTCAGAAAGATGGAGCCCTCTGTCTCAGAGATGCTAATTGCTCTTGCAGTCTTTTATGCTTGCCATCTTTTTTCCAGTGTAGGTAACTGTTCCAGCAAAGTAATGTAACCCACTATTGGACATGAAACTAGTCCCAGAAATACTTGGATGATTTTTAGGTACTCCATCGGCCCTTATGCTTGCCAGATTCAAATGCCACTGAACATGTATTGGAAATGTTGCATTAAATTGCCTGCAGCAACTCCCAACATAACATAGTTATAAACAGGTCTAGAATGTGTCTGGATAGATATACCTATGCAACGATTCCAATATTTCCAATTGATAGACGCCATGCCACATCATGTAACCAGAAAGGGAGAAGCTAAATGTTATTGGGTAACTATTTCTAGTTTTTTGTACTTCAGTTTACTAAAAAATATTAATATATTCACATCTGATACTATAATGGTTATTAAAATAACTGATCAATTTTTTTTTCTGAAAAACAAGTAGAGTGGATGAACTGCTTTATCTAATACCTGCTTTTTTTCTATTCTATGGTTATTTAAATATAAAACATTTTTTACATTCACAGATTAATAAAATTACTATTTTAAACTTACTGATAGATGTCACTGAGCATTATTAAAAGCTGAAATATTAGGGTGTATCAAATTTATTTTCATTTTTGACAGACCTTTACTCCAAATGTACTCATTTAACTACTATGCCGCCACTATTATTATTATTATATATCACATCATTATGATTCAACTGTACAATTTGTGTAAGAGGTTATTAATGACATACAAATATTTAGATTCTGGCAATTTGAGATACTATTTTAAACTCAATTTCAAAGCTGTTGAACCTGCTTACAGAATTCCAGAAATTAAAGGAAATTAACCAATATTAGATGATGCTGTCCAAAACTGCTTTAAGCATTTAAAGGGTGGCGACTTGTCCCTTGAAATAAAGGGAAGGAGTTGATGACACTCAGTTGTTGACTATAATGCTTTAAAATTCAACAGAGGAAACCCAACTACAAGTACTCAAAAAAATTTAAGAAAAGTTAAGATCATTGAAAGATACCATATGTGAAGATTTACATAAGCTTTAAAAACATAAGAGCTCTTGAGAAGTTCCTTATTATTTAAAAATGAAAATGTTTTTGATACACCTCAACATATAAAGTGTTTTATGTAAAATTAATCTTTAAAAAAGAAAAAGAAAAAAAACATATTTCAAATCATAAAATGAAAGTACTTGAAAAAGAAAAAAAATAGAATTATTAAAATCTATTATTCTTAAAAGGTTTTATTTGGAAAACAAAATTTCCAAACATTTTTTCTTATAAGCAAAAGAAACATTTTGCAGGAAAGCAAGCAAAGTAAATAGGAAAAAAATTAAATCAAATGTTCAAATGAAAATATTTGGAAACTGAACATTTAAGTCCATACCAAAATGCCATTGTTGAAAGGCACAAAATGTTAGCATTTAGTAAGTAATTAACCTTCAGCATTCTGTAGTAGACTTTGCTCACTGAGCTTAAGTGCCCTGCCTCTGCAGGTGACTTCACTTGCCAAACAATAGTGTATTTGAATTTCAGTTGTTTTGTCAAACACTGTTTTGCCAGAAACAAAAATTAGCCAGAGCCTCTAGGGGATATGAAAATGAATTAGGTCTGACAAAACAAATAGAAAAGTTAGTTCTTTTGGCAGAATAGCCTAGAAGCAACAAGAGACAAGAAGTGTCAACAACACCTGCTTATGGTCAAGTTTACCATTCCTACTTCCCTACTGTTTACCTCAGAAAAATAGGTGTTTTTCATGTGATGATCCTTCCTTTTCAGTTGAATTCAAATGCCCATGAAGTTGCCTGCTGAATAGACAACAGGCCTATTTGGTTTGGTACTATGCTACATATAGGAATTGCTAAAAATGACTTTGTAATTGAGAACTAGGCAACTGCTGTTGATGAGCTGCCATAGACAGTAGAAAAGGAAGTAATACTCATTAATAATACAGAATGCTGAAGGTCAAAGTGAACTTTCATTAAAGTAAGCAATGCTGTAAATAAGAAATCATCAGCAAAAAGATAAAGAAAAGTAGCGCTTTTGATCGTCATATCAATATAGCAACATTTTAGGCCATTTTGTCAGTAAGGAATCGACATTTAGAGCCAACAGGTAAAAATAGCTGTCGTGCTTCAGCAATGTGTGCATATGTAGTGTTTGCATTGGAACAGGAAAGACTGAACAAGAAAAACAAAAAGATAGAGAAAAATATAGAAGGGGAAATAGCTTCATTAATAATTTCTTTTTAACTCTTAAATAGTGCCATTCCCCTCTGAGAAAGACAGGAAAGAAAAAAAAAATGAGCGTACAGTTGTTTAGAAAAAAGTCATAAATTACACCTAAGTTAAGCCAGGGAAAAAATGTCATAACTTTGGTTTCCACCCCAAAAAAAAAAAAAAAAAAAGTAATATTCTGATTTAAATTTTTTTCTCTATGTCATGACTTTTCTAGGACATAGGTAATTATGGCTTTCCACAATCTTCTGTTCTGTTATTCTCAGCAATACTTATTCCTTTGCAGCAATTCTTTGTCTTTTATTATCATTAATAATAATGATTATTATTATTGTATTTTAATGTTACACATTTTATAACCATAAATTAAAGGACATTTATTAATTAAAAAAAATATTTTTTTTGACATTTTTTTTCCAAACCAGAAGTCAAAATTATGACTCTAGCCTAACTTGGTGCACTTTTGATTTTTTGATTTTATGACTTTTTTCTCATCAAAAATAGTGCCCATGCACATTTAGTTTATAGATAAAGCAAGCCAAGTTAATTTCAGAAAAGTTAATATAAGTCTTATTGCACACAAAGAAAGAAAAAAATGATAGCTGCTTAAATATCCAATTCTGTTCATTCTAAATGTTTTCCAATATTTAAGTCAATTTAGGACAAATTTCAAATACCTTTTGTAAGTTCTACTTATATCAGAGATGATTCCCCTCCATCCCAAAAGATTAAGAAAAAAAAAATGGGAGAAATGAAAGGAAAAAAAAAATCTATAATGAAAAGAATGTTTAGTAGGTCCTGTCTGTTTAAAACTACCAGAGCATTAGCACGGTAAAAGGAGAGAAACCTGGCTTGGAAAAAAGCTCATAAAAAGTAAGCAATCAACCAGCCAAGATAACTGTCAAATGGTTCTTGCAAGCGAGTCAGTGATACATGCGGCGATGAGAGCTGAGTTGTTAATAGGCAGAGAAAAATAAATAAGGAAAAAATATATTTGTTATTAGCAAGCGGTTTTATTGATTTCTTTTCCTAATGGCAAAAGTCAAAAAAAAAAAAAGATTACTTAAATTAGTATTGCTTCTAACTTTGAAAATAGTTATTAACATACTTAAAATTGTTCAGACAATTGAACCTCCTCTTTGTATACTTGGTTTTGACTAATCCATTCTTCAGCCCTTTTCTCTCATAGGTGAACTCCTTTCAGACTCCCTGCCCCAAAATAATGTTTACAGGGAAAAAAACAAACAAACAAAAAACCCATTAACACTGTTTTTAAGACAATGAACAGAAAGAGAACTTTCCAACTACAACAAACATGAGGGACAGCAGGTGTAAGGTCAGAAAAGATTAAAAGAATTTATTTTAAATGTAAAGCTACGTTTCACAACCATCTTACTAGAATTGATCCCTCATAAGAGAAAAGTCTGATAAAATACTGCATTTATAACATACCTAATAAGTGTGGTAAGGTATATAAGTCTTAAAGTCAGACTCGAGTAGTATAAGAAAAATACAGCCACTTTTATGTTGAAAATTTTTTATTTACCTGGAAGAAAGAAGCTTACCAAAAAAGAATACACTTGATGATAGCTGAAGATTTGATGAGAGGAAATGTATTAACACCACCAATTATTTGAAGAGATTCAATTGTCTGAACAATATTGGGTATATCAAAATTATTTAAGTCAGTGGAAATATAAACCTATGAAATGTTATAACAGTACTAAGTTATAAACTGTGGATTTAGAAAACAAAATATTTCAGGATTTTTTCATTTTTATAAAAATCTCAAAGCTAAAATTTAGATCAACTTTTTACTGTTAAATTTTTTAACCTTTAGTAATTTGTTGGCAACTTTGTTTAGTGAATAAAAATATCTGATCACTGAATTGTAGTGTTTGAATTTTATGGATGGTTGTCATGTTTGCTACGTGCAGCAAGATTGGGTTCAGATGAATGGGAGAAAAGCTCTGATTGGCTGTTTGGTTAGAGCATAAAATTAGCCAGAACCTCTAGGGGATAGGAAGACAAATAAGTTCTGACAGAACAAAATAGAAAACCTATTAATTTAAGTAGACCAGCCCAGTAGTTGGAGGTGACACTGAGGTTGTCATGTCCTGCTATGGCAGCAGCAAAAATGACCAAACTAAAAAATATTAGCATTCTAGAAAAATAATGCAAGAGAATACTAGTTAATATTGCAGAGTGCTATAGGCTAATTTTTTTTTTTACAATACAATTAATATATGAAAGATGTTTGTAATTAAAGTCAGAGGACCATGCAGTACTAAATTAAATTCTTGTGCAGCCAAGTGCAAGAAGGAAAATAATATCTAGGCATGCTTTAAACAAACAATGCATGTTAACATGCAAGCTTAAAAGGTGTGTATCAGAGTTAACTTAGAGTTAAGTTTCATATTCTGAATTTCTTTAATCATGTTTTCAATATAAAGAGGAAAAATAAAAATCTCAGCAAAATCCCTTTCTAAAATATTTACCGCCCACCTAAACTTGTCAAACCATCAACCGTTGTAGTCACTGACCGCCAAACAAAGCAAAAAAAGCCCCACATTTAGTTTGGAGTTATTTTGTCAGTCCATCCACAACTCATCTCTCCAGTTACGGTACCAAGCAAACTAGCAGCGGGTTTCGTACAGTCCACTCCTGCCAATGTAACGCACCCATTTGATCACATCATGGTCATTGTAGTTCAGTTTAGATTCAAAAACCTTAAGATAACGCACTTTGAAGCCTGATGGAGCGAAAGGCACCTGAAAAGAAAAAAAAAGAATTATCAATACAGTTATATTTGCTCTCTTTAATCATAAAACCAACTATTGTTTTGCTTGCCTTATGTTCAACCAAGTGTCTTGACCCTGGAGGCTTAAAAATTAGTCTATAAGAATAATTTTACTTGATAAACATATGAGAGTAGTGAATGACTTCTGCGGTAATGAGGTACCCACAGACCAATTTAAGGTCATTAAACATTTGCAAAAATTCAACTATCTTGACACTGTAGCAACTGACAATGAAAAATAGGATAGAAATTAGATTGAAATCCTTTCCAGAAACAGCATGATATTAAGGAACTAAAAAATAACAGTGACTGAAGTTCCTCCTCTATGAAGGAAAACGTGTGAAAGGAAACATGTTCCCAAAAGTTTAAACAAAAACATTTGTTATTCATGTGGGCTATTGGCCACTATATTTCATAGAAATGCACATCTAACCATTAATATCTCAGCAGGATTAACTCATTACAAAAGAGTAAATAAATTATATTGTATTTCAGACACTATTTTCCTTTTTTTAATTTTAATCTAGGTAAGATTATCTTTTTGATTTTATTTAATTTCACTTTACAAATTCTAAATCTTATTGGTCACAAATACTGAATTATATTTAATGGTAATGCACATGAAAAATTCAGTTTTCCTATTTTAATTATCTGAAGAATTTTAAGTTAATAACTGAATAAGCGCCTTGAGAGTTGCACAACTATAAAATATTCACGGAAATTCCCTTGTTGCCTTGTTAAACATTTGCACTTAACAACTTTAACAAAATATTACAATAACAATCATAAATCTCAATGCAGGTCATTACTTAACGAGAATACAAATGAAAAGATTAAAAATGACAAAGTTTTCCAAATTCTCCGAAGCAGACGTTAAACATGTGTTATTGCCTCCTATATCTTCCCTTTCCTTTTTTAATTCTTTCTTTTTCTTAAAACCAAATAATACCTTTGATACATATTTTCTTGTCTACCCTGACAATCAAACAGGAAAGGGTCATTGTTCAGAGATGATAGCAGGGTATAATGAACATGCTAACTAAAGAACACGAAAAATTATAATATGGTAAAAATGAGTGTGATCAGAATATGATGCAAAGTCATGAAATCTCAGAAATAAAGAATTACCTCCTTTAGATATCTTTAACTCATATTCTGATTGCAAATTTTAAAGCATCCAATCTCTCAAAAGCATTAGTATAAACTCATCAACTTAATATTCTTGGAAAAGGTAGAAATTAATCTTTTCTCCCCATCTCTCCAATTAAACAGCAAAGCAGACAAGATTTCTTTAGCTGTGATTCATAACAAATCTAAAAGACAACTTAGAGTTCAAAGTCATGGAAAAATCAATAGGAAACTACTTCACTATATCCCCACACTATAATCATCATGGCACTACAGTTAATAGATAAAGGGGCTGTTGAAAGTCATGATCACCTACATTTCCAAAAGACATGGAATTAAAAAAAATTACATAGATTTATATCTATTATAAATTGCAATTTTTGGAGCAATGTGTTGGTGAATGATTATACTTGAAGGCTAGATATAGAAATCTAAGGGAAGTATTTCAGAATTTGTTCTCACTCTTTACTCACTGCTGTATATTGACAACATCAGTAAAGTTGTGATAAAAAGTATAGTAGGCAAAATTAATTTAAAAAAAAAAAAAAAAAAAAAAAAAAAAGGTAATTTTATAAGGTAGCTTTAATAATTCTAAGAGCAGGTGCTGAAAAGTTTTCAGCAAGGCCAAGAAGGGATAAAAAAAAAAATTTGATTCTTGAGTAATCAAAGAATTTTTCAGTACCTCCTCAATTATCTCTACTGCCATTTGAAAAAAATGAGTTCTACTTTTTAAAACAATATCCAAAGCTAGCTAACAGGAAATGAAAGAAATAAAAAGTAACATTATCTTGCTCATTATTAGTCTTATTGATTATTAAAGAGATATTCTGATATGACAACACAAAGCCTGTTCACTTATTGGCATCAAGTAATACCTCCTGTTATTAGAATAATTAAATATGTTTTTAGTAAATAGGGGAGATCAAACTGTGTGCCTAATAAAGTTATATTGGGTAATATACAATAAAAAGTAAACTATTGTTATGGTCAGAATTAATAGAACAATGATAAATGTTGTGTAAATATACCTCAAAATTCATAGAGATTGGTGGCCTTGTCCATTTCTTCTTATCATTGGTATTCAGTAATTCAATTTCAGCACTTAATTGGCACTCTTTCATGCCACCCATTCGTTTTATTCTAAAAGAAAAGAAAAGTACTAATTTGAAAAATAGACAAAATGTTTAGATTTAGATTCAGTAAAAACAAAAAAATGTGTTAAAAGTGAAAGGAAAGATAGTAAGATAAGTTAGTCTAGGAAAAAAGTTTCAAGCTTGGCTTCAGGTGAGGAAAAAGTCCTAACAAAAATCAGTAATATTTTCATTTATTGTTTTAGAGTAATGAAAGTTATATTAAATTTAGTAATAAAATAATATGTTAAAGTAATTGTTGACAGTAAAATTCATATTTAATGTATAGTAATGATCAATTAAATTTACTTTTTTTTCTGGTCAAATTTATGAAACCTGAAATCATAAGGCATATATTACTCACAATGACATGCAAAAAGACATGGGACAGGTGCCTTGTACTGTAAATGACCCAGACTAGCTCAGCAAAGTGTAACAACCTGATGTGGTATTGATTCCACAAGTGGTCAGAAGAACACTGGAGAGTTGACCTGTACTACCTTGATAGCTGTCCATAGCTTCTTGATATTTGTAGGTGCAGGATTTTGGGTGCAAATAGACCACTCCACCACATCTAATAAATGCTTGATTGGCTTAAAACTAGGCAAACATGGTGGCCACACCAATCATTGATAGTCTCTAGCCACAATGAAATGGTGCCTTATCCTGCTGGAATCATCATTCTTGGGATACTTGGAGTTCATGAATGGGTGCAAATGGTCATGAAGCAATGAAACAGTGGTCACTGGTCAATTGTTCCGACCCAATCCATGCCACATGAATATGCCTCACAACATAATAGAACCATCCCCAGCCTGCACAGGGCCTTGTTGACAACTGGGGTTCATAGACTTATGGGGTTTGTGCCACACCTGAATCCTATCAATAGTTAAAAGCAACAGAAACTATAACTCATTAAACATGTCGACTGTCCTCCAGGGTCCAGTTAGTGATATTGCAAAACCAGGTGAAGCACTGGATCAACAGGAGCACCCAGGTGGGTTTTCTACTCCCATATTCCATAGGAGATAAAGAATGCTGAACTGACCTGTTGATATATATCTGGCCCACTTGCATTGAATAAGAATGTGATCTGAGCCAGTTTTACTTATCTGTTGTTGTAAATAATTCTAGGCAGATTCCTTTGTTTATGAGCAATAAGGATCCATGGTCAGTTACTGTACTGTCCATGATAGACATTAATGCCTCCCATAAGATATCCCCAGTACACACATGATATCATAAATTAATTCATGTCAAACATGCCTATAATTTCAGAAATGGAATATTTCATCTATCTCGCACCCGATACCATGCCTTGTTCAAACTCCAGTAATTCACATCACCTTACTAGGAGTAGCCTAGTCAGTATTCACACTGATTCACCATGTGTCAAAGCACAACTGGTATAGATCTGGGCATTTCCATGACTAAGTCCTGGTGGTGCCATCTACTATTACCTTTACATATTGCCATTCCATGACTTTTGGTACATCAGTTCATTATAAATTATGTGGATATATAACTGTACAAGTGAAAAAAAGATCTTTAATTCTATAAAAGGATCTGTTTATTACAGAAAAAAAATTTTACATAAAACCTGTTGTTGCTTTTTTTTATCCATTAGTTTTTTCACAGGAAAAGAAACGGAGAAAGAGGGTAATACAAATCTGCGTTTGCTGCTGGTATTGTAACTATAATTGTCTTACAGCAGTCTTTCCTCACTACCAAATAATCATGTGTTGAACACATTTAAAAGAACAAAACTAAATTTAACATTTTTTTACAATTTTTATTACATTTTAACAAGTCAGATGTTGCTTTAAAGTTTAAAATCTATCATTGTTCTAATAGCATTTCTTTTTAGTACTGGAATGGCTCTTTTCTTGAAAGTTTTAACTGTCAAAACAAGATTTAAGCATTAACTGTTTAATGTTTAGAAAACCTAGATAAACAAAATGTAACAGTGGCTTAAATCTATAAAGTATAATAATTACTTTATGGCTTAAAGCCACTGTTACATTTTGTTTATCTAGGTATTCTACCATGCTAACCTTAAAAAGACATTCTCAATTAGCCTACAAATCAAAAGTATCACCTGCCTTCCATCTCCATTGGCCCAACAAAGCTGGGATTCCACTTACTGAGGTACATCATATCCTTCAACACAAGATTGTATAGAGAAATAGGCAACAGACTGGCCAACCTAATCAAATCTTTAGTTAATGGCACAAATGCATTTGCAGAAGAAACTTCACAAAACAAAATGTCTTCAAACATATTCAAACCCTTAGAAATCTTTGTTTGTAAAGCCAAGCTATGAAATCAAATATAAAATTAACTAGCATAAAATGTATGGTTATCCATACATAATCTTGTCATCTAAATTATAAAACTTCAAGAATTAATAAAAAAAAAATCAATCTACTAAGTTTGATTAATAAGTTAATAATTAATGCAATATCAATGAATACTTACTTCCAGACAATTGCATTTTCACTGGCTTTGTACTTGGCTTTTCCCTTCATACAAATAACTTGTACTCCACTAGTATTAAGAGGAGTGGGAATACGAACCTAAATCAAAGATTAAATTCAGAATTTAATTCATCAAGCACAGCACTGAAATTGTATTTACTAGTAAATGTTATGAAGTCTAACATTAAAAAAAAAAATGGATTAATATTGATTATGCAGTAGTATCTCATAATCCAAAATCCCAGGTGGATAGTGTAATCTATGAATGATAATGAACCATACATACTAGGTATGTTCAAAATTTTCACCAGAAAATTGACACTGTATTTCAAAAAGTAATTAAAATGTTAATTACTTTTGATACAATGCATTATTGTCACCAATTGAAACATTTGTTTTCATACCTTCTACACACAAATTTAATACATTTTCATTTTTAGTATGCTTTTCACATGCTTGACTATAAATTCACTTGTTTAAAGTGAAATGGCTAGAGTGACTAGTGTTTCTGTTTTGAATTAAAGATACATTTTTATCAAAAATCTTTGTAACACATGCATGCAATTTAGGGCTTCTCTTTGTCATATCAGAATTGCCAATGTCACTGCTTTGGTGCTATTATTAATAAAATATGTATAAATGAAAGGAAACACTAGCACTTTGATACCATAACATATTTTAGGTTAAGTACTATTTTATTATAAACCATGAGCCCATTTGGTGACAGGAGTAACACAACTGCCTCTTAATAAATATATTTCTCTTAGCAAACCAACTGTAAAAATGTAGTGAATTAGACAAAAATATTTCAGTAAACAATGGTCAAAACTCCTTTTCTTTTTAATTAGTTTTTCTCTCAGAATCTGATTATGCAAATTTTGAGTATATTTAAATGGATTTATTTTTTAGATATTTTCAAAATAATAGTATTATTAAAAGACATGTTATTTCTATATCTCATTCATATTTTAGATTTTCAAAATACATTTTATAAATTAATTTCAGTTTAATGTATATGAACATTTTACTGATTAGGCAAATTGTGGTTAAGTGAAACCACAGTTGATGATTCTGCAGATGATGTACTGCAAAGATTTGATTATTCTAGAGTTAATTAAGTGAGAATTTTCAAAAATATTTTCAAAATTTGGTAAAGTATTTATTAAATTCACTATCTTCTTTCATTCCTATTTCTTAGGATGACTATTTACAGAGTTCAACTTAATTGTCAACACATCAGTTTTGGTGCAATGAATAGCAAAAAAATTTAAATGTAAGCATCAATTTAAAAAATTTCTCTATAATACTAAAAAGAAAAAATATATAAAAAAGATTTTTTCCCCAATTCTTTTATTGATATAAATGTATTAAATATGGCCCAGAGTTTTAAGAGTTAAGGTGTGTGTGCATGTGTGTGGGTGGGAGCCAGAGTTATTTTAGGTTCTTCCACTGACTTAGGGGCACAGGTTGTAAAGGATTATCTGAAGAGATTAACATGACCATAGTTCGTATTTTTTATTTTTTTATAGAAGCACTTTATTATTTCACACTTTAACACTAAACAAGTCAAAAGTGGTATCAACTTAATCTTCAAGATTATGATTTGTTGTCTTCAGTAGCCATCTTTGCCATTTCACCAGAAATATAGCAATAGCAGCAGGAGGGTCAAAGCTTTGAGCTGGTAAAATGAATATTCCTTTTCAAAATCTAGTAAAATTTCAGGTACTGTATACCCATCTCACTTGACTACTGTCATGTAGAAAATTCTTCTTGTTAATGGTATAAGTGTGTTTAAATATGCTCATTAAGGGTTGTGAAAAGGTTAGAGATATTTGCAGTTTTCTACTTTTGCAGTAATCCTGTACCCCTAAAACTTGTACATGTGAAGGGCCAACTGTATTAATAGGTAAAACTTACTTCTACTTTTTGGGCCAATAATGAAGGCTTAAAATTTGATTTTACAACAACTTTAACTTCCATCTTGTGTCGTCCAACTTCCCTGACCAAAGGTATTACACGGAAAGGCAAATTAATGTCTTTGGTTGTTCGGTATCTAAAAAAGTACAAGGAAAGAGAGAAAGAGAGAGAGAGAGGGAAGAAGAAAGATAATTCATTTTACAAGTCAATACAAAACATTAAAATAAAAAAATAAAATAAAAAGTTTCACAATTTAGTAATTGTGCAAACAAACTTTATAAAAGTTATTGGGATATCAAATAACAAATGTTACAAGGGTTGATTGATAAAGTTTCCAATGCTATAAACAAATTTTAAGCCAGAGAGAATAAGGAAACTGGTATGATATTTATTTCACTTTAAAATTGCATATTTATTTTTCAAAATAGTCACACGCCATTTAGTGCTACACATTTTATCATTCCATTCAGGAAGAAAGTTTTCAGTTTCCTTTTCATTCAATTGTGCACAGTAACTTCATCAGTTAATGTTAATCTTTTAAAGCCTTTTTCAATTTCAAGAACAACCAGACAACTGATGATGCCAAATCAGGGCTCTATGAAAAATGTACAGCAACTGTGAATTCCAGACTTCCCGCCATTTGTTGATTGACAATATGTTGATGTGATGCAAATAAGAAAAGGTTCAGGCAACATTATGTGGATGCATAATTCAACTGCTCACATTTCATGTGAAGAGCTTGATTGCTGCTCTATACAAAGTTCAAATGTACTACTCATGACTATTATTCAAGTTTTGTCTCACAGCAAACTAACGGACCTTTATACTGAATATACACTCAAATCAGTTGCTATTTCCACTATTAGTAACATCACTCACTGGGAGATCTTACTTACCAATCAACCCTTGTATTAATCCATTAATTGCAGTAGGAACAGCAGTGCAGTTATCATTTTCTAAACGCAGTAGTAACTAACTTTTGAAGTAATTAATGGATTTTTTTTTAAACATTTACTTGATTATGATTTTAAAGAGTGTAAATAAAAAATAAACATCACTGAACCAAATAGTTTAAAAGGAAAACTAAAATTTTAAAAAGTATAAAAATATTTAGAAAAATTAACTTTTGCACGGTAGATTTCAAAGCAGAGTACAATGACTAATCCAAAATCTCAGACTTTATACATATATGTCGTAACATGCAAACAGTTGTAACCCAACTCTATAGTGGAGATTCAATCCCTGATCATAGACCAGTAATGCTTTGAGTTGAAGTCCCCACCATCAACATTTGAAGAACTCTCCAAACCCAGTATTGAAGTGTTCCTGAGTTGTCACCATCTATACATCACAATTAATGATGATTTACAGGATTTCAAAATAAAGACAAAAAGCCAAATTGATATCTAACAATAGTGAGTGAGTTCCATTTTATTTATTATCATTGGTTATAAACTTTTCAGGATTGTACCTACCCTTTCCACACTTTATTGGACTGACAAGAGACTGTCCTTCCCATCAATCTGCCTTGACTAATCAAGGAGACTACAGTCACCAGCCTAAACAATTAAATTGATATTGGCCAATTCATCTCATGGTGATAGCAGTAATTGCTGTCTCTTAGGTCAGCTGCTAAACTGTTTCACCCTTCCTCTAAGAATAAGTGAGTTTTACTGGTTAGTATTTTATGTAAACATTCAAATTTTAAGGTTTTCTAAGGCTAGTCTTATATCAAAGGCTAGCAATATAGTTATTGTTGACTTATTTTCCCAGTTCACCCAAGTGGTTACAAAACTGAAGTCAGGTGTTCACGGTTTATACTCAATCTATCTAGATAACTGGGAGTTGAGTTAGGTGTTGATCCTTATGGACTCCCTTCACTGGATCAATTTATTGGAACCAATTACTCCTTGTTATTGGTTCCAGCTTTTTAATCCATCCACATATACAAAAATCCTAATTCATCTCTTTCCTAAAAAAAAAAAAAAAGTATCTATCTTAGGCTAGACATAATGAGGTCCGTTGTTAATGTGTTCTGTGACAAGGTAGGATCTCTACTCACTCAGTGACAATGTATCCCTTTGTTATCTTTCAGCTTCACAAAAGTCACATTGAAATGAAGGTTTTCCAGGTTATTTTTCTTTTAGAGGAGTAAATTCTAGAAACTAACATGTTTTGAGGTGAATAGGAGACAATATATCTTCCAGATTTGAATATAAATACTTCTTCACTATCTGATTATATGATCACTTTCACAATGATATAGGAAAAGCTTTTTATTCATAATAACCAGCTTTATTATGCTGCAAGAGGGGAAAAACATTTGATATCATTGTCTCAGACAAAATAGCCTATAAGCTTTGACTGGTTGAACGAAGGAATTTCTATCAATCACAATCAAAATGGGAATTTTTATCATTCACAATGAACTACAATGCATGTGACTGATGGAAATATCCCTCTTTTGCAAATGTTAAAATAATTTAAATATTTTTTATATACATAGAAATTCAGGAAACCTTTAATAAGCACTATTTTTTTAGATCTAATGTATTTTTAAAAAGATGTTTTTTAGTGGTGAGACAAAAATATCTCCCAAATATTATGCAACACCAAAGATTATTTTCAGATTTTTTTAATAGTAATTTTGTGTGTCCTATTCTATTAGGAGCAGCAGGCTACAATTTTTCACTATCAACTGATGTCCATGACTAGGATCTTAGTTCTTGTCCAGGTTGAACAGCTACTTATGAGATACTGAACTAATGTCTCTCTCAGGATTAGTAACCTGTAAAACAAGTAACTAGCAGAGTGGGGCTCTGCTATCCTTAGTATATGCCCAAGGATTTGTAGATATTGAGACTCCATTTGCTTGCTTAATGGTTTCTGTTGCATCCTTCATTCCCAACAATGTTGTGCAAGAACATCTGGAAAATAAATCACAAGTATCTTTGTTATTAGACTTTAAGTCTATTAGCAATCTTAGTAGTTGGGATTCCATAGAAAATGGTGGACAACGATTCAAGTGTAAAGCCTCAGCTTGATGGGAAGGATAATCTGTCAGATGTGTAGGAATACTGTGATGACTTTGATGTACTTATCCACCATACCATTATTGCTCAGACACTGGAAAACCACCTCTTTAAGCAGCTGGGAATGCTGATGTGAATGATCTAAAACTTTGACATGAATTCTGAGGCCTATTTATTTTATAACCAGTTAAAAAATACAATATGATTTGGGTTATTGCAAATAAAGACATTATTTGAATATAACAGCAAACTGCAAAATGGGTATATGTTTATTCATAAAGAGTACAAAATAACACACTTACCTCATCAGTTCAAATTCACCATCAGGTGGAATGAAACTAATACTGTGTTCAGTTTCAAATTTGCTTAATTTAACACACTGATGAAACTGGCAATCATCAATTGCAATAGAGTTCTTACCAGATGTAGTGGTTCTGTAAAAATGTACAAAGTGGATTTTCAAGTTTCTTCACAACAAAAGGGTAAGCAGTTCCCAAAACATTAGTACAGAGAAATATATTTATCCATGACCAGTAATAAAATTCACACTATATTATATACAATGATCATGAAAAATGGTTAAATGAAACATAAAAAAAAACAAACAAAAAAACAAAAATATAAAATGCTATTTAGAAAATGTACAGTATCTTGTCCTTGGTATAACAAAAAAGATGGGAGCATATGTAAAGCTCAATGAGAAGCCATGAGATCAGCATGAAAATCAAAGAAGGCAATTCTAAGAACATTAAAATAAGACCCGACTCATTCAACATTTCAGAAAAAAAACTGACACCCAAAGATAGTTGGAGTGTACACAGCCAAAACGTTTTGGTGAAACAAAACCACATAGAATGATTAAAAAACTCCTAACAAACTTCAATGGTCATTATCTCAATAAAAACAAAGTGTATAAACTTACCCACTTGTGCGCCCACTGTCCTCAAGATTACCTTTGCCTTTTGTATCAACTAAAAGTTTATCATTAATTCCAAATTTACATTCTGGCATTCCACTCAAATAACTTTTCATTACAACTTTACCAGCAACATGTGCACTCAGAACCTGACCTACAGATAAAAAATAAGAATGTTTATCAAATTGATAATCAATAAAAACATTTTTTAAAATGTAGATGTAACTAGTAAAAGAAGTCATTGGAAAAATAAAAAATCATAACTTCAGCTTAGGAAACAAACCATAAAAAAAAAAAATTCATATTTTATTGTCAACATTTAGTATATTTAAATATTACTTATAACTACAGGCTATGCCAAGTATTTTAGAACACACTTTTCAGCAGGCCATAAATTGGAAAAACTATCTAATGTATTAATGTAGCATGTGCCAAATTTTTAAATTATTTGTTTTTTTAGATGCATAAGGAGCATTAAAATGGCAGTTTCAAATGTCACACAGCAAATGAAAAGGTGTCATGTTTGTAGCACTAGCAGTCAACCACAGCAACCTGAAGAAAGCAAACTTCTTTAAAGTGGTTGTCTTTCATATTCAAGATCAGTAATGAGATTGTGGTTTCTGGTAGGAATATGTCATTTGTGGTCAAGAAAAACATTCTAAGTGGTCAAATGTCAAAAAGATGACTATGTTTACCCAGCGGGTCCTAGACATCATCAACTACAACTCCAGAAAGTTGATGAGGGCCATTGCTAAGCAGCTCAAAATAGCAGAGTCTACTAACAGTCATTTTTTGAGAAAAAGGCAGTGCATGTCTGACAAAATCTGGGAGAAACATGATCTGAACAAAACATTTGGCTGAAAAAATTCAAGTACCCTGAGGAGCATAGCATGCTCTGGTTTTTCACTGATGTGAAGAATTTTAATCAAAACTAGAACATGAACAGAAAAAAATGATAGATGTCAAAGGTTATTCTAGGAAGCAATTTTCATGTTGATCCATCATCTTGTTCTCTCCCCTTCACTTGCTTCCACCTCACAACAGTACCTTTCAGTGGGTATATTCATTTTCCTCTCACTTCCTCATATCAGGTTCTCATACTGCTACCATCCAAGGAATAGGCATTTCACTCAACTATGAATGCCCGACACAAAACAGATGCTATTTTTAATGTTACTGTAAAATTATCTGCATTTCTTATTCCTAATTATCACATTTGGTTCGTAACTTTTCCTTTTCCCACTTGACCAAAATTTTCTGACCTAAGAAAATTTTGTTCCCAAACTCCTTCCAAGCAGCCTAGTGTTACTTCTTGTCTCTTTCTTTCACCATTTGAAGTAAAAAGAAAGAAGAAAACATCTTGCCTCTGCTCTCTGGAGTGGTCCCTTGCACATCACTTTAATCAGTTGCCCAAGTGGATTTCAGCACTATCTTCTAGTGAGGTCCTTATTCACAAAATGGGAAACAAAATGAAAGTATATTTTCTCTTGTTTTTGGTATGTCCTTCAATCTATCTACTACCTTCTTGGTCTTTGTGTTCATTTTCGATTTAAGCCTCTTTTTTTTTTTCAAATTATCAGCATTCTTACAGTGTCACAGTTTGTCAACTATCTATGACCCCAGTTTTTAAGATGGAATAAATTCACTATTAGATCATTGATAACAATGTGTTAATTCTAATGGTGGTGCTTACTTTGACAAATAAAGTTGCATTTGAGCCGAATCAGGAGTTCTGAACAGTTTGTGGTTCAAAATATTTTGATTCAATCTAATTGTTTCTCAAATAGGTACAATTTCAAACTGAAGTTCATTACAATTAAATGTTTAGTAATTGATGAAACTTACCTTGTGGAGACATCAATAGATTGACAGACTCTAGGACATCTAAAAAGAGTTCATTGCGTCTGTATTTAATACCTTCTCGGCGCCATCCAATCTGGCCTGTTACTTGTGATGTTATTTGGCTTGTCTCCTCTTTGCTCTAAGGAAATGTCAAAATTTTCTTTCATAGAAGTGCCACATAAATATATAAAAACAAAATTCAAGATACAGACAATACCAAACATCATTGAGACACTCAAACTTTGTATACTTTTGTTGTTAACATATTTCAGTTGATCTATTCTTTAGTCCTCATCAGTTGTAATTTGTGAGATAAAAGAAAACCCTTGTTCTTCCCAGGGAAATAAAAGAAAAAAAAGCACCATATTTAGAGGGAGGAATCAAAGATTATCCTCTCATGGATGAAGTAAAGATAATTGATAAAGAGCACAGTCAGCTAGGTGATTAAGTTGAGCTAATATTAATTTTAATACTATGGTTTTATTTGCTGGCTTAAATGGATGTTGCAGAATTTTCCCCACCAGAAAAAAATGAGATTGTTTTTGTGGAAAATAGCTTTAATAGAGCATGAAAAATACATATTACAGAAAAAAAATGAGGTGAAATCAGGTTTGGAAAGACAGTACACATTCTGACAAAAATCTTTGACAGGAGCTCTCTGTTTAATGCTCGTTGGAGGTGCATAAATCTAACCAAAAAAGAGGACGAAGAGTTTGTTATGTATGCTGGTATTGTCAAAGAATGTGAAAGTTTAGAATAAAGGAACTTACTCCAGATATGTTCAAAGGGTTAATTTTTGTTCAAGGTTTAACAGCTAAGAATGATACAGAAATATGAGCAAAGATTTTAACAAAAATAGGACAAAAACAGTAATAGTGGACAATTACCAGACAATTCTAAGTCTAAAACACAATGCTGAAGAAATCCAGAAAAAAGAATGTGCATTGGTACAAGCAACGAACAAATGTACAAAAAGGAGAATAAATCCTTATCCTTGTTACATCTTGGAAATGACTGTCCATTTAAAAATGCAGAATGTTAGAAGTGTGGTAAATGGGGACATATAAAGTCACACTACAAAACCAAACCAAGAAAAAATTATCACAGGAAGAAATTCATACACAGCATTATAATGGAAAAAATAGTCACAGAAAACAAAAGGAAATTTGTGAATGTGAAAATACTACTGAACACTGGTAGTGATATTTCAATAATCAGTGAAACTACATGGAAGGATATTGGAAAGCTTTTATTAAAAGGACTTCCAAAGTCACAATTTCAGTTTCTGGTGAAAAAATTAAAATTTTTTGAGAAATGACTTGTAATGTCTCATTCAGTATTAAGCATGTTAAACTAAAGCTTATGTATTAAAAAATGCTACAAATTTATTCAGTACTGACTAGATGGAACTATTCGAACTTTGGGATTTGCCAATAAATGTTTATTGTAAAAAAAAACATAAGTGGCCAAGTGACCAATTTAAAAAGTCAGAGCAAAAATCTTAAGGATGAATTAAAAAAATGTTTTCCAAATGTTCTGGGTCAATATTTGAATATTGACCCAGAACATTTGGAAAACATCCAAGGCAGTTTTTCAAGTAAAAAAAAAAAAAAAAAAAAAAAGGTTCAACGCCAATTTTTAAGTCAAAACAGAGCATACATTATGCAGCATTGGAGCAAGTCAACAAAGAGTTGGTCAGACTTCAAAGAATTGGTGTAACAGAAAAAAAAATTAACCGTTCAAAATGGGTTGCACCAGCTCAGTGAAAAATGTGAATTGTTTTTGCCAAAAATTAAATACCTTGGTCAAATTATTGATAAAAATGGTCATCAACCAGATCTGTCAAGGGTAAGTGAAATTTATAAATATGCTTCCACCAACAAACATGACTACGCTACAAGCTTTTCTAGGGCTTGGCTAATTACTATCAAATATATGTACATAATATGCATAATTTGAGAGCTCCACTGAACAATCTAATTTGAAAAGAAGTAAAGTGGAACTGGAATCATAACTGTCAAAAGGTGTTTGACGAAATAAAAAATGATTTACATCAGATTTATCATCAACACACTATGATCCAAAAGCATAAACTGTAGTGGCATCAGATGCTAGTGAACATGGTATTGGAACGGTAATTTTAAACAAATACAATGGCAGTAAAGTGAAAGCCTTCGCTCATGTTTCACGCTTGCTTCTACCAGCACAGAAAAATTACAGCCAGATAGAAAAAGAGGCTCTAGCAATTATATTTGCTGTGAAGAAATTTCATAAGTTTATTCCAGGAATAAATTTAGGTTGCAAACAGATCACAGACTCTATTAACAATATATGGTTCAAAGAAAGGAATACCTATGCAAACTGCTAATAGACTACAATGCTGGGGTACAATTTTATTAAACTATGATTTTATAATGGAGTACCAACTGTCTAAAAAATTAGAATATGTGAATGAATTATCAAGATTAATACCTAAAAATGTGGAACCCTTTGAGGATACGGTCATTGCAGCACTAAAAGTGAAAGAAATAAAAAACATTTTGTGCAACATAGTATGAGAGTTACCAGTTACCCTCGAAGAAATAAAAGAAACAGTGGAAAATGACATCATTATTGTGAAAATTATGAAAGCGATTGAAAGAAAATAAAGAACAAAATTCAGATTAAAATGCTTACTCGCTATGCAACGGTGTAGTAATGTTCGGGCAAAGGGTTGTAATACCTAGTATGTTACAGAAGCACATATTGAAGGACTTTCATAGTGGACACCCTGGTATTTCAAGAATGAAATATGAATAAATAATACACCTTTGGTGACTATATGAACTAGTCCATAACTAAAAATAAAGAGCTCCAGGTAAGAGAAAGAAGCAGTTTGGAGTCAGACTAAGTAATACATGCATCACGGCAAGTTGCTGAAACATTTATATAAGTGCTATGAAGCATATTATATCACATTTTGAAAATTAACAAGTCCAGTTGACATATTAAAGAGTTATTTTTTTTAATCTATTTCATTGCCATTTTAGTTTTCTCCTGAAAGAAAGAAGGTTCTTTTCATTATACAAAATATACATGAGGGCTGTTGAATGGATTAGGTAAAATCTGTTAACAGCAGCAAATATGCAAAGAAGTGGTTTAAATATTCCAAATTGATAGATATGTTAATAATGCTTCTCAAGATTAGAGACTATGTAGACAATATTTGTAATAAGATGCAATTTCTTTTAATCACAAACAACAAATTGAAGCAAATTATAGTAACATTATAAAATAAATCTTGACATTTGCAACAAGAAAATAATTTTCATTTATGTATTTTTTAGTAAACCAATATTTTAAATTTATAAAAATGATTACAAAAGATATTTTCAAAAATTTATTAAACAAAAACTAAAGATATTAACACTTACTACAAAGTTTTATAGAGTAACTGTTAAAATTTTATTACAGCAACATAAAATACACATCATATGCTTAGGTACTGAGCCAATAGGACATTCAGCAGTACTAGGTTTTCATCATTAGTGAGTATTTGGCAAAATATATTTTGGAGATGTTGCCAAGGCTTTTGTCTGATTGAATTAAGCAAAATAAATTTAATTACTGTTGTGCAGTGATATTTAAAAAAAAAAATTATGAAATCACGACCAACAAAAATTTGCCTATTAGTACAATAATTTGAAACAACAGGATGTTTATGTGATGGTAAATGTCCTGTGAGATCATTGGCATTTGAAGAACAAGTTAACTAAGAGGAGGCACATCAAGCATCTGGAAGATGCTATATTAATCTTCAAGAGTTTCTGTGCATCATGGATGTCAATATCTTAAATTATTTCAGTTTAATACATTTAAAAAAATATTTCTTTTGGAATCACTTTGCAAATTGATTTATTTGTTTTTTTAACAATTTCAGAAAGTAATAGTAAATTGGTTGAATTTCTTTTCTGTAAATGTAGAAATATACCTGAGATTTGACACCCTGCTGAGTAATAAAGGTTTTCAGAATTCCAGTATCTGTGTTTTGTGGATATCCGAAGTCCAAAATTTCTACAAAAAGAAAATTATCTTTAGTAGTAAAAAAATAACTATTTATATACATTCAATATTGAAAACTTAAAATTTTACTTTTAAAGATATCCAAATTTTAAATTTTATAATTTCTTGCCTTAAATAAATTTAAAATATGCTAGTGGGAATAGTTATTGATTACATAGACAAAAAAAAGATTCTTAATTCTTTGATAGTGAAGGACGTTTTGCTTATGATTACTCTTGGGAAAGCATCAGACCACTGAAGTAAGGTATTGGTACAATGGTTTGGATATTGGTAGCAGAGAGAATGAAAAGGACACTCTCAGTTCAGAGAGTGATCAATGAAACCATCAACAGCTGGGATGAGGAATGATTATCATCAGTTATGAAAGAACAGCAAGGACATTAGAAACTCCGAGATAAGAAAAGTCCTTTTACAGTTCCCTTTAATGAAGCTATTGAAAGTTTGACATTTCATGGAATGGTATGAAGAAAAAGACAAAATGAACACCAAGTTGATGAATCTATGTCAAATGCTATTGTTGGCAAAAACAATGAAACAAGAACTTCAAGCAACAGTGACTGGATGTTTTCGTCACAAAACAATAATCACCACCTCATCTTGATTCTTTTAATTTTCTTATCCATATTTTCAGAATTTAAATGACAGGTACTGTTATTCTAATGGTAAAATATCTGAAACATACATACAAAGAAGTGCTGAAAAGTTTTTAGTCCGATCAAGAAAGTATTAAAAAAAAAAAAAAAAGTTCTTGTGTCTAGTTATTAGGCTGGATTTTGTGAGGTGAGTCAAACAGAATTTTTTTTTCTTAACATCCCTTGTACACACTATAATTTGTATACATAAATAAAATAGAAAAGTTTATTTACTGGGGGATACACAACTAAACACTTTCATATGTAAACCTCAAATTTGGTGTGTAAAATTATTTTAACCCAGGGAAGATAATATAATTTATCTTCTTCATTACAGAAAAAAATTTGCTGTACTGGTTTTTTGTTATACAGAAATATCTGTTGTAATAGCAACTCATATTTATTATTAATGTCTAAACAAGATAAATATTTGTGTGCTTTGAAAAAAACAATTTTACAGACCAATATTCCATTAAAAATCTTTAATATTTTTATAGTGTCTCGTCATTGGGATTTTCTAGTAATACATGAATCTATTTTGTTTTTCTTTTATGTTACTAATTACTATAACAGTTGCTGTACAATGTGTACATGGCCAGTGTTGATGAAAATTAATCTTGACACACATTAATGGCAATAAAAAAATATTGTAAAATATATATTTCTATTTAATTTCTTTCATCTTTAAAGTATTAAAGTTATGTAAACTACTTTTCAGGATTATATATTTCTAGTAGTTTTGACTGAGCCTTACCAGCTCACTATCACAGTATAAAGAAATCATTCTGGTGTAATCTAAATATCTGTATAACCAAGTGTCAGCAGGTATTTTAGCTAGTGTGTGTATGCGTATATATATATATATATATATATATATATATACAAGAAATATAGTCTTAAAGTGTGCTATATTTATGGGATAAAGTGCTCAATATCAGAGATAGAGCGTGTGTAAATATAAAAGTGAACATAGAAGTCAACACTTAGAGGCGACAGTCGGTTTCATGCTAGTGCAATCGTCAGGCAACACTTTTATATTTATATATATATATATATATATATATATGTATGTATATATATATATATATAAAAATAAACATCAAATTTTGTTTAAAAATGCTCCTTTTTTATCATTCAATACAAAAATTTAATACAACAATCAAATTCAGGTGTATATTTTTCTTAAAATATATGGAACTAATAAATCTAACCATCATAGAAGTCATTTCAGTTAGTTACCCAGTTTTGCCTTTTAAGAATTTATATTGTTTTTTTTTTTAGAGCTAATTTTTTTTTTTTTCAACTCAAATTATTCTTTATTGCAGAAATGAGAAAATGCACAAATATTCAGTTGATTTTATTCAAAGTATCTCAGAAAAGCAAGTATATAATGTTATTTTTACATAATAGCTATATTTCTAGTATTTATACTGCTTCAAAACAACATTTCAGCTGAAAGTAAAATGACAAAAATATTAAGAGCAAGAATCAGAAAAGTTCTTTGAAAGTGTGCCAGATTAATAATCTTGCAAGCCAATTCTTATACAATTCCTTCAGTAGTATTAAAGAATGAGAATGATGAAAATTTGTTTTAGGATAAAAGAATCAAACTGTACTTCCAAATGTGTGCTTCTTATCAAAATTGACTAAATATTAAAACCAACTTATATATAGATGTAAAATGTTTCTTCTTTGAAAACGTCTTCTAACAGATTGTAACAACTGCTGAAATAAATTGTCAGGTTTAAGATTTTAAATATTTTTATGTCAGAGGTATTTGCAAAAATCAATTACGTTTCACTTTGTAAAAATTTTTCTGATTAATCACTGTATATCATCTGACAGTATTTAAATAATTTTATTATTAATATTTTCTAAAATAAATAAGGTTTTAATTTTTTTATATATGTTATTTATTATATATGCTGTAGATTAAGTAACATTTTTTTTATTTTATACATATTAATAGTAAAGAAAGAAAAGAATAGAAAAATTATTATCGAATCATTGTAATGCTGTATATATATATATATATATATATATATTTTTACTTAAGTTTGGTTAAATTCAACTGACATGGTCTGTTTTATTTTTATTATATCTTTCTAATTTCCAAAGAAGTTGTACATCTAAATCAACATTGTGTATAAACTGTCCAAAGTACAAAAAGAAAAAGAAAAGTACTTTCAACCATCTCATTATCAACAAGTGAATGTTGTCAGTATAGTAGAAAAGATTTTTTTTGTTGGATACATCATGATAATTTTTTTTTTGCTATGTTACAGTTCATATATATATAAAATGGCATGTGTAGAAGGGTTGAACTGCATCAGAAAAGAATGTATTAAATATTTTATATGTATCATTATTATTTAAATTGTATATTAAAATATTTTATGTGCACTTTAAACTACTATCTCCTACCAGTATAACAACTTGAAATTTAAAAACTGCAATAAAAGATTAAAGTTCTTGTTGGTAGAATTTAACAGAACTTGTTTAATTCTTGCAGCCTATATATATATATATAGATATATATATATATTACAGAGTTCAGTAGATACTACAAAGATCGTAGGTAAAAGTGTCAATCAATATATAAATAACTTTCATTTTTTATGGCTATTATGCTAATTCAAGAACTATATTCCATAGGGTCAGTGAACCAAATGAATTAAATGTCACAGTGTGTCAGATTTAGCCTGCAAACTGTAGATTGTTACTCATGATTTAGAGTATTTAGACTTCATTCAAGCATGTAAAAAATAGAATCAAACTTATGCCTTCCTGACTCAACATTTGTAGAAGCTAGAGAGGTAATCTAGGTGGAATATATATTGTGAAAACCAGAAGTAGCTGAGCCTAGGGTATAAAATTCTAGATCAGTGGTTTGGTTTGTTTTACGGCATATCAACCTCAATGGGTTATTTAATGCCGACAACTTTTTTTTCCTGGTAATATTTTGTTTTGTCAAAAAATCTATTTCTGGTAATACTTTTTTCCTCAAAAACATATTGCTGGTAATATTTTTTTCCTCAAAAACGTATTGCTGGTAATGTTTTTTTTCTTCAAAAATTTAGTTCTGCTAATAATTTTTTTACAAAGTATTTCTAGTATTAAACCTATTTTTACACTTTTATAATGATTTTTTACCTCAGTTTCAGGTTTAACTATTTGCCCATAGCTGGGACCCAAACAGGTGCTACCACCCCGGGTCAGGGTGGACCTGGGAACACCAGCAATTAAGAAGTGATTCTGTGATCCTCAAAACCTCCTGATCAGAGGCCTTGCTGCTGGACATAGTTTATCGTCTTACCGAGGACGATCTAGATCAGTGGAGAAAGAACCATGACCCTCTGACAGAGTGGGGAATCCTGTTGGAGAGGAAGTATGGCTCAAGAAACCCAGTACAAGTTGCACATCAAAATAAGGGAGAAAGATAATGACCAGTGTATGACCCCCAAAATGTTCTGAGTGGATGTCCCAGACACATCTTAGACATATGACAAATAATTAGTTTGTTTAAGGATGAAGTGAATGATGAGGAAAGACAAGAGGAGGTACAGGCCAAACAAAATTCATGCAAAAACTTAAAAGAAAAGAAGGAAAAAAAAAAAAAAAAAAGGAACCCATCTAGTTAATGTGATTATTTAAGGTAGTGAAAAAAAAGAATTGTAAATTTCTTTTAACATTGTATAAAGTAATCTTTGAGATCAAATGGTCACATCAGGAAAAACTGAACTTGTGCTCGCCTAACTCAACATTAAGAAATTAAAGATTATCTAGATGAAATATACATCAGGATTCTGCAAGTGAAAATTGAAGTAATAGAGCTGAGAAAGTCACTCTGCAAGTTAGTGTGAAACATTCATCCAAGGAGTATTATCTCTTTTCTATTTAATATGCCTCACAGAACTGCAACATCAATCCTTTGACACTTTTAGATGAATACACCAAGGTACCATGCATACAAATTCTAAAGTATGATCTATCCTGGATGATATAGGCAATATAAACTGCTGTCTCTATGCATTCAAATAGCTATCCACTTAACCTAAGTGATCAAGACTCGTTGATCAACTTTTTCAGATTCAAGCATTTCATTGGTTACTTGTACAACATGCCAACAAGTGATGAAGACTATGCATATTTAAATTGGTCCATAATTAAGCCATTGCGGGTTGAGTGGAAATGTTAAGACCAACATTTTTTACAGGATGTAGATTCAGAACTTCCTATCAAAAACAATTATCAATAATATTGCATCAGTTTCAGCCCCCAAAGAAGTCAATGTAAATGCAAATAATTCCTTCAAATGTTGTAACATGCAAACAATAAGTTATCCATAGAAAACATTCTAACATCTCTAAAAATATATACCAAACTTTAAGAGCATTACATAAACCATGTGCTGTTTTAATTTCTATTGAAAAGCTCAGATGAGAGTCACAAAAAGGCTTTTCTTGATTTTATTAATTTTCAAGTCTGCACTGTTAACAGGCACAGTGTGACAAACCTGTTGATTAGTTAATGAAAGAACAAGATGAACTACTTTTTAAAAGTTGTTAGTGAATTAACCATCTTCCTCAAACCCACATATTACCAATCTAGCTTAGGTAATAACATTGCTGTCCATCATCTTTTCATTAATAACCCATTTCACAGGCATAAGATTTTGACCTTGATATTCATGTTTATTGTACATAATTATTGCTCCAGTTCTTAATTTCATTTTTCTTTGTAGAAACAACTACAGCTACCACTAAATTACACTGAGTGTCTACAATAACCTGGTTTTCCAGTTCCTGAATATCATAACTATTGTCAGAATTAAGTTGTTTTTTTTTCAGAAACACAATAATAGAAGCCAGTTTAGTATTAAACAGATATTAAACAAAAACAAGGTTCCAGATCTTCATTCACTTAAAAAAAAAGTAACTTTTGCTCTGTTTCAAGATTCAAGATTTCATTAAATTTAGTTGCTATGGAATCTTGACAAGTCTATGAGGGGGGCTTCTAAAATTTGACACAAATTTTATACTATTCCAAATTAATAAGCCTTCCAGAATTGCAGTAATCAAACTAATTTTGGAGGACTGTCTAATTAAATCAGTTCTTACCTAGTTGTAAAAGGAGAGGTAAGGAATAAATACTTGATGTAATTTTCTTTTCCTGTTTGCAAGATTCTAAATTTTACCATTCTTTAGAGATTTATTAAATGTAAAGGTATTTTACATTTGACAATATCAGCAATGATATCAATTTTCATGTCTCTAAACTAACAATGAAGAGTCAAATGTTTTTTAGAGATGGTTCTGCAATACTGTCAACAAAAATGAACATCGAAGTAGAGGACTGCTTGATAAAGATTACTCATAACATTTAAGGAGTTTAAATAGTACTGAAGCCATCTCATTTCATACACAGTAACCAAAATAGAACTTTTTCATCCTCCACCAGAATTATTACGAGTATAACTCATAAAACTAGACAACAGAGTATTTTCTGATATATCCTTCTTTTCCAGACTTATCATTGTTCTTATTTACAGGTCCAATGAAACTAGCAATATCAGTCAGCTGATACCTTATTAAATGGAAATCAGCTGAGCTTTCACAAAAACAGATTTGGACATTTTTCCTGATGGTTATCAGTAAGTGGATTTCATAAGTACAGAGCAAGTGGCTGGGACAAGGAGTCACTGAATGAATTACTTTTTTCAAAAGTCAGAGATGCCGAGGACCCAAGGAGAATGACATAAGAAAATGCCCATGAGACTGTTCACCTACCACCTATGCCCAATCTCGTCTTTGCACATCTATAACAGTAGGTTACAATCTGAAAATAAAATTTGCTTACTGCTACAATTGGCTCATGGTTTTATTTCATGGGTAAAAATCTGTCTGAAAGTTTATTTTTAAGCCACAAACATTTGACGGCAATAAGCTGCACCCTGAGAACAAACCTGGTGTCTGGTCTGAGCTGTAACATTATAAAACTAAGTCATAAATAATGTATATCGACATGTCTAGTACAACCTAAAGGATTCAGTTTACAATCCCATGATAACACTAAAGATTCATTTCACACTTAGTCTGATTACATTTAGAAAATCACTTGTATGGGAATATATACCATACCAGCAATGCTTCCTATATGCATATAACAGTTCAGCACAAAATATATGTTCAACTTTAACTTCACTCTAATAACAAAGACCATAACAGGCTCAGGGTGTTTCATATCTTGTGTTTTTTTTTGTTTTTTTTACTATTGTTCATCCAATACAAGGTCCAAGAGCTACTCAAGGTAGAGGGTTACTAAATGGAGATGGTGTAAAGGAGGGAACAAGGGTTGCATATTATAAGGATATGTAAGATATCAGTTGAGCCTAGATGAAAAAGTTGAGATTGTAGTGATTAGGGAAGCATCCTCTTGAGAGTCCATTCCACACTGCAACAGTTCTAGGGAAGAAACAGTCTAAATGGAAATTACTCCCCACTAATGAACATGAGGAGAATGAGGAATCAATTCAGTGTATGTGGTATGGTGGATCCTAACTGAAGTTCTTGGACTGTGTAAACTTAAAATACATGTTCAAACTCACTTGTGCTTACACTACAGGACCAACACAAATTGTAGAGATCATAGAATGTAGTAAACTGTCTACTGCTGTCTAAGTTTGGCCAGAAGAATACCAGTTTTTTCTCTTTCTTCAAATTAATAAAACAAACTTCAGATGTGTCATTGAAAGAAACGTGAATTGCAATTGCCAATGCTCATATTTCTTGTGGTAATTCTTGTGGTAATACCAAATACAAATATCCAATTTAATTCTCATTTAACTGTCTTCATCCACAAGTTTAGGAGGCTACTTGTATGATAAACCACAACTATGCTCAACTACCATTGTCATATCAGCATTTATTCCAATATGGTTGTGATTAGTAGTGCCACATAGAGGTATTCACTGAAACCATTCAAAGATAAAACAATTTATATGTTAACATTTTATTTGAGTCATAACTGTTGATTTGGGAACCACTGCCTTAAAACACAGAAAACAAGTTATGGTACTTACCATCTAAAATCTCATAGATCAACACAAAGTTGTTCTTTATGTTCTCCTCAGAGATTTTCCCAAAATAGGACTGCATGACTTCACACATTTTCAATAAAAATTCAAAGACCATGGCAGCATTGACATTTTGTTTTGTGACAGCTGCCAACCAAATGTTGGATCGACGAATGTGGAAAAAACTGGTGCGAGCAATGTTAGTGACTGGAGATCTCACTTGCTGTCGAGCATGGATTACATTCACACGGAATGCATCCACTGCATTGCGCCTGAAAAAAGAATGAATAGAGGGGAAAATGGTTTTAGGAAGCAAATGTACAATACTTGAAGTACAGATGCTTATAAAAAGATAAAATAAGTTTTTAACCGGTTCCACTATTTTCACCCCCTTACAAAACACCAAATAATTTTTGCATCTGTCTCCAGTGTCATGAAAAAATATCATAAGTGGATATCAATAACAGATCCAATGTGGCTTCAATTGTTATTTTACAAACTTATATATTTGATGATTGATTACAATATCAAGATAACTTTATATTAGTGGATGTTTCCCATAACCTATTAGATCATTAGAATGCCAATCCCTGCATGGCATCTTTCAGGGTAATGGGGTTACTTAGCAGTACCCATATTCCCTCCACATATATACAACAGGTTGTATTAGGTTGGTGCAAAAATAATGTCGTTTTTTGATGTTCAACTTCATGTGAGAAAACAACATTATTTTTGCACCAACCTAATACTTCATATTAGCAAAAATTGTTCTATTTGCTAGAACTTTGCATGATGGGATATTATGTCATGCATGATAATTCTGCTCTTTCAGTGACACATAATGTACTTTACTGTTGCCACTTGTTCAATCTGCATGCCACAAAACATAATATAGTTACTCTATTATACAAGTTCTTGTTTCAGATCAAAATATTTATAGAATTGCATCAAACATCACAAAAAGATCATTTTTCTCTACATACTAATGATCAACTATATTTAAGTGCAACAGATGAAAGTTGCTCCAAAAATAATGTCTCCTATTTTATTATTTTGGACAACACCAGAGGTAATGTTGGAGATATGGTAGTAGAGGTTAAATCTTCCCACCAATTATCCATAGTTTTTTTGGTTGTTGTTGCTTTATTAGAGATTACAACAATGCGGCAGGATATAGGATGAAAAAAGATAAACCTACCTATGTAATACACTACATGTATTTGTAACTTTTTTTGCTTTAATAAAGCAAACAGAGTATAACCTAATTGAATCTTAGTTTGATCCAAAAACCTGACCTGGAGGTAACCAGGTAAATGACATAATCACTATGTCAGCATTCTTTTGGTTCAGTAACATGGTAAAATTCACCTGCAAATACTAAGATAGACAGAGTGCACAATACTACACTGATCCTAGATAGAAGTACCAATTCAAATGTAAAATAAACCCAGTTATTGTTTTCTAATAGATATGATGTTAATAAAAGAATATAATAAAAAATATATAATTAATAAAAAAAATATAAATTAAGTTACCTCCTTATTATCCTTAACAGTTAATTTCTAAATTGACTATAATGGAGCATGTTTTATGAGCATCTACAAAATTCACAACTATGAATTACATTAATTTTTTTGTCTTAGCAATTACCCCTGAAGATATTGGATGCGAGTGAAAGTAGTTGGGAAAATAAAGAATTTTTTTCCATAATAAGTTTAATAACATTAAGAAATTGAGCTGTGAATTTGAGAGGATTAAAATAAAAATAAGTAGAGATAATATGTTCAGATTATTCAACAAAAGATGCTTGAATGAAGATATGCTGCATATCTGTGTGTGCGTGTGTGTATGGAAAGAAAATAGTAAGGACTGAACAAAATATAGTGTCAATTTTTTTTCTACAGCATCTGTAAATTATTTATTAAAATAAAAAATGTAAAAAAAAAAAAATGAACATATGTACATATATACAAAGATTGGTGGGTACTTTTGATTTTAAAAAGGTATACAAGGGACCTATTACTACTGGCTAAGATAGTGTTATGGGAACTTACCTATAACGATAATTGACTCTTCCTGACTCTATAAATACTGCACCTTTCTGAGAGAGAGATGAGGAATGAGTTGAGACTCAGTCTCTGACTGTGCGCGACTCTTGTCGAACTCTCTGCTTTGGCAGAGAGGAACCCGGACGAGGCTTTGCCGCAGGGCAAAGTGTTGTCAGGGGAGGTAGTCCCTGAACCCGTTTATACAGGTTCTAAATGGGCATATTTTTGGCCGAGCCTACGGGCTCGGGGAGCCCACATTAAACCGGCCTTGTGCCACATTCGACCCACGTGGGAGGGTTGTTAAATATCGAGGAATGAGTTGAGACCTAATGAGTCAAGACATTAGTTCACTCTAAACCAGACTGACAGTTAATACTAACACCTTCAACTTCTTGCATTATATTTCTGTTGTAATATATATTTGTTATTTACTACTCTTGTGTTTGTGTTGTTCTTCCTTGGCTCTACCTTGGACCATAACCGTGGTGCAAGGATATTGGACCATGACAGTGGCGACGAGGACTGAAGAAACAAACTCTATGTGGAGAAATTCTAAAAAAGTATACTGCGAACTTCAAAAACAAACTCTACGCGGAGAAATCCTAAAAAAGTATACTGAGGAAACTGAAGAAACAAATTCTACACGGAGAAACCAAAAAAGTATACCCAAGAAACATGTTCTACGTGGAGAATCTACAAAAAATCCTTTACTATCGGTCATCAGTAACAGAGGCGACATTGATAGTGGAAAAAAAAAGAAAGTTATATGTGAAAAATTTTCTTTTTGGACACCAACTTTACAGTAGTAACAATGACCTGAAGTCTAAACTAAAAGAAAAAAACATACACATGATTACGGTAAAATAGAAGACTTTAAGACAACTATATTGGAACTTATGAAAATACAATTTGAGCAGCAACAGAAAAACAAACAGAAGCATCTTGAACTACAAGAATTATTGCTATGGGTAATAACAAATAATGGGCAAAATTCCAAGAATGAAACTGTTCTTTCACAAAATGCTATATGGAGCTCTATCGAAGACTTCATGTTTGCACCAGACGAAGACAAAACCATCGCAGTTTACTTCAGAAGGTACAAAGATTTATATGAGTTTGATTGCGGGAATTGGTCAGATGCGAGAAAAGTACGTCTACTACTAAGAAAATTAGAGTCATGCGAATACACTAAATTTGTAGACTACATCCTACCGAGGAAAACAAATGAGTTAACTTTTAAGGAAGCCATAAAACTTAACAGAACTTTTTAGCCCAAATACCTCATTATTCCACAAAAGATGGAAATGTCTGAATCTAACAAAAAAGGACAGCGAAGACTACATAACATTTGCTTCCATTGTAAACAAACATTGTGATGACTAAGTTATCTGAACTCAGCCCGGACAACTTTAAATGTTTAATATTCGTTCAAGGCCTGGTTTTGAATAAAGACACAGAGATCAGACGCAGAATTCTTACAAAACTGGAGAGTGAACCAGAATTGACGCTACAAAAATTGGCTGAAGACTGTCAGAGATGTATAAGTGTAAAGAAGGACTCAAAAGATATAGAAGAGTCTGGCATCGCGCACATAGATAAAGTACAACAACAAGCACGTTTTTTGTCCCTCCTCAAAAACAAAACCAAACCAATTTTCCCTCCTCAAAAACAGGGCAAACAAATTTTTCTACTTCAAAAAGTCAATATCAGAAAAAACTACCACCCAGCCCATGCTATCGCTGTGGGACTTTGCATTGGTATAAAGATTGTCCATACCACTTTAAGACTTGTCTGTCGTGCAAAAAGTGGGTCATAAAAGTTCTCATTGTTGGACTAGGAAAGAAAGCAGAATAAGAGTCACTAGGACTGACCAACCAGACGAGACAAACATACGAAAATACGTGCATGTAGAAATGTTAAACAGAAAAGTCAGACTACAATTGGATTCTGGTTCGGATTTAACTATTATTAACATACAAACATGGAGAAAATTTAAAAAAACAACCATGTTGAGAACCGATAAAATTGCTAGGTCGGTAACTGAGAGAAAAATAAAATTTGAAGGAGAAGTTATTACAAATGTGACATTCAATGGAATGACAAAAAAATTAAAAATGTACGTGCTAAGAAACAGAAAATTTATTTGGAACGGACTGGATGCAGAAAATCGACCTCTGGGATTTACCAATAAGTACGTACTGCCAAAAAGTGAAAAGTTTATCGACCGAGGCAGATAAATTAAAGGAAAAACTAAAAGAGAGTTTCCCTGAAGTATTTTCAGCCGGCCTCAGGAGGTGTAAAAAAATGGCAGAAAATATAGAAATAAAAGAAAATGTACAACCTATCTTCAAGAAGAAAAGGAACGTACCTTTTGCTTCAATAGAAAAAATAGATCAAGAGTTGGGTAGACTCGACAAAAATCAGTATATTGACAAAAGTAGAATATAGTCAATGGGCCGCACCTACGGTTTACCTCAAAAAGAAATCGGGCGAGATACGAGTATGCGCTGATTTCTCAACGGGATTGAACGCAGCGATAGAGGATTACCACTATCCTCTACCCAGCCCAGAAGAAGTTTTCACAAAATTAAACGGAGGAAAATTTTTCTCAAAAATAGACTTGAGCGAAGCATACCTACAAATACCAGTAGATGAGGAAAGCTCGAAATTATTGTGCATAAACACACACAAAGGATTATACAAGTTTCAAAGACTACCATTTGGGATTAAGGTCGCGCCGGCAATATTTCAACAAATAATGGATACTATGCTAGGCGGACTGATAAATAGTAAAAACACTGAGCAACACTGGGAACACGTTCAAGAGGTTTTCAGGAGAAAACAAAACTATGGTTTCAAGGTAGAAGAAAACAAATGCGATTTCTTCATGACGGAAATAAAATATCTGGGCCATATCATCGATGAAGAAGGAAGGCGACCAGACCCAGAAAGGGCAATGGCAATAAAAAAAATGCCAGCTCCAAAAAACATAGCCGAATTACAAAGCTTTTTAGGTTTAGTGAATTACTACCAAGAATTCATTCCAAACATGCATAAATTACGCACACCCCTAAACGAACTGTTGAAGAAGGAAAAAGTTTGGGAGTGGACAGATAAATGCCAAAATACGTTTGACAAAATAATTAAGCGCTAACCATGGACCTATTTTTAGCACACTATGACCCAAAATTAGAAATAATAGTTGCAAGTGACGTGAGTGCCTATTGAGTCGGGGCATGTGTACTGCATAAAATGCCGGATGGGACAATAAAACCCATCGCGCATGCTTCTAGAACTTTGCTACCAGCAGAAAAAACTACTCACAAATCGAAAAAGAAATGTTGAGGATTATTTTTGCAGTTACAAGATTTCATAGATATGTTTACGGGAGATCTTTTACTTTACAGACAGACCACAAGCCGTTATTAACAATATTTGGATCGAAGAAAGGTCTACCCGTTTACACAGCAAATAGGTTACTAAGATGGGGTACAATTTTACTGAACTACAATTTCAAATTGGAATATCTGCCAACGAATAAAATTGGGCATGCAGATGGTCTCTCGAGACTAATACCTAAGAAAACGGAGCCATTGGAAGATTCCGTAATTGCAGCCCTACGACATGAAGATATCAGGATATCACTATGTAGTACAGTTCGAAACCGCCCCCAGTCACACTACAAGAGATTAGGAATGAAGCTATAAATGATGAATTCATAAAAGAAATAAAAACAAAAATTACAGAAAAAAATAAAAAGGTATCAGACAGTTTTTTGTCATGTGACAACGTTTTACTATATAACGAAAGGGTAGTAATTCCAAAAACACTACAAAGACGAATCCTAAAGGACTTCCACATGGGCCATCCAGGAAAGAACAGAATGAAATCGTTAATGCGTAGTTACGTATATTGGCAAAACATGGATCAGGACATTACACATATGGTGGAAAAATGCAAGGGTTGTTCCTTAGCAGCAAAAGCACCACCAATCATCCATAAGCCTCGGCCAGAGACAGATCGACCATGGTCAAGAATCCATGTCGACTTCGCAGGTCCAAAAGATGGTTTCTACTATTTGATCATAGTAGACAGTTACAGTAAATGGCCAGAAGTGTTTTGTTGCAGAAAACCTACTTCTGAAACTACCATAAATTGCCTCCACGAGCTGTTTGCTTGCTTCGGAGTTGTTGTCTAGTCACTGATAATGGGATACAATTCACACCTGCGGACTTTCAAGAAATTTGTGAAACTTTCCAAGTCAAACATATCAAATCCCCAAGATCAAATGGGCAAGCGGAAAGATTTGTAGACATACTCAAAAGAGTGTTAAGGAAAGCATATGATGTGCCTACAGAAAAGGCGTTGCAACAATTTTTACAAGTATATCGAATCACTCCAAACAGTGCTATGCCATCAGCATTATCACCCGCAGAAGTGATGTTCGCCCGGAAAATCAGATCAGTATTTGACAAATTGCTAACAAAACAAATACCAATGTTGTACGTACCTAAAAGAAAATTCCACCCAGGAGAGAAAGTTTTTTTTCAAAACATATAAAAACAATACATCCTACTGGGAGCCAGTTACAATTGAAAAAAGAATCAGGAACATGGTTTACACAATACAGGACCCGAAATTCTCACATAAAAGACATGTGAATCAAATAAAAAAAGGCTGTTAGATGATTCTAACGGTCCACCTCAGGAAGAAGTGATGGATACAATATTCAACACATTTGATATGTGTTGTGATGGTATAACCCAACTTCCCCAGTCACGATGATGGACGGACTGTTGCCGATAAAGTGCGACCACAGCAGGTGGTTGTGAGAGCAGACTTCCTTTGTAGGAGCAACTTCGTTTGTAACACCTATTGAGGTTAGCATACTCTCGACTCTGTCTCTGTACTACATCCGATTATAAAGTTATTATTGAAAACCTACACTCGGGGTTTACTTTGTTTATTATATCTTGCACGAGATATAACAGCTGTCGATGAACGATTCGAAAATTGTGGAACGAACTTCACCAAAAAAAAAAAAAAAAAGAAAAGAAAAAACTTTGCTGGCAACGTACTTACTTGGGGAAAAAAAAAATTATATATACATATCAGTTGACGCCAAATAGGATTTCGAAAGCAGAGTCACAAGGCAAAAGGAAACTTTTTGAAAAGTAAGAAAATTTTTACTGTTCAATTGTGATTTGAAAAGTATATATTAAACCGTGACTCAAATGCGAGCCGGTCTAATAATTCGTTATTCAAGTAATAAGTACGGGTTGTAAAAATATTACGGCTGTAAATTGTCTGTTAACCGTTAAAAAAAAAAAAAAAAAAAAAAAATGGAGCAATTAGTTGAAATGACTAAAATGCTGTGTACAAGCTTACAACAGCAACAACAACAGCACCTAGAGTTGCAACAACTACAGGACCAAGAGTTACAACAACAAATATTACAACAGCAAAAAAGCCTCGAAAAAATTCTGAAACAGTCGACTGGAGAAAGAAAAAACACTGTTTTTTCTGCCGAAGGAATAGCAAATTCATTATCCGAATTTATATATGAACCTGATTCGGGCATTACATTTCCAGCATACTTTAAACGTTTCGAAACTATATTTACCAAGAGATGTCAACATTGGTCGGATGAGGAACGAGTAACATTACTAGTCCAGAAACTAGGGACAAACGAGAACACGAAGTACTCAAACTTGATATTGCCCAGAAAACCAGAAGAAGTTTCGTTTGAAGAAACTATAAGTATTCTGTCAAAAATATTTGACGAAAGAAATAGTCTGTTTCACACACGATACAGATGTCTAAACATCGTTAAAACAGATAACGAGGATTTTCTGGCATACGCGGGAACAGTGAACTCTCTGGTTGAACAATTCAAGTTAGAAGAAATTTCCAAAGATGTATTCAAGTGCCTAATTTTTCTTCAAGGACTAACTGATCCTAAATATAAAGAAATTAGGTCGAGAATATTAATAATGGTCGAGCAAGACTCGAACATAACATTACAAAGGGTCACCAAAGAATGCCAACGTCTCATAAACGTAAAAAGGGATAATACACAAATTGAGGAAAAAAGTGTTGCTACTGTTTGACACGTAAAGACTCAAAAAACCCCAAAAGTCAAAAAGACAGAAAAATGTGAGACGTGCGGAAAAAATAACCATACCAAAAACACATGTTGGTATAAGAATAAATTCTGCCAATCGTGCGGAAATAAAAATCATGCCAAAGATGTATGTTGGTACAGGAATAAATTCTGCCAAACATGCGGAAAAAAAGGGCATAAATATTCAGTTTGCCAGAAAAGGAAATTACAAGATGTAAGTCTGGTATTATCAGAAAAAGAAATTCAGAAAGGTAAAAATAGAAAATACGTAGACGTACGTATGGATAATCATACAATTACTTTTCTATTGGATTCTGGTTTTGATGAACAAACATGGAAAAATATTGGAAGACCAAAATTATCTGAAACCAAAAAAACCGCTAGAGGGGTTTCAGGGAAAAAATTAAACTTTATGGGAGAATTAAAGTGCAATATTTCGTTATGTGGCAAGACTGCAAAAACAAAAGTGTACGTAATCCAAGGAATTAATTCATGTCTTTTTGGAATAGACTGGATAGTACTTTTTGATTTGTTTGAACTCCCAATTAATTCATTTTGCAACGTAATAAACAGTGCAGAAAAACAAAAAAGTATCAAAAATGAAAAATTCATGAATGAATTAAAAGAAGAATATCCCAGAGTTTTTTCTGAGGGTTTGGGTTTATGTACTAAGACGGAAGTCAAATTTGAACTCAAGGAAAATGTGAAACCAATTTTTAAACCTAAGAGGAACGTACCTTTTTCCTCCTTAGACACAATTAATAAGGAATTGGAAAGGCTAGAAAAAATTGGAGTGATATCTAAGGTTGTCCATGCTGATTGGGCCTCGCCCACAGTCTACGTTAAGAAGAAAAACGGGAAAATAAGAGTGTGCGCAGATTTTTCAACAGGGTTAAACGATTGCCTTAAAAATCACAGTTATCCACTACCTTCACCAGAAGATATTTTTTCAAAGTTGAATGGTGGTAAGATTTTTTCAAAAATCGACTTGTCTGACGCATACTTGCAGATTAAAGTGAGTGACGAATGCTCAAAATATTTGTGTATAAATACACATAAAGGTATTTATAAGCTAAATAGGCTTCCTTTCGGATTAAAGGTCACCCCAGCTTTGTTCCAACAGGTGATGGACACTATGCTGGCAGGCCTTGAGTTTGGTACCGCCTATTTAGATGACATTCTAGTCAAAAGTAAGAATGTTCAAGAACATAAAACACACATCAGAGCGATATTTAAAAGACTAGAAGAGTTTGGCTTTAAATTAAGCCACGAGAAGTGTAAATTCTTCATGGAAAGAATTACATACCTCGGACAGGTGATAGACAGTGAAGGCAGGAAACCGGACCCACAGAGAGCCGATGCAATTAAGAACATGCCTGCACCCGACACAGTTGCGAAACTACAATCGTTTCTGGGGTTGGCCCAATATTATGCAATCTACATACCTAAAATGTATGATTTAAGAGCCCCCCTTAACGAATTGTTGAAAAAGGACAAGAAATGGTTTTGGTCGAAAGATTGCGAGACGGCTTTTCAGAAAATAAAAAAATGCCTACTCTCAGATCTCGCCTTAGCACATTATGATCCTGAGAAAGAGATTATCCTGGCAACTGACACAAGTTTATACGGAGTGGGGGCTGCACTGCTACACAAATATGAAGATGGCACTACTAAACCGATCGCGCACGTGTCGAGGACTCTTCTTCCGGCTGAAAAAAATTATAGCCAGATCGAGAAGGAGGCTTTGTCGATTGTGTTCGGGGTTAAAAAATACCATCGCTTTTTATATGGTAGATCATTTGTACTTCAAACGGACCATAAACCGTTACTTACAATATTTGGAGGTAAAAAAGGCATTCCTACGCATACAGCTAATCGTTTACGGCGATGGGGTGTAACCCTGCTTAATTACCATTTTAGGATGGAATACGTCAAATCTAAAGAACATGGGCATGCGGATGGACTGTCAAGGCTAATTCCCAAAAAGGAAGAAATTTTAGAAGAGACGGTTATAGCAGCATTAACTGAGGAAAAAGAAATATCAGGTCTCTTGTTGAATACAGTCAGGGAATTGCCGGTAACTTTGGACCAAATAAAAAAAGAAGCGGAAAAAGATCACTATATTGTGAATTTAAAGAGCCATACGAGATGGAACAAAAAACAGAAAAAGGGAACTCAGATTTCACCTTTCTCAATTTGCGACAACACGTTGATGTACACAGATAGAATTGTTATACCTAAATCTCTACGTACAGATATACTGAAAGAATTTCATACCGGTCATCCTGGAATGTCTCGGATGAAATCACTCATGCGTGGTTACGTATACTGGCCAGGAATGGACAAGGATATTGAAGTTTTTGTAAGACTATGTAGAGGTTGTCAATTAGCTGCAAGGGCACCTCCGGTCAAAATGAATCCTTGGCCGAAAACGGATTTGCCGTGGGCACGTCTACATATAGACTATGCTGGACCAATTAATGGGTACTATTATTTGATATTGGTGGACTCTTTATCGAAATGGCCTGAGGTAGTCAAGTGCAAGCATCCTACATCTAGGAACACCATCAGTGCATTGGATGAAATTTTCAGTCGTTTCAGGGTTCCCAGGACACTAGTTAGCAACAATGGTACAGCGTTCACAAGTATGGAGTTTAAGAATTTCTGTACTGCCTTAGACATTGAACACATAACTACACCAGTGTGTCATCCCAGGTCGAACGGTCAAGCCGAGAAATTTGTTGACACTTTTAAACGTGCTTTACATAAAAATCAAGGTATGGACACGGAAGAAAGAACTATTCAGAAGTTCTTAGCAATATATAGGGTAACTCCTAATGAGAACAACGATGCGAAAATGTCACCGGCGGAAATTATGTTCGCAAGGAAAATTAGATCAGTTTTCGATAGATTGTTACCCTATCAAAACAAAAAAGTTGCTAAGAAAGAGGAAAATGTCAACATAAAAAAGTACACTTCAGGAGACGAAGTCTTTTTTTTAAATTTTCAAAGTGGAAAAAGCTATTGGATGGATGGCATAATCCAGAAAAGGATTGGTAAAGTGATCTACACGATTAAAAGTAAAAAATTTACATGTAAAAGACACATCAATCAGATTAGACCATGATATGGTGAAGAAAGTGAAAGAAGCGAAGAAGAAATTCCGATGGAAGTGTTATGCGATGCTTTTAACATGACACTGCCTAATAGTGTATATGAACCGGTATCGCAGTTTCGAGCTGAAAAGCGAAAATTATCTTCGCCAAAAAAAGGATCTAATTGTGACGACTAAAAGGAGCACACGGGAAAGAAAATCAGTGGAGCGTTTTAGCCCGGATCCAAAAAGAAGACGATATTAGAAGCAGAAATTTTCAAAAGTGAGAATTTCAGCTTCGGGGGGAGGTGTTGTGATGGTATAACCCAACTTCCCCAGTCACGATGATGGACGGACTGTTGCCGATAAAGTGCGACCACAGCAGGTGGTCGTGAGAGCAGACTTCCTTTGTAGGAGCGACTTCGTTTGTAACACCTATTGAGGTTAGCATACTCTCGACTCTGTCTCTGTACTACATCCGATTATAAAGTTATTATTGAAAACCTACACTCGGGGTTTACTTTGTTTATTATATCTTGCACGAGATATAACAATAGGCAAAGGCTGCAAACAATGTTTGAACCACGAAAATCGACCAGGAAAAGAAAAGTCACAGAGCCTTTGGTAATACATCCAAAGAGAAAAAAATACTAAAGACCCCTGTGACGCAAAAGCTTTGGAAGGGGGGTGTTATGGGAACTTACCTATAATGATAATGGACTCTTCCTGACTCTATAAATACTGCACCTCTCCGAGAGAGAGAAGAAGAATGAGTTGAGACCTACCGAGTCAAGACATATTAGTTCACTCTAAACAAGACTGACAGTTAATACTAACACCTTCAACTTCTTTTATTATATTTCTGTTGTAATATATCTTTGTTATTTAATAATCTTGTGTTCGTGTTGTTCTTCCTTGGTTCTACCTTGGACCATAACCGTGGTGCGAGGATATTGGACCATAACAGATAGTGAGACCAACATAGTAGAATATTCAGAATTATTCTAGACTTTGTTCTGAGCATTAAGTGGTTGGATTGATAAGCTCTTCTACTAAGTGATATCACTAATAGTGAAGATAGAAACAGGTTGAACATATATTTCGTAGTATGTAAAATCCTGTTAAAAATGCTTAGTGCCAATTTGCAGTGTGATCACATTGAGTAATAGAATTCATTATTTAGAAATATTACATGAAATAAATATAAAGTATTAATCAGGGAGTCATTTACATAGTATTTTGGCTAATAGGGAAGACTTAATTTGTTTAGGCATTGTGAAAGCTTGCCAGCACTCAAATAATGAATGCACAGAATAAGGCCTGAAAAGACAACTTTTGTTTTGCATCGTATCAATACAAGGTTGTATTGCAATCAACAAATAGTGCTAATGCTAATAAAACTGAAATGTAGTTGTTGCAGTGTCATATGGTGTCAGTGATGATGTGAGAACTTCTACAGCAAGTGTTGATCACCATATATAAATAATTTTTTTTATATATTTATTTTTCTTTTAATTTCATATACATAAAGACTGCCATGGGTCATAAGATATAATCTCAAATGAGAAACATGATATTGTAAAGTTACTGAGTGATGAACACAACTTTGGAAATTGTAAAGTTTAACAGAAAATAATCAAAAAATAAATGCTAGCAAGAACATGAAAAAATGTCTTCAAGAACATCATAAGAGAAAAATTAAGAGTAACAAGTAGATTGACTAGCAATATTTTAAGAAGCTGGTGTTGTGACTGTAACTAGAGAGAGAAGATGCAGAATATCAAGAACATTGGCTGAAAACAGGTAAACAACTAAAGTACTACTTTTAAAGATCACAAAGAGAAATGCATAAGTTAGGTGAAAAAAAAAATCTATGAATTTCTCAACAGTAATTTTTAGTGATGAATGTAGGACAACATTGAATTAACCTGATGGCTGGTTGAGAGGTTGACGCAACTTAGAAAGCAACAGGAAGGAGGTAGAGTAATGATTTAAGCTGATAGTGTAGGCAGTAAACAGTCAAAGTTGTTGATGATGTCAAGATAAATAAAAGAATTAGATGTTTTTTTTAATAATTATTACAGAGAGACTTTAAGCTATATCTCTCTCTCATATATATATATATATATATATATATATATATATAAGACAATGCTCATTTTCAAAAACTGACTATTGCCCACTTTGCCAAAAAGGGTTTCAAAGACATCAATGGTTCCCATCTTCAATAAGGATAGATAAGCTGAAACTCTGTTCATATTAGTATATTCTGAAAATTTTACCAACACTGGTTGGTTAATACCAATTTTATCATAAAAACATTGAAATAAATAATAAAAATCTGAGATGGTACATATCAAAATTTGCAGTTGTTTTTACCAAACAGTTTACAATTGATACTTATCTACCGAGTTTTGCTATTTATTCTTTGTGATTATTTGCAGCTTTGTATTTTTTGGAATTTTTATCTTTTCTATTTAGTCACCCATCAGAATACAGAAGAAAATGAACAAAAGAAAAATAAAATCTGAATTCAGAGAACAAAGGGAAAATGAGAAGCCTGTACACTTGCATTTATAAATATATTTTCTCTTAGAGAACAAAATATCATGAAGATTCTTAGATATATGCACATGGAATTTATTGCTTTGAAAACAAATTCATTATTGAAAACGAAATTTGATTATCTTCTAACATTAATTTCTGGCAATTATTACCTTGTTAAAAATTTCCAGATCGAAGAGAATTTGCTCAATCCTAAATGCTATTTCAGAACAACTGAGATATGATCAAGCATTTTCAGGTATGCAATTGATTAAAAACAAAACAAGTCATGACTGATCAAAATTTAAAGAATGCTAAGCTGCTCTCAGCAACTAATTTCACTGAAAACATGAAAAGATTGGCAAAAATCAAAAGAGACTCAAGTTTCATGTGGGGAAATATTGTTCATTTTATTTTCATATTAATTCAACAAATTATATAAAAGATACTAATTATATAAATATTGTTACAAGAATAGGAGTGTAAGATTTGTTTGGCACATCCAAACTTATTTTGAACATGCCAAACTTAAAATTGAAATAAATTTTCTGACTTTTATGCAGCAAGAAGTCATGTTTTTCCTTAAAAATGGAATATCCCAAATTATTTTAATAAATTAGAATTTTAAAATGAAAACTAAAAGAAATTTACTTTTAACCTTCTATGTTTGAATCAATGTATACAATTTTTTTCCCATAAAAATAAGGTTTACAATGTAATAAAGATACATACCCTATGTCATCTCTGTAGACACGGGAAATTAGCACTTCACCCTTGTGATTATAGATAAAAAGTCCACCAATCATGATTTTATAGAAGTTGTATCACTGAAAAAAAAAAAAAAAAAAAAAAAAAAAATCAAACATTAGAATTAAAATTCATGAAGGCATTTTACAAAAAGGATTGCTAAGATTGTCCAGAAAAACAAACTGTATAATTTTTGTTAAAAAATACCATAAAACAAAAAATTCCGCCATTTCATCTGACCTAACATACCAAGTGATAGAAGATACAATTTATTGAATAATCAAGATGTTTAACAAATCATCTCTATACAAGTGCCTGCAATTTATAACTGAATAATGAGTATCACACAAGTATGATTTCTAAGGAATGTTAAAGAATTAATCCACAGCTGGTGATCAAAAAATGTCTAATTTAAAGCATAATCCCTGCTGTAAATAAAAACAAAACAAAAAAGAACTTAAAAACTGATAAGCAGTCAGTATTGAATGCAATTAAAGACTGCACACTCACACATGCACAAAATGAAATATGGAAAAATGCCAAACTATTCAAAGCCTCTAAAGCTAGACATTGTGATGAATGAGATCATGTTCAATATTGTTATTTCAAAATTTATACAAAGATGCTGCTAGGTGCCCATTGTGCATACCTCATGCATAAAAATCTAAAAGGACACAGTAAACTCCCTATCTTTGTGTCCCAGGGATGCACCTCAATTTTCCCATGAAAAATGATATACTGCACACAACCAACCTGTAACAGATATCATATAGTAAAAGGAATTTGTTGTTTGTTGATATTAAGTAAACAAGAACATCAGCCCAATGATGCGTCCACTTTAATTTAAAATGTAGTTAATATCTTTTTTCCGTAACTAAACGTGAATCATTTATCAGATGAACTATGATAGACATTAATGGTAACTAGTCCTTAGATATATTTTTTTAAACATATTTTGTATTTTTGTTGTTGAATATATTATAAAATGTACTTTTTTTAATTATTAGTGCAAACATTTTAGTTATGAAGCAAAGGCATATTTGTTATGATTGGCTGTAGACTTAATTTTGTAGCATCAGATCTGTTTGGCATGATAGTCAAATAAATGGAAACATATCAGACTAATGATGGTTTCAAAAATGGCTACCAGCCAAGTATGCAAATAAATATAAATTTTAATTAATGTAATTGTCTTTATCTTAGGGAATGAAACAGACAAAATATTCCTGAGGAATATAATACTTTAAACAATCTAAAACATTCCAGATGGATAGGAAACCCAAACCTCTTGAAGAGATGTAACTAAAAACCTAATTAGTCAAGATAGTAAGAAAAGTGTCATTAAAAGCATAAATTTTATTTTAAAAAGAACATTACTTTTCAAATTAAGCAAATTTGTAATTTTCAATGTTTGAATATCTCCTGCAATAAAAATGTATTCCCTCTCTATCCTATTTCTCTGTGATCTTCACTGCAACTTGTCAATTTCAGTCAAAGTATTTCTAACCATAAAAAAATAAAAGAGAGGAAAAAAATGTGGGTGAAATAGAAGAATGAAAGAAAAAGACTTTTTTTTTTTTTTTTTATTTTCCATAACTTAAATCTTTTTTTACAGACATTAGAAACAAATAATGACTTTCATCCCAAAAAACTCCATTTTAAATTTAACTCTGATAAAATTTATTTGGATGACAGCCAGAATTTTGTGATGCTCAGGTTGTGTCTGGACATACATTACACTCCAGACGAGATCCTGTTTTTCCTGAGTGAACATTGAGAGGAAAAGTAATAAGATTACCATCAAAGAAAAAGATAAAACCCATTGCTGGCCTGCAAGACTATTACAGTGTTGAGTCTCTGTTCCATCTGCTTCATAAGTGAGGAAGAGCTGAAGGTTTATGGAGGGGAGGAGTTGGAAATTCTAATTATCCACAAGAGAGACGAGCAAACCCACAAATGAATTGAAGATGGAGATGACTGCCAGATGACTACCCAACACATAATCAATACTGTTTAGTCTCAACTGGAGTGAGAACTGCTGAAGAAAGTTATCAAAGCACAACAGTACCCCAGAGACAGCATGTGGAAGCTTTGGTAATGGGTGGCATAGCATCACCAAAAAGATTTCCCCAATTTTATCATCCTTGTTCAACTAGCTACCACCTTGGATGTGAATGAGAGTTCTTTGCTCAGAATCTCATCCTCACTCCTCATCAGAAAAGTCTGTTATCAGAAAATAAAGAGTAGCTTCTTATGGTCAACCTGGGATCCAAAAGGTCAGTGTTCTCTTTTGAAGAGGTATTGGCCAAATGGAAAGGGGTCAAGCAGAGAAAGCTGTACACTATGAAGTATGAATAATTATTAAGTTTATTCCCATTAATCTGCTCATTATACACCACAAACATACCTGTATCATTTAATCTTTCGCAACATACTTTCCACTGTTTTAATTAAGTTTCATTGTTATGCTAAATGTTTCATAGTGATTGACTGGGTGAATTTTCTCATGAATTAACATTACATTTGATTTAGTTGATTATTTTCAGACTAAAAGATCTTGGTGACAGTTTGTAGACTGTCAAAATGATGAGACTTTTTTGTGTGTTAAAATCAGCACTCTTATTAATTTATTTTGGTGCTACTCAGTCACTACAGGAACCATTTTGTTGGGACCCACATTGAATTAAAAATCTATCAGCATCACTGATAATGTTCCAAATTCCATATGCAGTAATAATGGTAATGAACAGACCTACTTTAGAACCAAAACAGAAGAAATTAACCTGCAGAAGAAAGTGCATCTTTGTCATTCAGCAAGTTCAAACATGGTTCTAGTAAAAAGGAGAAGAGAGACAGTGAATTTCAATCTCATGTTTACACATTGAAGTTTCATTGTGGAAGCAAATGTGAAAGTCATAAACATAAGTGTAACATACAAGCTGTCTATGATGATGCTTAGTAACTGGAGTTACAATTCAGTAACCAAAGTAACAAAAAGGCATATTGATAGAAATTGAAACCAGGAATTTACCAATTAACCCTTCAGCATTCAACCTACCCAAACCTTCACTGTAAATATCAGCTCTTAATGTTCAACCTGCTGAAACCTGTACCATATATACTCTGCCATAATATATGACGACGACATAGCCAATAACGCAGGAAGTCAAGCAAACAGTGAGACTTTGATCACAAACAATAAGCCCTTGAGAGCCAATATTTACGGGGGGGGGGGGGTTGAGCTGGTTGAATGCTAAAGGGTTAAGTGACCAAGAAAACACCAATTACAACATTATACTATTATTTAAATTCTGTTATTTTGTATGTAGAACTGCTAGGCTTTCTATTGTGGATCAGAATGTAGTAGTGACTGAATCTCTGATCTGATCTTATTGAATGCCTTTAAAAGTTAAGAATAAAAAAGATTGCAAGTTGCTTGCAATTTACTCATAGCAAGTGGATTCATGCTTTTCCCAAGGGCATATGTTCGAGTTAAAAAAAAAAAAAAAAACGGTTCTTAGTTTCCATTCTTTGTATCTCCAACCAAATATGAATGATTTGAAAATGAAAGCAGTGACTCTCGTATTTTGAAAATTCTTGAATGTAGTTAAATTAAAAAGACAATGTGTTATTCTCAAACTAGACAGAAAATTCCTATTTTTGCTTATCAAATGTAATCATTGTAATGATATTTACATCTTTTTACACTTTAGTTTTAGTATTTTCTTTTCAGGCAAATCGTTTTCTAGTGGAATCGAGCCAAGTAGCTGGGCTCGATTTTATACGCATAATAGCAAACGAGACTTATTCTGACATCGAATATTCAATTTATATAATGTAATTGTAAATATACTGCTAAACTGGATTTTGTGTTTGCCTCTGTTCAACTGTGTTGCGATTTTGAAGTATGGAAGCTTAAAAAGTAAAAACTGTAGGTATGAACTTAAGACTTACTACAATTAAAACTACATACTTGAAAAATCTTCAACATCCTAATCTTTTTTACAAAGATTATTCATTTTTTTTTTAAATTCCTTCTGAGAATTTTCCTAGGTTTTGCTAAAAGAAAAATGCCGTTACGTCTAAAATTTCTTTTTCATTAATCAGAAGATAAAATTAGACGATTTAAAAATAAAAAAAAAGTGAGTATTTACTTTTACCGACAAAACATCAATTCGAATTTTAAAAATCTGTAATTTTCACGTAAAGCTAACCTTTAAGGTTTTCGCAATACAAAATGAATTCTCAGTTATAGAGAAAAAAAAGAAAGAAAATGTAACTATCTTTGATTTAGGCTTTGCCTTTGACGTATATTTCCAATACCAAATCGGAGAAACCGAAACATTAAATTTGAAATTACAAATCTGTATTTATAACTTGATATTATCTAAAATCACAGATTCCCTTGATGTATTTTCTACTTGACAGAAGTTAATTACTTAAAATAAAAACAGCAAGTTATTTACTATTTAAATACCTGAAAATTATATATTGACAAAATGCTTGAGTGTACTCAAGTACGGAATTTTTGTATCTTTTTAGGCTTCCGTACTTTAAAATGATGGTTGAACGAAAACTAGCTATTTGCTTAAAACCGAACACAAGCAAAGGTTGGTTTACTTTAGTCTAACATTATTGTTTCATTGTAAATTGGACTTCATCTCTAAAAAGTTGTGATAAGCAATAAAAAGGTAAAAAAATAATCCCAAAAACTTTTCTTTTTATAAAAATGGCCTCACGAAAAGAAAACGCCTACTTTTGTCTGGTATTATATTATTATTTTTATTATTATTATTAACGCTTACACGCAATTAATAGTGACAAACCACAGTGAATTGAAACGAGAATGTAACAATTCTAAATTATTTTCGTTAAAAATTTAATTACTACTTCCAATATAAAATAATTATTTCAAAATGTGTATATAATACAAACTAAAACATCTATTGTAAAACTACAAGTGACGCCCACTTCTTCATCTGTAAAAAAAGCAACAAGAAAAGCTTATTTCTAAAAAAAAAAAATAACAATTTTGAAACACAAGACAAAACCATAATTATTCGTAAAAATATACTTCACCTTCTCTTCAGTTCAATCAAAGCATAATCAAAGTCCAGTAATGTAAGATTACCGATTAATAAAAACTGCTAAAAAGCGGACATGTCGACGAGCGCTGTATTAATCACGTATGAGAATTCCGTGCTAAGGAGATTTTTCTATATTTTAAAAATTGTCAGTTTTTATATTTTGAATGAGATCATAATATTACTAATTAAGGTTAAATAAATATACGATGTTAAAAAATAAAAAAATAACATAATTTTATTAACTCTTGTTCACGTATGTAATCGTAGATTTCCGTGAAACGTACATTGCCCATACTGAGTGGGCGTCTCGTCGTGTTGTAATGATTAGTCAGCTGATCTCGTTGATCATTATTGAGTATAGTAGTCCCCACTAAGTGCTCTATATTGTTAGCCTTGTGCCACGCAAAACTAAGCTTAAATTACAATTATATGGTATCGTAATGGCTAAGAAGTTCACAGATTTTTGAGAACGAGTAGTGCGTTTTTAATTGACGTGCGATCGTTACCTGCTCGGAAAATAGAATTGATGAGCCAATTTCAAATCACGGCCGAAGCCGTTGCGTTTAAATGCACTTTAAATGTCTTTAGAAAGTTATCAAGAGTTTACCTCGGTAGAGTAACCAATTTAGGAGAAGAACACTAACACATCTGAATTTATAAGCAAATCGTTCACAGTACAACGAGAAATTGTAATTTCCGAAATTACAATATGTCAATAATTCACAGATATTGAAAATTAAAAAAAATAAAAATATGTTTTGGAGAGACATGAATGTGTAGAAGAGATATATGACTATGAAATTTAAAAAAAAAAAAAAAAAAAAAAAAAAAGAATGATTTCGAAATCGATTCTTATTGTGCCAAAAAAAACTTAAATTGTAAAATATCACTATTTTTTTCTGATAAACTGAAACAGTGTTTATTGTTTATCTTTTCAAAATTATCGTTCTTTTAATATTATCTTTCAACTTCGAGAGAATAATTTGTGCAGGTAGCGAAATGGTTATCCGAGCTGAATAATGGAAAAGGCGAGCAGAGTTCAAGTTCCAACCTCGTCCGTTGTGTTCGCTTTAAATAAAATAATTAGAACTTCTTAAAAGTTAAATTTTGGTTTTAAAACTAAAAGATAAAGAGAGAGTAAAAAAGCTTTTTTTAAGTGATTTTTACCTTAAATAAAGTATTTAAAATATTGGCGCGGTCAGTCATATTGATTGTATCGAGCCTATTGACAATCATGAAAAAAAATCTCTTAAAAATCCAATATTAGTTCGAGAGATTTATTTCAGAGTAAAAAAAAGCAAGTTTAATTCTTACCTTTGCTAATGTATTGTAAACTTGTGGATTAATTAAGTGGATTTTAAAAATAATTCTTACTTTTGGGTTAAAACAGGGAAAATAACGTTTATTTACCAACTCGAGGTAGCCCGTCGTTAGCTATCGTCAATGTCATAGGTGAGGAACTGTACTGTAGCCGGCTATTGTCACCCCCACTTTTATAAAAACGCGCGTAGAACGGAATTAAATACGGAGGGAAAAAACTACTAGAATGTAGAAACAGGTATATTTTATGATTAAAAATTAATTATCTTTAACCGTATACAAGCAACAGTTTAAGAATTTATTTTTACAGGCATTTTATGAATCTTAGTAGAATGACTACTTTTCAGGAATATAAAGAGAAATTAAAAAATAGTTGAAATTGAATGATAATTTTGAATTTTTCTTATTGCATTTATTTTTTATTATTTTCTTGTCTATTTGATGTCATAAAATATTTAATTGCACTCAATCAGGTATTTTTAAAATTATTCTGATTTTAAAATTTATTAAACTAAGTTCTACAAAAAACGGGAAAATGATAAATAACTATTATTACAGGTTACTTACTAATTGATTGTTGTCACAGAATTATTTCCTTTTTGAACTTCTGAACACAAAATGTTCACACTCAAAAATGGCATTCGACTTTTACAATTTTCAATTTGTTAATAATGACTTTAAAATTTAAAGTTTAAATTAAAGAATCTCTTGATATGAACAACTGAATAAATTTCAAAACTGCACCGAAAACTTACAAGTTTTTCTTTTTAATAAATATTCAGTGCAGATTTTTCCTGTTTAATCTGAACGAAAAATACGTTTTAGATTACGGAAGCACCAAATTTCAACAAAAATATTTTCGAATTTTATTGAATTACTTTTGGTAAGTTTCGGAGCGAATGTTATTCAGTGTTCACGGTTGATATTGTGTTTTAATTGAAATATTAATATCTTCAGGAATTTTTGTTATATAACTGGGAAAAAATATTTCCACAAAGTTTTCTCAAATTAAATATAAATTCATTCATTAATGAATAAGTACAGAACATTTCATTTAAATGGAATAATTCCCTGAAATTTTTAAATGAGGGTAGCGTTTTTTCTTTGTTTTCATTATCGAAAATGCGCACGCTTTTTAGTGATACTTTTAATCCCATTCTCCTGCCTCCAATTACGTGTTAAACAGCGGGGTAGCTAGGCTATCTAGCCTTGAGTGGCAGCTAATCTAAGAGAACGACAGTCCTGAATTTAAAACAGCAGGGAAAGTAACAGGAAAACATTCTGTCATCTTTACCAAAAAGTCATGGCAATTCACAGATTATAAAAGAATCTGTAGAAAATAATGATCGCCATGAAATTAAAAATATATTCGAGTAATTTTGCCATTGCATTGTACTTATAAAATAGCAACTTTTCTTGCTTTTTTGTTGTTTATCTTCAGTTTTTCTTCATCGATGTATCATATCTCCTCTGGTGGAACCTACATTTTCACGGTGACCTTATTCTGTGTATTAAAAATATGCATAACGAAAAGCTAAAAGTTGCCATTCTGCAATCAATATCGTGATAATATTTTTATTGAGACAAAACATCAAGACGTTCATTGACTATCAGAAGTGCTCTTCTGCACTTTCACGTTTTTTTAAAATTTCAGCTGATTTTTTTTTATTCAGAACATGAATATACTGGTCACTAATGCCACTATACCAATCCTGTCTGCCAAAAACGTTTTATGTCATGACACGCTAACATTCACCATAAACAATCGAGACGACAAGTCGAGTTCCACCGAGCCTTGCCATAGAGTGTCGTAACTCATAAATGTTCTTTTTTTTCCTAACAGATTAGTCAGGCAGAAGTATAGTTGATAGATTAGGAGTGAAGCCGCGATAATAATTTATCAATCCGATGAATCTTAACTCTCGGATGGAAGTAGGTACAGGAAAATTTTCAGTTGCTTCCACCTTTCCGGGTAAGGGTGAAATCCCATGTTGTTCTATCAAATGTCCAAGAAATTTTAACTTGAGTGGTGCCGAAAGTGCACTTATCTAAGTTTATTTTTAGGTCAACTTGAGATAGTTTCTGAAAGTGATCTTTGTGTTCGGCAGTACTTTGGCTAGCAATGTGGATATCATCAATGTAAGCGTATACAAATGGTAATCCTCTCAGGACTTGGTCAATTAGTCTTTTAAATGTTTGAGCAGCATTCCGAAGACCAAATTGCATTCGGACAAATTCGTATGGCCCGAACGGAGTTGTCACCACTGTTTTGGGAATATCTTCTTCCGCTACCGGGATTTGGAAATAAGCTTTCGCTAGATTGATCTTGAAGAATATATGTGATCCGCGTAATCCGAGTGCGAAATCGTGTGTATGCGGAACAGGATAACGATCAGGGTTAGGGTTAGGGCGAATTATCCCTTCCCATAGCATTTTGTTAAATTCGTTTTTGGCGAATTGATATTTGTGCGGATGCAGCCGTCGTGGACGTAAAAATAATGGCTGCCCAGTAGTCTTTATTCTGTGTTATGTGCCATACTTAATGTTTTTCGTATTTTTGAAGGGTGTTGTAATTTCTTTAAATTTGTCCAAGATATCAAGGAATTCTGTACTCTGGAAAGGTGTTACACTGATGCCAGTAGAATTGTACTGTGTGCGGATTCCTTTCATACGGGTATTGGTTTCGGTGTCAAAAAGGAGTCTGTATCTCATATTCACCGACTAATTGAAATGGACCAAAAAATCCGCCCCAAGCATGGGTGTTTGTACAACAGCTTGTAGAAAGTGTTATGAAATAAAATAAGACATATCTCGGCTGATTTGCAGGCAAATAAACTAACATACTCAAGAGCGAAAGTCGGATGTGAACGGGACAAGGCCCCCTCACAAAATGACCATTATCGTCGTTTATGCATAGGCCCGATGCACGAGTTCCGGTCGAAAAATAAAATAATATTTCAAAGTGCTTCTATTTTTCGACCAATAAAAATGCTTCCCTCCTAATTATACTCGCATCGTTTTTCGAGCCCGTTAAGCAATAAAAAAACGCCATAAAAAGGGTCACACGGGGAAGTACAAAGCAGTCAACGGGAGGCCAGGGGCGAGATCTGTCACGGCCAGTCTGGGCAGTCAGCATCAGTCAGCAGGAGGAACGCCACGCCAACCAGTGGGAACTACTATGAGAGATCAACCCGGATCGACAGCCTGCTTATGAACTATACCACAAGGTAGCTGTCCCCAAACCACACGTTCCTATTGAAATAAATCACATAAATCTATTTCTGCTGTTGTCGTATTTCTGTCTTGCAACCAGACGCTTGTCTATAACACTGGTGTCAGAAGCGTACAGCAAGAGAAATATGGACGACTACACGAGCTTCACCCGAGCCGAACTATTTACTCTCATCAAGGAACAGAAAACACTACTATTCGACTTGACGACGGGACGAACACAGACCTCCGATGCCACGATACAAGAAATCCAAGCCGACATAAACTACATGCTGACTGCCCTAAAATCAACTACTTTAAACCTCCCACCGCTCAAACAAACGGCGATTACAGCTTAATGATGCTCCAACAAACTATACGCGACGTATTGAAGCTAGAGAGAACTTTTCACCCTGGACACGACGTGAACCGATTCATCACGGCTCTAAACAAAGCATACACAATCCACGTCACGCCAGAACTCAGCACCTATCTCAGCCTAGAATGCGAATTCGTCAAGTCTGCTAAAGATTTACTGGACCAAAGTATCTTTCAGCAGATGGTTGACTCAAAAAAAGACATATCCACCTTCGAACAACTGAAGGAATACTTATTAGCAGCCCACGGAAGCCAGATGACTAACTTCCAACACCTCAGTCAAGCCTGGGATCTGGAACGGCGAGACGGTGAAAAATTAACAGACTTCGCGGGTCGACTCGAAAACACCCTTAGAGAGGCAGCCGTCCAAATAAAAAACAAATACAAAAAAGACAAAAATACAGACTTAACAGTCGATGGACTTATTTCCATCATCGGCGCTATGCTAATGAGCGAAAAGGTGAAAATTTGGAACTCAAATCTCTACCCACATCTTGTCAAGACAATGGACAACCACTAGTCAGCCATTGGCATAGCCTCCGAAGCTCAAAGATACCTTGATCGCGGTGTAACATCCAACGACACGACTTCGCACGACACTGTGTATTTCACACAGAAACCACAGCGGTCAAACCAAAGAAACGCACCACTTCGACCCAGCAGGCAACCAAACCCACAGCAGACGGGCCTCACCAACCCTCCCGAACATGGCCACAATCCGACACGCAGAAACCATCAGCACAGACCATGAATCAACGTGTGCAAGAACTAACTCAGAGGTCGCCCCTGCCGCCATGGACGCAACTGCCTATATCGCCCCCCCCCACCTCGCACTCGGGCACAGGCCCATATCGCCGCAACGAATGATAATATACAAGCCATAAATGATGTGGAACAGGATTTTCGCTTCGGGAAGGACGAGATGTGATGCCTCGTTCGCCCTGCTGCTACGTCAGCCATCACACCTTCAACCTTCAAGGACTCGCTCACCATTCACCGCTCGTCCAGTCCACCTTCAACTTCAGGGACATCACCTTCTCTGGCGTCGCAATGCTAGAGTCTGGATTCTCCACCTGCATCTTACCAATATCTCAGTTACCCAGAGAAGCCAAGAAACACATGACCCGCTCCGACGTCGTAGTAAAAGGAATTAACGTCAGCACCACCGCCCTTGGCGAACTGACTTGCGACATCACCATCGGCAGTCGAGACTCACCCACATTCAAAAAGGTTAACGTGCTGGTAACTACCCAAATCACACCGATCCTGATCGGCCAAAATATCCTATGTCACAACACGCTCGATTCCTATCTAATCGACAACCAAAATGCGACTATAGAATTCAGACGCACACTTTCCTCAGGATACACAACACACACAGCCACAATCATATCACCGTCATCGTCAACCAAAGATTCAGCATATGGCGCCCAAACCGACGTCATCCAAAACCAGCCTACTATGTAACTACAGCCCAACATCCAGACACTGGATCAAAAGCTAACCTGGCTAAAGCATAGCACGGGGCTATCGCTACCAAACCACCCAAACCGAGACGAACTAGAGGCCACTGCAAACTTACTCATTCGCTACGCTGACGTTATCGGCACCGAAAGCAGCAGCAAAGGCACATTTATCCGACCCATCCGCATACCAACCAACGGCCAGTCTCGCAGCCAGGAACAACACCCGATCTTCCAGGCTTTGGAAGCAGACGTTGATACCGAAATCAAGCGCATAGCCGATGAAAGTATCATTGAAAACTGCAGCGACCCCAAAGGCTTCAATAGCCCTGTATTTGCCGTACGCAAGAAAAACGGATCGATTCGCGTCGTCGCTAACTTTAAAAGAACTCTCAACAAGGTCTTGGTCGATCTTGACCCTTACCCAATGCCAAGGATCGACCACTTGTTCAACAAAATCGGCAAAGGCAACATATATTTCCCTTCCCTCGATCTACGCAGCGGCTACTGGCAAATTGAGATCGACAAGCGAGATCGATACAAAACAGCATTTATATGGAAGGACCAATGCTGTCGATACACGCGCCTGGCCTTCGGACTTACATCTGCCGGACAAATCTTCTCCCGTTGCATAGCAGAAGCCCTAGCCACGGTCACATCCCGTAACAACATTTCTTCCTATATCGAGGACAACCTGGTCCACGCTAGGACATTTAGGGAGTACATACTCTCCCTTGAACAATTTTTTACCGCCCTCCGAAAATTCGGACTCAAGCTGAATCCAGATAAATGTTCCTTCCTCGCATCAGAGGCAAAATTCCTCGGACGCATAGTAAACAGCGAAGGCTGATCCAGAATACGTTCGTGCCATCAGGGAAATGAAACCTCCCACATCAAAAAAGGAATTACAAAGCCTTATCGGCCGTTTAGTGTGGATCAGACAATTCCTAGAGACACGAACAAATCAGGTCAGATGTGTTTTCAAAACTTATGGGTCCCATACACGAACTCAACAAGGTTAATAAACCGTTCATCTGGACTCAAAATGCCGACAGAGCCTTCAAAAAAATCAAGGACCGTCTCTCTTCGCCACCCGTCATCTCGTTTCCGGATTTCTCCAAACTTTTCACACTCACCACCGACTCCAGTGACGTCGCATGTGGAGCAATCTTAATGCAAGAAGCCGACAACGGGAAGAAAGATATCATAGCAGTCGCTTCCCATACATTCAACTCCACGGAACAGAACTGGTCCACGACGGAACGAGAGGCATATGCAGTAAAATGGGCAATATTGAAACCGCCCCTTCGTCATCTTCACCGACCACAGATCGCTGACATATCTGGACAAACGAGAGTTCAATAATACCAAAATACGACGATGGCAAGAAGAAATTTCATGTTACAAATTAGTCTTAGAATATGTCGAAGGCGAATCAAATGTATGGGCTGACATGCTCAGCAGAGGTTGCGGACATAAGAAAACGAAAGCCCCGAACGACCCTACACCGGCAGGCAGGACATTCGAGATAAGTGGTTCAGACCTCCGCGTATACACCCCATCTTGGTGCCTCGGTGAGTTTAACGGTTTAAAGCTCATTCCCAAAACTCACACACCACAAAACGCCCGCACCCACAAGTGCGTCACCAACGCATTCTTTGCCTATCACTCTACCACCACTATCCCCACTGAGAGAATCTGCAACCACCTCGGCATCGCAAATGAACAACAAAAGGACGACGCCCTGGCAAAGATCATCAGCGCCCTCCAGTTACCCACTCCAAGCGAACCCCATATCGATCCTGACGACCACCGAGCTACGCTTATCAAAAAACATTTGCACCAATTTTTTCTAGAACCAGGCACCTCCGTTTTGATGATAAGATACAGTAAACACTCTCCGAGATTGGTTGTATCATACAAACTACGATCCAGATACCTCTACCAGGCACACGAGGGCAACAACCACTCAGGTGTTACCCGTATGCGAGAACTCCTTTCCAGCTACTGGTGGGAATTCAAAAACCGCGACATTAAGGCCTATGACGATTCTTGCGACACGTGCTAAATGCAAGGGCTACTACGGCAGACGTACCCACTGGCTTATTGGCCACTGCAAACGAGGAAAGAGACCATTCGATCTCGTCTTTATAGACATTGTCACAATGCCCAACTCAAAGGGAAAACGCTACATCCTAACCATCTTGGATAGCTTCAGCCGACACTTTACAGCCATACCATGCGCGAGAGACCGTGCTATTGACGCCGCCCACGGATTGTACCGGTTCTTCCTTCGACACAGAGAGATTCCACGCATAGTATCCTCTGATCGAGGCACACACTTCACTGGAGAAGTCTATCGACAATTCTGTAACCAGATGTCAATCACGCAAGAACTTCACTGTCTTTGGTGTCCGCAAAGCTCAGGAAATATCGAGAGACAACATTGCACGATGAAGAACGCACATTATATGTTATGCGAAGACAGGAACTGTGAATGGACAGACCTTCTAGAATCTGTCGTTTCGTCCATGAATGTCACGACCAACAGCACCACCGGTGTCTCTCCGCACTATGCCATTACTGGCCGTCAGCCAACATCGGCCTACCTACACTACACAGAAAAGAAATCGCATTGACGATCCTGGAGCATATGGAATGCAAATTAATGTCCTGCTAAAGCAGGTTCACCACCACGTCACCCTGGCCAACGACGAAGCTGACCACAAACTTGAGACTAACTTAAATCGCCTCATATACAAGGACCCAATACAAGTAGGCGACAAGGTTTTACTTCACCAGCCACACTCAACTGTTGCTCAATCCTCTCATCTGCCCTGGAAAATTACACCATTATAAAAACGAACAATATGATGTGCCAAGTGCAAAACGATAACGGTGCTACAATCTGAATTCACCGTGCACATATCCAACGACTGGCTCCACGTCCAACACATCTATCTAATACAATCCCTCTGCCTCAACCATGTAATAGTCACCAGGATCATTCTCCCCCACATCCCTCTGGGATTATATAATTCAGCAAATAACTCCATACCAAAACAAATGCCAATAAGAAGAACACGAGGACAACTTCCCACACGCTTCAGAGACTTTATCGTGAATTAATCACTCAAGTATACACGAATAACGCTCACTGTAAATCAGACCAAGATCTGGGGGAGCCTTGTTATGAAATAAAATAAGACATATCTCGGCTGATTTGCAGGCAAATAAACTAACATTCTCAAGAGCGAGAGTCGGATGTGAACGGGACAAGGCCCCCTCACAAAATGACCATTATCGTCGTTTACGCATAGGCCTGACGCACGAGTATCGGTCGAAAAATAAAATAATATTTCAAAGTGCTTCTATTTTTCGACCAATAAAAATGCTTCCCTCCTAATATACTCGCGTCGTTTTTCGAGCCCGTTAAGCAATAAAAAACGCCATAAAAAGGGTCACACGGGGAAGTACAAAGCAGTCCGGAGGCCGGGGGAGAGATCTGTCACGGTCAGTCTGGGCAGTCAGCAGGAGGAACGCCACGCCAACCAGTGGGAACTACTATGAGAGATCAACCCCGATCGACAGCCAGCTTATGAACTATACCACAAGGTAGCTGTCCCCAAAACCACACGTTCCTATTGAAACAAATCACGTAAATCTATTTCTGCTGTTGTCGTATTTCTGTCTTGCAACCATACACTTACTTGTCTATAACAAAAGTTCCATGTAAAATCTCGGCGCATGCTGATGTTTAGCATTAGATCTTTGGTGCTGTAGGTATCGATGCGCGTACCATTTGCAGTTAGTAGTCTGAGGTGACTAGTAATGGATTTGTGCCCAGGTGTTAGTGGAAGGACACTGACTGCTGCTCCAGTATCCACTAGGAATTTGTAGCCGTTATTTTGGTCGACTACGTAAAATAAGCGACTTTCTTTGTGAGTAGCGGCCGGGGTAGTCGCGTTTATTCGCCGGTTTGTAAAGGCAACAGAATGGGAGAGGGAGAAAGAAAAATAAAAAGAAGGAGAAAGGATGTTGGTGGTTGTCAGCTGATGTTCTAAAGTTGAAAGTTGAAATTGATAGCATCGCGTTTAGTGTGCTTGCTGCGTTCTCGGCCAGCCTCTGCGTGTCGACATCTCAGCCGGGTGTCTCTGACCTTTGCGGCGTTGAACTAGGGAATTTATATCAGTCATATAGGCTCCAGATCAGAGTTTGGATCTTTTAGCGGGGGTCATTTATATAGTTCATTTTATTTCGTTTAATACCGAAAACATGCGTCGAGCCATGATGCGCAGAGACGCGTTTTCGCATTCTGCTTTGGGTCGTCAAGCAGTCAACATCCGGTTTATATAGAAGAGTGTAGGAGACACAACACAATAAAGCTACTAAGACGCAAGGAAGAGCATGGAAATCAGGAAGAACATGGAAAATGTAAAAGAAGACTGAAATGAGAAATAATGTTCCGAGTTAAAGGTGTGGAATCGTCCACAACGACCAGCTTTACCCTGCTAGGAAATGCACCCTTCCTACATGAGGTAAATAACATCATACTTACATACAAAATATTAACAAGCATTAATTGGTCGATCACCTTAAATACGGCTTGCTGATTGGTCAGTTTCGACCAATCAGATCGCTCCCACGCGCAAAATCCATTTAGGCGCCAAGTCAGTTCTGAGCCTCCCACGTGGTACAGCGAAGATATATAAACAAAACACGTGTGATTCTCAGCAGTCACTCATTCTCTCTTTCGCTCTCTTCCTCACTCGTGCCTAACTTCTCTACGTCACTCGTACATCTCAACACAGCCATCAAGATGTGACTCACACGGAACACTCGTCTCGACTGATCCAGTCAGACGTTAAATTAACAGTACTTAATTCATTCAAGTATTATCTCTGAACTCTGTTTAACTTGTTCATACATTCCAAACATACAACACTATTCTTATACGTTCTAATAGTCAACTTATACAATATGAGCTCAGCCACAATTTTACCAAGTCAAAGAGACATAACTCTATCTATTCTTTTCATTCACATGCATTTCATCAATTCAATAATAAATTCTATTGTTATGTTGTTTTCAACTCTACGTTCTGTTTTGTATTTTACAATGTGCTATTTTACGTTACATATAATTTGCATTGTTACCACCAGATTGGATAGCGACCTCCAGCATAATGGCATGATCCTTTCCACACCGTTCCTCGACAAAATAAAATAATTGTGGCGGGACCCGCAACATTGCAGTCCACAACATATTTGGAAACTATATCGTCTCGGAGCCCGCTACAAAGGAAGGTCTGGAAAAGAACAACAGTAAATGAATTGTGAGGGACCTAATAAAACCAAGGCAACAATGAGTCAACATCTTCCAAGACAAACATGGAAACTGTCGCCTAGAAGTAGATGACATAATACCTGAACAACTACCCAAACAGAAGATATCCCAGTGTGACAAAGAGCCAGGAATCGTCAAATGATGGTGTGGGGTTCGATGCGTTGATTAATCTATAAGGCTACAGATTAATGAGAATTATTTGGTTTCTAATTCTCTCTCTCTGGAGGTGAATCTGGCACAAGGCCATCTCCAGATTGACTTCCCAAATAAAACCTACTGTCCCCATTATTTAATTTGTGAATATCAAAAATCCTTAACGTCAGACAAGAAAGGAAAAAAAGAAATAAGCTGAACAACGCACTTAGTTTGTAACATGAAACAAAGATAATAATATATTCAACAAAATACATACATTTACATTTTGGTTGAATGGCATGCGAAAAGGTTGTTCATGTATTAGTTGCCTCCCGTTAGCTGTGATAAAGTTATATCTCAAATGTTTTTAGTAATGTTCGTTACACTGTTCATGTTAATAGTTTAGACAAAGTTCTTCGTACCAAATGTGTTTGACAAGAGTTTTAGTATAGATGAGTGAGTTAGGCGAAGTGTTTGACTGCTGTTGTTTCATGTCTGATTTTGCATTAATGATCTGTCCCAACCAAGTGTTTGTGCCGCAACTGTCCGATCTCTCGCGGGCAATGTTTATATAGTACTTCAAGCATTCTTGCAATTTGGTGGTAAAAAAAAGATAGTTACTTACCTTAATTCTGATTGGCTGTATCAGACCAATCAGTGAACATTTAACATAGCACATTCGTTTATTACATGTACAATGAATTTAACGTATGTGAACATATGTGTGTAAGGGTATTTGACATGTGTGAGTGTGTGTGTCTGTGTGGACATACAGTTCCACAATGGTAGCGTTCCAATTTTAAGAGAAGTAGAAGCATATATTAAATTATTTGAAAATGGTAAAGTGAGTGGAACCGATAACATTCCTGCAAAACTGATCAAGAGTGGAGGAGAGTCATATTCTTACAATCCTCTGCAATAAAATCTGGCAAACCGGTGAATGGTCAGCACCATGGGTGCAATCCCTCATCATCACCCCCGCCACCAAGAAAGGTAATTTACAAATATGCCAGAATTATAGGACGCAAGCGGAAGAAATAATTGCTGAAGAACAAGTTGGTTTTGGATACGGAGTACAACGGAGAAAATTTTAAATATTTGTGTACTTTGTAAAAAAATACACCAACGAGACATCTTCCACGTATTCAGACTTCAACAAGGCGTTCAACTGCGTATGACACAAGGTACTGTAAGCTACTATCAATAAATATAATATCAGCCATAAACAATCATAATATCAGCCATAAACAATAAATCAGCTTGAAACAATTCAATAGTTATATACCAACAAGCTGTGGAGCGAAGACGGAAATAAATACCAAGACAATTAAACACCAAATGACAAAAAAATTGGTTTTAAGTCGGAGGATTGCGCATTGTTCCGGTTAAAAAATTAATACTTTGAAAATAAATATTTAATATTTTTCTACCAACGGGCCGCGTTCCCACCAACAATAAATTATTTCTAAAACGAAAGGAATTAATCATAGTGAAATCTCAAAATATAAACATAATATTAAGGAAGGTTCTGTGGCAGCTTTACAGAATTTTTCCACAAGCTCCAATGATATGGATTTATGTGTTAATGAGGGACATCGGATGACTAAATGTACTGTTGAGACTCACAAAAAGAGCAATGTAAATTAATGCATCTATGTACTCCAGTTCAAAGCATAAAGTAAATAACTGCCTCGGACATAAAGCTAAATTGCCTTATCCATGCAAGAATTGTTCTTCTAAAGGTCATATAGCAGCATTATGCGAAAAATTAAAAGGTATATCTCTGTATGCACACACGTGTACTAATACCTGTGAGGAAAATAAATTTTTATTACCTATAGTAAAATTACCCATCCGGTGGGGTAGAAAAAAGAAGGTGGTCGATTACTTATTAGACACCGGTAATCAGCGTTCGTACTTTTCGAACAAAATAATTAAATGGCTAAATTGTCCCTATTAGGGTGTTAAGAAACGTGAATCTTCAAGTTAAAACGTACTTAGGACAAACTAAGGTAATTTAATCAGATTGTACTGGATATTCATATGGAGAAGGGGAGGTAACTTTCATTGCTTATATTAATTGATAGTGAATTTGATATTATCTTAAAAATTGATGAATTAAATTAAATTTAGAAAAACCTAATCAGATTGAACAAAAGCTTATCCTTTTCAAGAAATAAACATAGCCAGGTTGATATCTTAGGATTAATAGGTTGATGGAATCATCCATATTTGCCACTTACCCCCTGCGGGAAAATGCACTCTTCCCCTGTGTTGATTATCATCACCATCACGTGTAACTACACTGGTCAACAAAAAATAAGGTCCACTCTTCGTACTGATGTTTTCCACGACTTTATTCGATAACTTTATAACACCGTGAAAACTACATAAAACAAAAGGAAAACAGACAATAAACAAGAAGGGTTACAAACAACTTTTAAGGAAAATAACGGATTTTAAATAAAATATAAGGAAACACGAAAGAAATTGATATAAAATCACTTATTTACATATTTAACAATGCTATGAACTAATTAGATAATTACCGTGTTCGCCTGGTAGACCAGTTGTAGATTTTAACTCTGGACGGTAACACAATGTCTGTCATCTATCGCACCACGTTGTTTCTTTTCCAATCCCGGGCTAAATGGCCACGTGATGCGATGCGACAATTTATAGCCAAATTCCAAGGAAGGATCATGAATAAACTTTACAGCAAAATAAAAGGAAACAAAAAAAGGGATTTTTTTTGTTTGTTTTTCTTTCTCTGTAAAGGCGGCGCTTATAAGGTCTTTGTTGTCATGGCAACACATTTATTCACAATGACGGCAGCTACATCACGCACATACATACATACAGATCATACAAGCATTCATTGGCTAATCTCCTCAAAACTAGCTCGCTGATTGGTCAATTCCAACCAATCAAATCGCTTGCACGCGACAAATCTGTTTTCCCGCTCACCATTCTAGGAGCCGATCACGTGATACACCATCTTATATAAACAAAACACGAGTAAGCTCTCTCTCTCTCCACTTTCTCGACATTCTCACTCGCGTCCCATTTCTTGCTGCCAAAATGGGACCTTCAAGAACTCTTGTCTTAACCTTGCGGTCAGACGTTAAAGAAATTACCGACATTCACGCAAGTACGAACTCTAAACTCTCCTGATTTCTACCAACGTTTTCAACTCACATTTCCTAACGTACAGTCAATAACATAATCCTCATGAGATTCTAAACAACTCCACGCGTGTCATTACACTGACCCAACGAACTTTTCGAGCGTCAACTTGCTGACTCAATAATCACCATTTCTCTCTCAAGAACTCTATCTACAATTTACTAAAAAGAGTGATAATATTCACTACCAAGTAGAAATTGTATTCATCGACCAACTATTATTAATACAGTCAAAGGTGCATAACTCATTGAGACTTTAAACAAACTATTACTACTAAAACACGCATACACATTAACTTTTGAACTTGTGGTGGCACGGAGCAAGCGAAGGACCGGATATTAACCCTCAGAGGTTTAGACAGCAAATGACCAATACTGGTCTTTGCGCACCCGGCTCCACGCAGAATTTCCGGGGGAAAATTAAAAAGAAATAAAAAGAATAATAAGCAATTTCCACCAATTAAACGGCTCCGCGCCATACCCAACAGTTTGTTTCAGCAGACTGACTCTGATCCGATGGGCACACATAAATAGAGCGATAAATTCACTTCTAGGAGAGAAAGCTTTGAAGTACCGTCAGTGAATGTCGCTACGCTTTTCTCACCCATCAAACCCGATGCCTTCAGCCTTCCTTCACCAACGGAGATATCAAAGGACTCCTACCAACCCATTGACCTCACCTTTCATCTCCTGTGACCAGCACGTCGTGAACTTAAGTATTAACAAAAGACACTTATATTCTTTTAATAATCGGATTTCTCTTCTATGAATGAACATTTTGTAACGGACTTTGTGCGTGTAAATCAAGAAACATTGTAATATTCATTGATGTTGCATTTAAATACAAAGTGTTTTTGACATACCCTTCTCTTTCGTATGTTATTTTGTTTATGTTATGGTGACCACAATTTGATTGCTTGTTGAACCTTTAGGCCAAACTAGCGGCTGTCCCGAAGGACTGCTAATATTTATCTACCTTCTGATACAAGCAACAATTAACAACGAGAACTCTATCCCCCATCACCATAAGTGGTGAACGCCAACGTGATTTTAACACATATATATACACGCACGCACAAAAAAAAAAAAATTGAACTGTCACAAAATTAGAATTTTTATTCAACACAAACCAAAAACATGGCTGATGACGCTGAAGAAACTACAATTAATCAAAACCAACCAATCCAAGCTGTTGCGATAAAACCACCAAACTTCATTGAATCAAACGTAATAGCTTGGTTTGCGATAATGGAGGCGCAATTTAATATTGCAAATATAAGACAGACCAGTCAAAAATTTTTTAACACTTTGGCAGCTCTCCCTGTGGACATAGTAGGAAATATACAGCCAACTATACTGCAATCAAAAGATTACGACGCACTAAGAGAAGCAGTGACGGGCGCTTACGAGAAAACAAAACCAGAGATGCTGGACAAATTAATGTCGTCATCGACTGTAACAGGTCGTCCCTCAGTATACCTGAATGAACTTATGTCATTAGCAAGCCGAATTGGCGTAGGGGACGATATCGTACGTCACAAATTTATTCAAGCCCTACCTCACTCCATTAAACCAGTGGTAGCGGCACAAGTCGATTTAGACACAGATCGCCTTGGAAGAATGGCGGATGACTTACTATTATATTTTAACAAACAAGACACCGCACATATTCGACAGATTTCGGGGAAGCAAAGGGATGAACAGCAAAATAAAAATGAAACTAAAAGGATACATGGCTGTTCCCACAGTGAAAATAAATTCCCTACCAGTGTTCGCCCTTTTAACAAGGACCAAAAACCTCTAATTTGCCGAGCGCATTTATACTTTGCGGAACGTGCAAAATTTTGTAAGCCGTGGTGCAGATGGCCAAATAAACGGAATGTTCAAATGCAACCCAACTCTCGCCCAAATTCACCAGTTCCTCGTGAGATTTCGGAAAACTAACTAGGCGAGAGGTGTTAGCTTCCATTTCCTCGCCGCTTCTCATTGTAGCCGCACGGTTAGGAGCTCAAAGTTTAAATTTTATTGTGGATACAGGAGCTGCCGTATCTATACTTCCGAAGAGATATTTAAGCGGAGCTGTAACATACCCAACCAATATCTCTTTAGTGTCTGCCAACGGTCAAAAGATTGAATGCTCAGGACAAGCAGTACTGAATCTAACACTACGGAACCTCAGACGAGAATTTACCTGGACATTTATAATAGCCGAAACTGCTCAGCCACTCCTAGGATACGATTTCCTAAACCATTTCGGGCTAATGGTGGACTGCACAAACAATAAGCTGATTGATAAAATGACTAATAGACAATCCGATGCACATCCATCGTCTATTATCATGAATATAGATTTAGTACCGAATAAAGATGCTAACAAAATGGTACGAGCAATTCTGGAGAAATACCCAAACTTAATTTCTCCTCATCGCGACACGAATGCAACAAAACCAAAGATATTCCATAGAATAGAAACTGGTAGCAACCCTCCTACTTTCTCCAGAGCCAGACAATTATCAGCTCAGAGATGTGAAATTGCAAAAGAGGAATTCAAGAAACTCCTAAAGGCAGGAATAATTTCCCCTTCAAACTCTGAATGGAGTTCAGCCTTACATATGGTACCGAAGTCAGACGGCACATATAGACCTGTTGGCGATTACAGACATTTAAATACCATAACAAAAGCCGATCGATATCAAGTCCCAAATATAAATTCCTTGTCTTCGAAGCTTCATAATAAGAAGTTCTTTTCAAAGATAGACCTGTCGTCTGCTTATCATCAGATACCTGTACATCCGGAGGATGTTTGCAAGACAGCCATCTCTACCCCTTTTGGGTTATTTGAATATAACTATATGCCTTTCGGACTACGGAACGCATCATGTACTTTTCAGAGAATGATGGACAATATCTTTCGTGATACTGATTATACCTTTGTATATATCGACGATATCCTTATATTCTCAGAAGATGAAGAAACTCATTCCAAGCATATCGACCTAGTACTACAAAAACTGAGTGAGTACGATTTTAAAATTTGTCTCTCCAAATGCATATTTAGTGCTAATGAATTAGACTTTTTAGGATTTCATATTTCTGCTAGTGGTCTCAAACCCAGTGCTAAAAAGTTGAATGAATTAAGTGAATTTCCTCAACCAAACGATTCCAAATCACTACGCCGATTCATCGGAATGGCAAATTTTTACAGAAAACTTGTGCCAAATTTCAGCGATATCATACTACCTCTCACGGAAAAAATACGTTTAAACCAAAATTCCAAGTCATTAACCCTAACAAAGGAAGAAATTGAATCTTTCGAAAATATGAAAAAGTCTTTATCAAATGTAACTGTTTTGGCTTTCCCCAGCTCGAAAGCTAACAACTATCAACTTGTAACAGACAGTTCGAATTATGCGGTGGGTGCAGCACTTCATCAAATGATTGATAATCAACCCATCCCCATAGGTTTCTTTTCAAAGAAATTATCCCAAACCCAACAAAAATATTCTACTTTTGACAGAGAACTACTAGCTGCCTATCTAGCAGTACTCCATTTTAAACATTTAATAGAAGGCAGAAATGTAATGTTACTGACGGATCACAAACCACTTTGCAGTGCTTTTAAAAGCCAGTCTTCCTTAAAATCAGATAGACAACAGCGTCACCTCTGTTTTATCAGCGAATATGTAAATGACATTTCACATATAAGAGGTTCACAAAATATAGTAGCTGATTGTTTATCACGACCTGTCAACGCGATCACTATTGATATATGTGACTTACAAGAAATAATGAAGCATCAAGCTACTGACAATGAAATTCAGGCATTCAAAGATCAACTGAAACCATACACAATAAATCAAAATGAAACCATATTATGTGACACGACATTACCTTTTCCACGACCTTTTGTGACTGAAAAGCTCAGAAAATCGGTATTTGACAGTCTGCATAATCTATCACATCCAGGAATAACATCTTCAAGAAAAATAATAAAATCCAGATACTATTGGCCGAAGATGGACAAGTCAATAAAAACCTGGTGCACAGAATGCCAACACTGCCAACAAGCAAAAATAATAAAACACACAAAGAGCAAAGTAAATCCATTTGAATTACCTTCCAGTCGTTTTGAAACGGTGCATGTGGATATTGTCGGTCCCTTACTACCAGTAAAGAACCAAACTGACCCTTATTTTTCACCATATCGATATTTATTAACATGCATTGATAGAAATACGAGATGGATAGAAGCATGCCCAATAACAGAAATTACGGCAAAATCAATATCAACGGCTTTTGTCAATCTGTGGATCTCCCGATTCGGGGTTCCTCTTCATGTCGTTACGGACAGAGGAAGCCAATTTGAATCCGAATTATTCTCAGAACTATCAAAAATAATAGGCTTCCACAGATTACGAACAACGGCGTACCATCCGCAAACGAATGGATTAGTTGAGCGAGCACACAGAACTTTAAAAACGGCTATTATAGCCAGGAAAGAATCGTGGTGGTCAGCTCTTCCTATCGTCCTTTTGGGAATGAGGATAACACCTAACGAACCAAACTATTCTTCATTTACTGCAGTAACAGGGAGTCATGCACAAGTCCCCCGATTGTTAATTGACTCTATCAAGAACGAGAATAGTGAAATGACAAACTCGCACGTTAAAATTCTAGCCGACGAGATGCAAAAATTTGACATGGACAAATTATCCAGGGGACACCTGCATACAATACCTAATTCTTACATTCCAAAAGATTTACAAACATGTAAAAGTATCTGGCTAAGAACAGACAGAGTAAGAAAGCCATTGGAAGCTCCATACACAGGTCCATTCCAAGTATGAAGTCGTCATGAAAAATATTTTACTATTAAAAGATCGGATGACGTACATAGTAATGTTTCAATAGATAGACTAAAACCTGCATATTTTTCTGAAAATATAAAATCAAAAGATTCCATTGGATCAAGACCGGATTTGGATAACTCCCTATCTTGTTCCGAAGAAACTAATGATAACAAACCAGAAACTAGAACGAAGTCCGGTAGAACGATTAAATGGAAGAAAGAAAACACATATTTTTATTACTAAAAAAAAAACAAAAAAAAAAAAACAACAACAACAACTCCGTTTACTGGGGCGAAAGTTATGTGGTGGCACGGAGCAAGCGAAGGACCGGATATTAACCCTCAGAGGTTTAGACAGCAAATGACCAATACTGGTCTTTGCGCACCCGGCTCCACGCAGAATTTCCGGGGGAAAATTAAAAAGAAATAAAAAGAATAATAAGCAATTTCCACCAATTAAACGGCTCCGCGCCATACCCAACAGTTTGTTTCAGCAGACTGACTCTGATCCGATGGGCACACATAAATAGAGCGATAAATTCACTTCTAGGAGAGAAAGCTTTGAAGTACCGTCAGTGAATGTCGCTACGCTTTTCTCACCCATCAAACCCGATGCCTTCAGCCTTCCTTCACCAACGGAGATATCAAAGGACTCCTACCAACCCATTGACCTCACCTTTCATCTCCTGTGACCAGCACGTCATGAACTTAAGTATTAACAAAAGACACTTATATTCTTTTAATAATCGGATTTCTCTTCTATGAATGAACATTTTGTAACGGACTTTGTGCGTGTAAATCAAGAAACATTGTACTATTCATTGATGTTGCATTTAAATACAAAGTGTTTTTGACATACCCTTCTCTTTCGTATGTTATTTTGTTTATGTTATGGTGACCACAATTTGATTGCTTGTTGAACCTTTAGGCCAAACTAGCGGCTGTCCCGAAGGACTGCTACTATTTATCTACCTTCTGATACAAGCAACAATTAACAACGAGAACTCTATCCCCCATCACCATAAACTTACATATGTGACAATTTTCACCCTACAGAATTTAACTTGTTTAATTTCATCAACAAACCTGAACTGTAAACTCTTAGACGCCAAATCATTACATAGTAATTCCATACATTTTCTCCTATCACATCACACTCAAACATCAATCATAAATTCACTATATCTATGTTATTCGTATATAAATTCCTTTTTATTGTTGAAACCTCTAATTCCATTGTTTCTCCTTGAATTTTCTTTACAATTGATTGCCTTTAATGCTCATTGTTTATTTGTTGTGGATGAAAAATTATCGAACACCCCCATTTCTGAATCTTCAAGCAATTTAACCTTCTGATACGTTCTAACACACCACACATCCCCGACAAGGTGTCGACATATTTCTATTCATGCGTTCTACCAAATTTGTTAAATGCATTGCGGAGGGGGAGGCTTAGCATGGATATTACCGAGTGGTATAGCGCCATTTGGAGAAATTGGTCATTTTCTATATGATCATCAAATAAAACCAGTAAATTTTAAAACTACAGTTAAAACAGTTATCATACTATTGTAAAGAAGTTAGCCAAATGTCCTGAGCGAGAAGTAAATTTTGTATTAAATCCAAACGACACCTACATTGATAACAAACCTGATATCTTTTATGTCTCTAATAGAAAGAAATGTAAAGCGTATGTTAGAGATAGACTCAGCTATTACGGAAACAGATAAGTTCATGCCAGAAAAAATAGATTGTTGCAGACTGGCGAATGTATTTTGAGTGAACAGAAGGATTTGTAGTGTTGGTGTTCTAAAACATTCGTCCACAACAATTAAAGAAAAATATTAGAAACAAATCATGCAAGAAGATTGAAAGCAAAGACAAACATTAAATGTATAACAATAACATTGGTTTATACAATTCAAGAATACAATTTAGTTGGACTTTGATGGATAAATGGGAATAGATGTATTTGGCTGCGTAGAATATTATTGTGAATGTTTGAACGTTTGCAATTGCTATTCATATGTGTTCACAAAATTAAACTAAGTGTTATGGTGATGGGGGATAGAGTTCTCGTTGTTAATTGTTGCTTGTATCAGAAGGTAGATAAATAGTAGCAGTCCTTCGGGACAGCCGCTAGTTTGGCCTAAAGGTTCCACAAGCGATCAAATTGAGGTCACCATAACATAAACAAAATAACATACGAAAGAGAAGGGTATATCAAAAACACTTTGTATTTAAATGCAACATCAATGAATAGTACAATGTTTCTTGATTTACACGCACAAAGTCCGTTACAAAAAGTTCATTCATAGAAGAGAAATCCGATTATTAAAAGAATATAAGTGTCTTTTGTTAATACTTAAGTTCATGACGTGCTGGTCACAGGAGATGAAAGGTGAGGTCAATGGGTTGGTAGGAGTCCTTTGATATCTCCGTTGGTGAAGGAAGGCTGAAGGCATCGGGTTTGACGGGTGAGAAAAGCGTAGCGACATTCACTGACGGTACTTCAAAGCTTTCTGTCTTAGAAGTGAATTTATCGCTCTATTTATGTGTGCCCTTCGGATCAGAGTCAGTCTGCTGAAACAAACTGTTGGGTATGGCGCGGAGCTGTTTAATTGGTGGAAAATTGTTTATCATTCTTTTTATTTCTTTTTAGTTTTCCACCGGAAATTCTGCGTGGAGCCGGGTGCGCAGAGACCAGTATTGGTCATTTGCTGTCTAAACCTCTGAGGGTTAATATCCGGTCCTTCGCTTGCTCCGTGCCACCACAGTGTCCAGTTACGTAGGAAATTGTCCTTTGTGCTAGTTCAGTTATTAGTGTGTGTACGTAAGTTTGTTTGTATTATTGTTCAGAATTGGTAGGAGTTGCGTACCTTTAGTTGTGTGAGAATTTGATTGTTTACTAATACTTATTAAGTAGTGAGAAAAATGTCACTTTTTAAAGTATTGTAAGTGATGTTTAGATAGTGTTCCTGAGAGATAGAGCGTGCTTGTGGATTGTTGAGTCAGAGATATTTTGCGCGGCAAAGTCGTGGTTGGTCAGAGTTTTGACTTGCGTGGGTCAGTTTGGCATAGGAATGAAAGTCTGACTGTCTGAAGCGATCAGGAATTTTTTATTTATAGATTTCTGGACAAAAATATAGGTTCCGGTGGCTTGCGCGCGAAAAAGCATTTTCACGTGAATTTGCTACATTTCTAAGGCTTTTGACCAATAGGAAACTTTGTTTACTGAAACTAGAGTTTTGATTGTTTGATAGATATTTTGGTGTGAAGTGGATTATGCTGGAGGGGTGAAAGGTTAGTATGGATTATTCCATCAAGATGAATTCGAGGAATCTATTGAATTCCAAAATATTGAATAATGAAGTGCTTGAAATCATACATAAGCGCAGAAAATGAACCAGCTTGAAAAATCATAAGTTGGATTCAAAGTTATATCTCATCAAGTCAATGCCGGAAGAAACGTTTGAGAGAGTTAAAGTATTTGAGAAATCCTCATTAAGGTGAAATCCCCAAGTTGGTCGAAAATTTAAACATCTTTTCGGATAAGGATGGAATACTACGAGTAAATGGCAGGATATCCAATGTAGACAGGCTCGAACCGGAAATAAAATATCCCATATTATTGACTGAATATCATTACATAACGAGACTAATTATTGAAGATGCTCGTCATCGGTGTAAACGCTTGGGAATTTGGTGTAACCATTACAAAGATAAGAAGATTATCTGGATATTGGATAACCTAAGCAAGACAGGTAGGCAAGTCGTTGACGTCTGGATGTAATGTCTGCAAACGCTACAACAGTCTGGTATTTAAATATCTCAGACTCACCAACCTACTTAAACACAGAGTGAACTTAATAATCCCGTTTCACCATACAGGAGTGGATTACACTGGCCACATATAGGTAGAAAAAGAAAAGAAAGCAACAAAGATGTATTTGTTGATATTTTCGTGTTTTTATGTACGAGCTGTACATATTGAAATTGTACCAGATATGGGCATTATGTCATTCATTCAAGCTTTCACACGTTTTACCAATCTTTATGGCGCACCAAGCCACATACAGTGAAAATGCTAAATCATTTAACACCACCCTGGGCAAAAATATTATCGATATTCGCATAAATAATAAATTGTTTGCTTACACTTTTGCAAGTACAACAATAAAACACATAAAATCGCTTCTTTATTTCCCATGGGTAGGAAGTAGGAACTGTCTGGGAGCGCATGATCAAAACAATAAAAATCAGCCTCTTCAAAACAATTGGAAGATCGAAAATTAGTTCCTACAAGTTATTGACATTATTATCAGATATAAAGAGGTCAATTAATTCAAGACCCTTGGGCCTTGACGTATAGATGCTCTTCGGACAACGAGCTCATCCCATTAACGCCGAGTTCATTCGTACACCCAAATGTGAATGGAGAAATAGCAATACGTCAGAATATACTAGTTAACAACAGTACTGAACCAACAAAAAAAATCTGATAGATGTCTCTGAGAAACAAAGAGGAACTATTACAAAAATTTAAAGAAAATTGGTACAATTAATATTTACTCAACATCAGAGAAAGGTGTAAAGAACTGCATGAGATAGATTATCAGAGTAAAATCCATGTTGATGAAGCTGTGTTAATTAAGAACCCAGCTAAACCCAGACCGTTCTGGTAACTAGGAAGGGTCACAAAATTACATTTGGAAAGTGATGAAAGGGTTCGCTCAGCTGGCATATTGAAAGGAGACGGGTGTGTGGAGATACACAGTCTAGAACATTTATTTCCATTGGAATTATCCCTGACCCATAACCATGACACGAAAGAACCTCCAGAAGATGCATCACAACAAAAAAGAAAGGCCCATGTCAGGCCAAAAATAAAAAATAAAAGTAATACAGACTCTGATTTTTTTTCCTATTAGTATTACTAAAATAAAATAAAGTAATTCATATTCTCTGTACTAACAGAATAGTATGGCCAGAATAATGCCAAAGAATCCTAGGGCAATCTGTTCGCAAGGTTCCTAATCTTTTTATATTTTTGTTACTAATCTTTATCGCTGAATATTTAATGCAGTTATCATTGTAAATTGAATATCACACTAACAAAGTTGATTAACTGTTAACTCTGGTGACGTTGTGGAATCTTCCACGATAGCCAGTCTACCCTCCGCTGGAAATGCACTCTTCTTGCATCCATTGGTCGATCACCGTAAATCCGGCTTGCTGATTGGTCAGTTTCGACCAATCAGATCGCTCCCACGCGCACGATTATTCTTCGCGCCATTCTTCCTGGAGCCTCTTTGACTGTATATAAACCGGAGTAACACGTGTCACCTTGAGCATTCCAAGAGAGATTCCAAAGAGAGCAGAGCCGAGCAATCCAGATTCGAGCAGAGCAGACCCGAGCAAACCACACCGACAACCAATTTCGACCGCTCAACACAATTACCAAAATGTAACCTTCAAGGAACTCCCGTCTTTGACTAACGCAGTCAGACGTTAAAGAACTTTCGAACATAAAACAACTTTGCTTACCCAAAGTGAACAGAACATTCACTACTCAATAAGAAAAGAACTTTATGACACTTACGCAAGTACAATATACAATCTACTTCTAATATGAGCTTAGATACAAATATACCAAGTTAAGGGTACACAACTTTTCTTGACTTAAACCAATACAACACTACTTCTAACATTGAACATCCGGCAACATAAGAAAACACTATTGTAAATACCTTTCATTTGTATATAAATGTTTGTATTATTTCAATTTATTCTTGCTTTGTTTGTTCCATATTTTTGAACTTTAATATTGTTGAGTATGAATGTAAAGAACACATCGATCTAACAACCTAAACCTTCTGATATAACATAACACATACTACCCAACCACCACATAATGATGACCCTGACATTCAACAACCAACATAATGATAACTCCGACGTTCATCCTCCACAACGTACTTATTGAACTTTACATGTTGACTAAATGGTTGCATATGAAAGTTTATTTAACTAGGCAACATGCACTGATGCTCAGTGCATGTTTTCTTCCTTATAGGGAATATATGAAAAAATACGATATTATATGATTATCGGCAGTTTTAAGTTAGCTAATCAGCTCACAGCTGCTGATTGGCACACTTTTCTAACTTTTTTGAACAACTCTTACTCTTGGTACAATCTTCGGAATGACCACATGCTGAACAGGTCATCTCTACACTCTTATCACCACAGAGTCCGTAGATAGATAGAAAATTAACTCACCCTCAGCAGATAAGTTTGGTCACAAACACCATTAAGTTTATAAGGACACGTTTGTAATGTTGATTAATATAATTTATACAAATCATGAGTCAGTTGCGTTCTATTCTTTTATTATTACTATATCTGCATCCATCACGTGGGAATCTTATATGGAGTCCACTCCAATTCCCCATATTCTATCTCAAATTTCCTCGTGGGTGGTAAGATATATATCGGTGGTGCCAAATGCCTTTTTGCTCGCAAAATTGGTTTATGTCTATACTATTAAAGTTGGGAGCATTATCTGTAACAATGACTTCAGGGTATCCGAATCTAGAAAAGTTCTGATTTAGCCAATTCAAAATAATTTTTGAGTTTGTAGCTATAATTATATGGATTTCAGGTCACCAATTGCAACCATCGATTATACCCAAAATACTTTCACCTGTCGGGAATGACCCACATATGTTGAAATTAAGCCTTTCCAACGATTGTCCCATGGCTTTTGATTTCATATGTTCTGGAGTGTTTGGCATAGAAACACTCAATCATTGCAAGCAATTCCTTATCATTTTTTCTATATAATTGTCAATACCTGACCACCATACTTTTTCATGTAGTAAATCTTTAGTCTTTGTAATATCTTGATAAGTTTTACAAGCTAGTTTAATTATTTGCCGTTTCAAATTTTTTGGAATGACAAGACGAGATCCCCTAAGGAGTACACCTGATTTATACGTATGTTCATTTCTTATATATGAATAAGGTTTTATTTTGCTTGTTTTTGGCCACACAGTGCTTTTCCATCGAGAAATTTCTTGAATAGTGGTATCTGCCAGGGAATGTTGAGTAACTTCTGATAGATACATTTTTCGGAATAGTATAAGCAATTATTTAATTTAAATACATTTCTAAAGAATCGCTGTTCAAGTGTCCAGGAATGTGTTTGATCGTAAAGGGGTAACTCTGTAACCGTAATCCCTATCTTAAAATATGAGGCGATGGCCTTCCTGAATGATGATGCAAAATTTTCAAAGGTTCATGATCTGACAATATTTCAAAATGACAACCAAACATGTATAAGTGGAATCTTTCACAGTCCCAAGCAACTGCTAAAGCCTCCCCTTCAGTTTGACTGTAGCGGCGCTCCTGTAGAGTGATGGTTCTACTAGCATAAACCACAGGTCGCATGCTATCATCCGTTTGTCTTTGGGCTAGAATGGCCCTAAGTCCTATTTGTCTAACATTCACAATTAAGTCTTAAAAACTGGATTAAAATGATCCATCACAGTATCATTCGTGACAGCATGTTTTAGTTTCATAAGATTCCTTTTCAGCGTCAGTCCATACCAATTTAGCTCCTTTCTGTAACAATTTTCTAAGAACTTCCGTTTCCGATGATAAATTCCTTATGAATTTGCATTAGTTAATTTATTAGTTCAAGAAAACTATAAATTTCTTTAATTGAACTAGGTTCCTTGAATTCTTTCATTGCTCGAATTTTATTCTCAGCAGGTTGAATATCCTTATTAAAAATACTATGCCCCCCAAAAGTTATTTTTGGAACATTAAACTCACATTTCTCAAAGTTTGCCGTAAGGTTATTTTCTTGCAAAATTCTCAAACAGGCCTTCAGATTTTGATTATGATTCTCTTAATTTACACCACCAATTAATATATCAACTGAGATATTCACTTTTTGGAGATGATTAAACAACTCACTTATGCAATTTTGAAATTCTTCATATGGTGAAGTAGCTCCTTGTACCAACCTTTTATAACGGAACGGACTAATATGAGTAATAAAGGTCATAATGTAACAAGATGTCTCATCCAATTCAATCTGATGATATCCATATTTTAAGTCAATTTTACTAAATACCGTACAACATTGTAACTCCTCGAGTGTGGGTACAGGGTAGGGATTTCTTTTTATGACAGTGTTAGCTTTTCACATATCAATTACTAATCTGACATCAGTTCCCTTCGGTACTGCTATTAATGTCAAAACCCACGATGTGGGTTCTGTAACTGGTTCAATGATGTCTAAGTCAAGTAATCCTTTCAAGTTATTTTCAACCTTTTTTTGAACATGGAAAGGAATACGGCGCAAATGTTGGGACACTGGTTTTATTGTTTGATCAATATTTAATTTCTAGTCTGCTCAGGTCTTTAAATACTGAAGCAAATTTGACTAGAATATGCTCCCGCTCTGAAGAGTTATTAATCACTGTCATAACAGCGCCTAGCATAGATAAACGTCCTAATTGTTAGGCAGTTTTCCCATTCAGGATGTCGCCACTATTACATGAACAGTCAACAATAAAATCTGAAATGTTGTGTAGACTCTACAGAGACATTTGAAACAAAAGAGCCCTCTATTTGTGAGGGGAATCTCGAGCCATATGTAAATATTTTCTTTTCAAATTTAATTATAATATATATATATATATATATATATATATATATATATTATATATAAATATCTATACGTATTCCACTCAATTAGATTGACACAAGCACCAGAGTCAATCTGAACCGAAATAGGCTGACCATCTAAACAAATAACTGCAACAGATTTGTGCCCCATATTTGTCGCCAATATATAATTGCCTGAATCAGATTCCGCTTGAACGACTTCATAATTAAAATCCTTTTGGATTATACCAAGCTTTAGTTTTTTTCTTTGTAAAACACATCCGTTCAAAGTGGTTGAGCTTATGACAAAATATGCATTGTTTTTTTCTGGTTGGACACTGTACGTCATTTTTGTTGTGTGAATCACTACCACAACCGTAACACTTTCGATACGTTTCAAAATTTGAGGAGAGGCTCCTCATAGTTTTCTCGGTCATTTTATTTTTTTCTCAAAGTATTTATTTTTTGTTTTGAGCAGGATTTATTTTCTTGTAGTTTGTAAATTTCAACATTTTGTCGTTCAATTTTTTGTTCTGTTGTTTTGCTTATTCTGCCAATGTGTAATAGTTAATATTTTTTCTTTTAATAATTGTCGTCTAAGGTTTTAGGATGATCTTTCAATATAATGGTCTACTACTGCATCATCTGCGGAGTATTCATTAGCTTGCACCTACGTGCCAGATTTTTCAAGGCAGCAATGTAAGTCACTTCACTTTCTTCATGTTCCTGCATTCTGGATCGAAATTAGTGTCTTTCATACGTTAGGTTTCATTTGGCTTGGAAATGTTCATTCAAAAGAGCCAGGGTTTCCTCATAAGTCTCATTTCTATCGTAAATTTTCCTTAGTTCAAACCCACCCTGATAAAGAAGAAATACATTTTGTTTCGCTTCTCTTATATTCATTGCTATGAAATACAATCCCATTGTTTCTATCCACCCCTCCCAAACCTTTTGGTGGTTAGTGACTGTGGAATCCATATTTAAATGTGCAATCTCATGCGTCGTCGCGGTTTTTGCATTTCTCCTTTTCTCTGCTCAAGAGCAGATAACCTTTTATACACTACAGTCGTTTTCACAGCTCCATGCAATTTTTAATACTAAGAAACTCACGTCGCAGAGATCTCGTTACGCATACGTTTGTAGAAAAACTTACCCCATAAATAGCAACTGAGATGGTTGACTAATTAGAAAAAATGCCAGATGAAGCATCTTATGACACTTTAAAAATACCATAATTCTGTCGCACAGGCAAATCAAAGGAAATAAAACTGCATAATCTTTTCAACTATAAATTTTTTTACTCCCTACTAAGTCTAAGTTCTCGTACCAAGCACAGAAACTTAGTAGAAATAGCAAGTCATAAGAAGCACAAAATTACAAAATAAGACTCAATAACTGCGTAAAATTATAAAGGAAAAAGTTACAAAGTTTGCACTAAAAATTTCATTTTGTGCGCCTATTAAGGCAGGATAACACTTTCTGATAAAAAGGATTACTATCGAAAAATGGAAAAAAAATTATAGTTTGTGAAAGAAGGATTTTGAAAAATGACGAAAGAGGGCAAGAAAGCAGAAAAACAAAGGTGCAACCACCTTACAGTAAAAATGGCAACACATACATTTGCCCCACGAGTGTCTCTGGGACATATAGTCATTTTAAAAAAGTCCCTTTTAAATTCACACCGTTCTTGCTTGGAAAAAATCTTTAAATTCTTTTCATTCTTTGTTGCTCAACCGCAGGAGAATTTCAAAATTCTTTAGTCCCTCTGCAGCTGGCTGGTAACCTTGTACATTCTCGATGCTCTCTTCATGATGTCAAATGCCTTCTGCTCCTTGATACTGCTTTGCTTTGTCCCCTTGCTGTAAAAAAAAAAAAAAAATCTCCCTTTGTTCACTGACCCGAGTTCTATTTATTTGGAAATTTAGTCTCACAGAAGACTCCATCCAAGTTTTCACAAGAGCATAAAGTCACGATTCTCATTGGCCACAAAATACGAAAAAACAATTTTCCATAAACTTGAAATGGATTCTTCATAATTTTGGCAGTTAGCGATTGAGTGCTGAACCAAAAAAACATATACAAGTGTAACAATTTTTCACACAAACCGTTCATAAAAGTATACTTCTCTCAAAAGCATGTGTAAAACCTAGACGTTTAAACGTTTATTCAAGACTAATTTTTTAAAGTAGTAAAATTGTAGGAGTAAGCTCCTCCTTAATTCCCAAATTGTAACTAGGGGGTCATTCTCCCTATACTATAAATACTGGGCGACTTCTCACCTCGTTCTCTTTTTCATTTCAGCGAATACAATGTAAGCTCTCTTAGAAGATCCGCGTCTTCCCATTTGTGGGAGACGCCATGAACATTATACACACATACACGTATGGACATTCACCAAAGAACAGACACCAATGTTTACACACACACACACAAACGTTATTGTCCATTGTAAAATTGTTGTTTAATACATTTGTTTATATATATCGGTCTTGTTTGTCTTCTTTATTTTCAGTTGAACTTAATTCAAGTCCAGACATTTTCTTGTAGTTGGACCTTTTAATATTCTACCAGGGGTTACACGCGTTTCAAATACAACACGTCAACACACACGGTCCTCTACAAAATAAAATTTTTATATAAAAACCTCAATCTTGGTGACATGAAAGCATCCCAACTCCTGAGAAAGATGAGAGAATAATTGGGTAACAACTCGATGTCTTACAAAGTGCTAAAAACTATGGACAAACTTCATACCCAAACGACATAAATTTTAGCGTTACTTCCCGATGAGCTAAACCTCGATTGCTTAGCAGAAATCACTGATAAGATCCATGGCATGCGTTTCTTGCCTAGAGAAGCGTCGTAGACTTATTCTGCATATCAGTCGGCATGCAACAAGAATATCTACTGCCCACTACACTTTTTAATATCTTCCTGGAAATAATAATGCTGGATTCCCTTGAAAACCATATTGGCACAGTCAGCATTGGAAGGGAAACGACTACGAACCTCCAGTTTGCTGATGACATCGACGGCCTGGTTGTGAGTGAAGACGAACTAGCTAACCTGGTGAGATATCTGATAGGGTATGGAAATAAATGCTGAGAAAACAAGGTTGATGAGAAATAGTGAGGAATCCATCAGATCAATTACAGTGGAAGCAAATGGAGACAATGAAACAATTCAAATACCTTGGTACAATCATCAGCCAAGATGGATCCAAGCCATAAGTGAATGCGAGAATTACATTAACAACAGCCGTGATGGCAGGGTTGAAACTGATCTAAAAAGACAAAAATCTCTCAAAAACAAACTGAGATTGTTGCATGTTCTCGTCTTGTCGGTTCTCCTGTATGTATGCGAATCATGTACTAACAGCAAGACTCAAAAGATGCAAAAATGAGATACTTCAGACGTGTGCTTGATATTTCCATGTCCTATAATACTGAATTTAATTGCGTCTTAATTATTTTATTTACTTTTCCTCATATTCTGATCAGACATTTTTTCCATAGATAAAAAAAATGAAATATAATTCTGCATTTGTATCTAATAAGATTTACAACTTTAAACAAAAATAAAAACATGCGAATTAACTCCCTTGGATTGGAAATAAAGCGAAAAATAGCATTCGAAATACAATATAATTTATTTTAACTAAACTATTGAATCCCCATAAGATGATTTTTAGATGAATAATCTCACAGAAGCAGAAAAAATGTACTTGACTAAACTTCTGGGAACGTTTTCCTGCTCCATGAGAATAAGTTAGGGCTAGTACCACTTTGGTTAAGCAACTTCCACGGAGATTCTATACTTTAGTATCTGGATTTATAAAACTAAAAGTGTTTGTTTTATAGCTTCATTTTACATCTTATTTTAGAGGGTCCATACTTCGGGTTGGACTGCACACTTAAAATATGTGACCAGATTATGAGGCCAAGAGCACTAAGGGAGGTAACTCAGTATTTTGTAGTGATGCAAAAGGCGATTATTTCCCTTTGGTCGAAAGCAGTCACGTAATGGCTGCTGAGTGACTTCAGTCTATACTGTTGAACGTGGCCAGTCTTCTTCCAAGTGTCAAACCGAGCAGATGGGCGAACAATAAATGAGCTGTATTAAATAAAAATAAGAACTAAACAATATTCCTAGATATGAGCAGTGGAACGAGAGCTATTTATTAAATAAAGGGTTTTGTTCAGAATTCCCTGTAAATTACCCAGATTGGTATACACTTGAATAAGGCTGGTAGTTGAAACGTTATAATAACAAAGATAACGACAATAGTCTAAATATAAATAGCGTATATCTCTTTGACATTTTCAATCTGCTTGTTGTGGTAATGTAAATGTTTGTATATAAATTTGTACATGACTTAGCATTATGAAACTCTGAGAACAAAACATGTTTGTCATTCCTTTTCTATCAGCCATTTCATCAGGTCTGTGTATTAAGGTATTATATCATGCATATAATAATGCCCATAATCAGGGAAATGCAAATTAAGAATATTCCTTTCTTCTTCCTTAGCTCACCCATTAACTTACTCCAGCCAGTAAATGAACCCAGAGGGGTGCGCAAACAGGCTCACAGAAAACATACACAGGATGGGCCCAGCATTGATGCTTTCAAAAACCAGCCAAATTTGAATTGAAAATAGGCCTGGTTTGATTGGATAGTGATACTGAATGTATTAACCAATAGGGATAAAATATATAGGCTCCCTAAAGGAATTGGTTTATGAGTTAGTTTTGATCTTTGTGTTTGCTATATAAGAGGGAAAATTTTGACTGAAATTTGCAGTGAACAAGCATTAATTACAATGACAAAAATTATTTTTCACAATATACAAATTACAATATAGCTCTTACATAAAATCCTGTAGACCAGAAAGGGGTAGACCATACTTCGGCAAAAGGCTGTTGAGAAGGGATTAGGCTAATCGGGTGAAAGGCTGTCAGGGAGAAAGTTGACCATCTCAGTGTGTAAAGTCTGCTACTCAGAAAAGAAATAGACTATATGGTGAACTGCCATAATATTTACATCGTTGCTGTTGAAGAAGGTAAAAAAAGATTTTATCTCTAATTTCTCATAAGAATGACTTTCATAAATCTTGAGTTTATCTCAGACTGGTGGATACTTGTTCCAAAAATCTGAATATTTGTCAAAAGGACACTGAAAAGCAGTTTTACTGAGGTAAGTCAACTTTTACTTATCCCCTTTGAACTTCAACTTTCAACCTGTAAATCAGTGAAATTTTGAATTGTGCAATTTTTTGAAGTAAGTAAATTTCTTTTTTGTCAAGAAATTGATTTATATGAATTGTTGCTCTAAAAGAAAGTTGTTAAAATCTTGTTAAACAAAACATTTCCTTTATAAGAAGAATAGTCTTAGAAGAGAAAACTGATTTGTATTTGAAAAAAATTGATAACCTGCTTTGATAATTACACAAGGGAAATTTTGTGTAAGACTAGTATTGTAATACAATCTAATTCCTACATTTCCACAGTCCCTGGCAATGAATTAGTACGTACTTTACAATGATTACATTACAGCTTGTTTCTGCAAATTTCCCACCAGAGTAAGAGTTGTGTGCTTTATTTGGTTGTACCATTCAAAATATTTGGACAAGAGATTGAACATAAGTAAACCACCAAGAAGATAGATGATGTATTACGTTGTTTTAATGTTCTGGTTATGTTTAAACATGAAGATAATAATGTCAAAATTTAAGTCATAATAACAAGCATATCTTGTTCTTTAGGAAAGTCAGTATTCCTCACTTGACTGAGGAAAATTAGCAACACTGGATTTGCTAAGGGTGTGCGGGAGATAATTAAACTCATTAATAAAAAAAAAAAAAAAAAGACAGTTGTCCTTTGGTTGAAAAGGACCTCATAAGACACAATGTGGACAATCACTTTCTTTACTACAATTGCTTGCTAGCTAATATTGCATTAAAATCTAGTGATCACTATAATCTCTTACCGATTTATTAGCAGTTATCAATCACAGCATTTATTTTTCTCCTGTTAAAATGAAAATTTTATGAAATAAGTACTCATTGAAAATAATGTTGACCCTGAAGGGAGGAATTGTCCAAAGTCATATTGAAGATGCTAATGGAAAGAAATAGTAGCTTTTGAGCTGAGAATATAGAGGGGTAGTGGTAAGGGAATTCCTTTTTTGTTCATGTGGAAAAGCAATAAGAAAAGACTAGGGATTCAGACTGTGATACCAAAAATATGTTTGAGAGGAAATGTTGATGTATAAAGGTTTTAGGGCAAGAAGCATTAAAAGAAAAAGAAATTGTCCCGACCAAATGTGTGCAGGTCTTGGGGATTAAGGAAAACAGTTTTCACAATAACTCAAAGTGTTCAACGATGATGGACTCTTGTTTTAATTTTTGTTTCAGGAATTATGGACTGGTTACTTTTTTTTGTAATTTATAAAAGATTTTATAAATGACAAGATGATGTGGGGAGGTATGTGATACTATGAATACCCATGAAGAGAGGGGAGGGGTTATTTTATCTTGGTTTTGTTGTGTTTGTTCGATAGACCAGTGGCTGGTTCCTTCTGAAGTTTAGTCTTCTAAGCAGCATCCACTCTAATTGAAGGGGAATGGAAAGTAAAGGGGTTTTTCGGGATCAAGTGACAACAAAACCAGAAATGGACTATATCTGAGTGCTGGTCTATATTAACAGTCATGCTTGGGATCATGTAATATAGAAAACATGGTTCACATTTTCATTTCATGATTTGGTGTTTTTCTTTCATTGCGTTACCTTATAGGCATGCTCTTCCCTAATAAAATACATTTAAGTTTGTGAATGCAACATGACAAAATGTGGAAATAGGGTTGCATCTTTACAACCTCTTTTTATCTTTGTACTACTTATTCCTTCATCTTTCTCTTCAAATTTGTCAAGTAGGTTACTCACTCTTTCCATCTACTTTCACTTTTATTTGTACTCTGTGAGTACTGATTTCTCCAAACTAAGTAGTTATAGGGAAATGGTGACATTAAACTAAGAAAAGCAAGGGACCCAGAACACTATTTAACATTTACTCAAGAGATGAAAACCGAGACTGGAAAATACCTGATTCATAGAGTACAGTAAAACCTCAAATTGACGGTCTCGGAACCAACAGACTTTAAAATTTTTTTAAAGGTTTATGGTAACTTAAAAATAAAATACACATTATTTATTTTTATTTATATATATATATATATATATATATATATATACACACACACACAACTGTATTTACATTTATTTACAATAATCTTGTACTGTACTGGGTGTTTTTAGGCCATGAAAAAAGAGCTTCAAATTAATGGACAAATGGCTTTAACGGACGATCCCCACAATTAGTCTGTTAAATTGAGGTTTCACTGTATTTCCAACTACAGGTGTCACTGGTGCTGTTTTAGCAGAAGATGCTTTGTGATTTTGAAGAATTTAGGAGTATAGACAGCCTTAAAGATGTTCTTCTGGACAACACAAATACAAATACTGGATGTAAAGCAGCCCTTGTAACTGCTCTGGAGAAGATGCTCCATTGAAAATTACACACAATTGGCTGTTCATTACATCAGAATGAGCTACCATTCAGAGCCATTTTTAAATATGTTGGAGATACAAGAAGCCTAACTGCTTCTTGTACCATCAACATATTTATTCTTTTTTAACAGACCCACTAAGTTGTGTTAAAGGGACAATCATGATTTGCCACAAGTAGAATTTATGAAAATCAGAGGCCCCATTGATAATATTGGTCAGAATAAATCAATCTATCCCAAAATGGAATTTATGAACATGCAACCACTGAAAATTTTTTCAGAATATGAAATTCAAGCATCTCTTTTAAATAACACAAAATTAAATTTACTCAATTTTTTTTCATTCTCAGAGTGCTGAAAGAGCAATTAAATTAACAACTGAAGCATCTCATGATGTTTACGGATTTGAAGCAAGACAGACACATTTTTGCAAAAACCTTATGCCATCAACTAAGACCTTCCTTTGTTTATAAAAGGCTGTTATACTGAAAATTTTCATGATATGATTATATAAATATTTGAATTAGTTTTCATGTAATATAAAATTTATTTATTAACAGAGGAAAATTTTTTTGATTTACTGTTGAAATAATAACATTTTTCAATCAAATATTGCCAAAATGAATGCCTTTTTAAACACATTTTCAATGCTGATTTTTGATTACATTTCATCAAAAGGAGTTTAAAGCTAAGAATCTAAAATTTGGTGTGAGTTTTTATCTCATTAAGTCCTATCAAAACATGTCCAAAGTTGATTTGGGAAAAAAAAGGGTAAAATCAACCTACCCTACAGCATCAAATCCACATGATCTGTGATGATCCAGGTTAGGGATGATAGCAGAAACCATGAATGGAATTATATGCATATTACACTGTAGAGAGTCAGTTCTAACTGGAATGTCAGGTAAAGATATTTAAGATTTGTCAAGAGTAGAATTGGAAGAGAATTTATGAGCAAAACATTATTTTATCAGCAAATGATAACATCTCAAATCGAGTGAAGAGATCAGGGATAGAAGACTTACTCTAATTTAACGCACTATTACAGAGCCCCCCAGTAATAATGAGAACCAAACTTGTTATAGCATATAGTGTCTCATTATGTCAGTGAATAAAGACTTAGACTTTGAATCCCAATAATTACACTGGTAATAAAAGTCTTGTGAATAGGAGGTTCCTGTGTAATAGGTGACTCGAAAAAAATCAGATGTTACAGCATGATCCGAAATGCTAAATTTGAGAGATTGAACAACAGAAAAATTGAAAGTCTGAATACTGGCAACATCAGTAACATTATAATGCTTAAGCCACTTGACATGATGGCCATTAAAATCACCAAACGAAGATGTTTGCAGATGAATGTAGAGAGAGAGAGCTATTTCTCTACTATTTTGTCTAATATGTTACAGCTGAGAAGGGGAATGATAAAGGAAAAAGAGATAGCTAACAGAGTGCAATAAAGTTGAAAGTATATGAAAGAATCATCCAGGGACACCTCTTGCCATTGGAAAATTTTCCTGGATGTAAACACCAAGGTCATGTATATGTATCTTAGAATCTTTTGACAACACGGAAGATCGCCTGAAACAGAGAATTCATTGGTAGTGTAGCAATTAATTTCTCTCACATACTTAGGAGATAAATAGATTATTTTTCCTTTTAATGGCCAGAGCTTCTTAGGAATCCTGTCTCCAGTCTATCTTTGAGTCAATTTAATGATTAGGATTGTTCAAGAATCCTGTCTCCAGTCTGCCTTTGAATTGGCAAAGTTTTGTTAGTGTTTTAGATAATCATAAAAGTACAGTCCTTTGAAAAACTGACCACCTAAAAGCTGAATGAGTGGTCCCCTTTTCTGGAACACAAGTGGATGGATGGATGGGGGGGACCCCAGCCAGTATCCATATAATGAGTCAGTCAGCAGAGTGAGGAAAGAGCCAGCAGTCACTGAGTGTAAGGGTCCTTTTTCCATGGCTGGAAGTTAGTAAGATAGCAGGAGTTCACCTTCTTGAAGCTGAAGGAAGAAATTGTTGATTAAGTGAGAAATCATATTGTTTGCTATTTCCCAACCAGTGTCTTGAAAAGCATTTGTTGTTATTGTTTGTTGAATTGGATCACAGCCAATGAGACAAACCTGTGAACATAGTAAGCCAGGTGTATATGCATACAGCTGACCTTGGACGTCATCACAGTTTGTGCAGAGAAGTGAATTGTGACAATAGCAATAGAAGAGTTTACATTAGTTTTTAAAACACTAAGATATCTGGAGAATCAAGAGAAAAGATTCTACATTACAGAAATTGGTACTAATATCACAAATATTCGAGAAAGAAAAGTTGAGGTAGGTAGGTGATATTTTGTTTACAGGTTTACTTGTATTTCTTTGAATTGTAACTGTCATGAGAAGGTTATTTTAATTTTTGAGGCTTTCTCCTTAAAAATTAGAATGATCTTATGACAGTTACAAGACCAAAGTAATTATCACTGTCCATCATCTATGACAGTACAAACCAGATAGAAGGTGGCTAAGACTAAAGCATAATGTGGCCTTATGGTTGCCCACCAGAAGTACATGCATAGACACCAATCCATGTGTGACACAAAAAATGCATAAAAAGAAAAAAAAATTCCGTACTAGTTCAAAGACTACCTTCTAATAAAACTTTGAAATAAAAAAAATAAAACATTCTGTCCAAACAACTTTGTTTGGCCAATTGAAGTACCAAGACAATTCCAAATTATATCCAGAAGAGGTCTCTCAACACCCACATTGTTTAGCAAACATGTTGAAATTGAGACTGGGCTGAGAATATTTACTACAACACCAAACATTAGTTAATGCGAGTGTATTCTTTTTGGATACTGAATATGTTACCTGAGTAATTTTAGTCTTATAAAGCACATGTTCAAACCATATTAGCTATTCATTCAAAAGCCAGTAATGATCATTTGAGCATGAATTTTCAGTATGCTTCTAGGTGTAATTAACTGTGCATATCTGTATATAGTAGAAGAGGATAATCATTTAGAAACAAAAAAAGATTTTGTTAAAAGAGACAAAAAATTGAAATCCAACATTGTATAGACACAAACATCTTTGTATATTTATTGTTGTTAATAATTTTACCAGTCCATTTTTAACGCTCATTCAGTGTATTCAGTATAAAAAAAAAAAAAAAAAGGAACATTCTTCCAAGAAAAAACAAAATGGCAATGGGATGTGTTTATTAATATACCCACCAGATCAATCCTATTCAACAGCACCAGGAGCTCTAAGGCTGCAGATGATTCCAAATTATACTACCTGGGGTTGGGGAATTCCTCAGCACCCATTTTCCTAAGCAAAAACATGATTGGTAAACAAGATGAAATTACCATTCATATTCAGAATCCAGGACACATTACTATTTCTCATCTGTAGAAAACACATGATAGTGAATAATCAAATAGAGAAAAATTAATTAATATCAAAGTCAGGAAATAAAGAGAAAATCCTGATTATTTGTTTAAAAAAAAAAAAAAAAAAAAATCATTTGTAATTGATAAATTAACAAAAATGTTCAAAAGCATAAAAAAGACATATCCACAGTTAATTTATTCATTCACAATCATGAATACAAAATTAGAATTGAGAATGAACTTTTAAGAGTTCCATGAACGTTGAAAAAATTAATCTTTATTGTTACACCCACAATCAGCTTTTACGCTTGATGTCAAAGTCATATCTACAGAATTTATATCAGAATTGTTATTTTTCAAAGAATTATTTTAATAAACAAAATGAAAGACAATTGTCATATCTGAAGAATTGAAAAAAAATTTCTGAATTTTTAAAGCCCCCCCCCCCCCCACCATCATTTTCATTAAATTTTTAGATTAAAATAAGAATACTTCATTAAAAAAAATTTTTTTTAAAAATCACATTTACATGACTGTCTTGTTGAAATAAATATCCAAAGAAAGTTAAATTTAGTTTTCATTATATTATTGTGTATAACTTTGACAAGAAAATCCTTAATATAGGCAACATTTTTCAAGCATGTGAACCTCTTCTTTGTATACTAGCTGTTATCACATTTTTGCTGATCCATTCTTTAGCATTTATCTCATGGAATAACACCTGATGAGCATTGTAGGGTGACAACAGCAATTATGTTTTGTATTTTACTTTGATTTTTCAAATGATTTTAAGGCATCAATAAAATTTGGAAAAGAAATGTGACTCAGAAATATTTACAAATGTTAAAAGATAAAAGAAAATTAAGTTTGTATTCCAAACTTAATTTCACCCAAATATTTCAGTAGCAGTAAGTGGACATCTTTGTATGTTGTTTGCCTGCTTATCTTCAAGTTGGTGGTTTGTATTAAAGCAGGGTTCACTTAATTTTAGATATGTTTGCTTTTGTATGACAAAACAAACCACGAAACAAAAATGACATTGGTTTTTATATAAGATTTGTAAATACAGTGAATTAACCAAGCACCAACTAAACCGAAGTGACAAAATATTAGAGACAACTACCTAATAATAATAGCTCCTTCTTTAACATAAATAATAGCAGTTAGTGTGGAATAGAGTTAATAATATTGGAGTTGTTGCATGTGTATATTTATCCAAGCATGTTTAAGGGCTATTCAAAACTAACTTGTATTTATTGGGTATAGTTGCAGGGAATATAGTAAAATCTGCCACAAATCATATGCATGCTCAATGAGACTTAAATCTTGTTAGTGCAAGAGCCAATGGAGAACCTGGAGTCAGCTGAGAATTTCTGGAAAAGTTTTACATGATTGGTGGGGGTGGGGTTTGCCTCATCACCAGGAAATATGGCCATACAAAGGAGTGTAAATGGTCTGCAATAAGACCTGTATAGGTCAGACTTACAAAAAACAACAGTTTCACTTCTGGTATTTGCAAACTCGAACAGAACATTTGCCACCATTACAAAGTCACCACCATTTGCTGAAAGGATGGATCCATAGCCTTGTGCAACATTCTCTACACAGAACTCATCTATATGCTAAAATCACCTGGAAATGTAACACATCTGACCAGTCTTCCACAGTCTCAGATGAGGTGAAGTATAACACAGTGTCAGAAATGGTATCCTTGCTGGTTGATGACGACAAAACTAAATAGAATGCAATGAACCTAATACAGTACACTGACTTAATAAGTTGAGCAGCACTAAGATTGAATTAGAATATGATTTCATGCAACTTTGCTTTTCCTTGGATGGTTATCAGTTACTGGGAAGATTTGAAAACTTATATTTTATATTGTTTTAAGTAATTGCTGGTAAATTAAGATTACTGATGAAGTGCCAGTCATTTAAAAGGAAAGTTGTATTATAATGTGTTCATTGGCTGCCTCAGCTTATACATAGGGTTTGAATTTTTATGCATTTCTCAGGCATTAAATAGGGGGTCAGTTTATACACAGGATACAGAACATAAAATTTTAAAAAATTGTTTTGTTTTGGTAATTATGTGTAGAAATGTTCATGATAGAAGAAAAGAAAAATAAACAAAAAAATTTCTGCATAAAATACCCATGAAATTTATTTGGTAATTTTTTTAAATTTAAACCAGGCCCCAAACCCAAGTAGTCGTTTGGGCATTGGACTAACACCACAAGTGCGTAAAAATCTATTTGCTACTGAAACAACCTCACACATGCTTCACAAGGCATCTGAAAGAAATACAAACTGTAACTTTTACATTTGAGCAAATTAGTTGAATCTCAATTTTTGTTAGGTTTAACCTTTGCAGATTCCCATATCTGCAATCAATAACTAAATGAGAAATTGTTTAGGATTTTTTTTAGATGACTGGAAAATCCCAGATGACATGCATAGATAAGAAATATTTTAAAAACCCTAAAAATGTTTACTAAGTCATAAATGCATAAAATATTTTAATAATTAAGTAGGTTTTGAGACTCCATTAGGTGGAAGAGACAGCTGCTGTAAACAAACATCTATTTTTCAAATAAATGAAAAATATTTTTTTTCGAAATCTGGCAAAGTATTCATTAAATTCACTATTTTTTTTAATTTCTATTTCTTAGGAATACTATTTTTGGAAGATTTTTATTTACAGAGTTAAATTTAAATGTAAACACCAATTTTATAAGCATATTACTTTGTTTCTATATAATACAAAAAAAATTTTAATTTAATTTTTTTTCAATTCTTCTCTTTATTGATATAAGTATGTTAAATATGGCCAACAACATTAACAGTTAAGATGTGGGAAGTTAGAGATATTTTTGATTTTCTCACATTCACTGGGTTAGGAGCAAAGATTCCCTGAAATGTGGAGGGTCATCTAAAGTGATTAACACTATCACCTTTTTTTAGAAGCTCTTTATTATCTTACATTTTAAGTAGAATAACAAACAAAAGTCAAAAGTGGTATCAATTTCATCTACAAGCTTACGATTTGTTGTCTTCAGTAGCCATATTTACCATTTCACCAGAAATATAGCAATAGCAGCAGGAGGGTCACAGCTTTGAGCTGGTAAAATGAATATTCCTTTTCAAAACTAGTAAAATTTCCAATCTCCTTTGACTATTGTAAGGGAGAAAAAGGTGTTGGAATCAAAATCCGAGATTGCATGTGACGGATCAGTGGTACTGGAAAAGAAAAAGGTCAAAATTAATAAAATACTCAGCATGAATACACAAGTTATTGAGAGGTCAATAATAATAAGTAAACATTTATAAAGAAACAATATACTGAGTTACTTGAACTCATCTTTGTACAACTATAACAAACACAACAAGTAGAATAATAAAGATTCTCTCTTTCTCTCTCTCTCAGAAGGTGTAAGTGATTTCCAAATTCTGAATGGCTAGGTAGTGAGTAGATACTTGCTACAATAGTATAGATTAGAAACAAGGTTAATATAAATGTGTACAAATACAGAGTCTCTCCACTAAATTCATTCATACTTATATAGGTTATAATTTTTTTAGGTTAAACTGATTTAAAATATTTTAAATGAAATGGCTTTGAGAAAAAAAAGTGCTACTGGAACTGCTGAAGCATGCAAATAGAATTTCAAACAAATTCATCAATATGACCCATTACTGCTCAAATTAGGGAAGTCGAAATAAAAAGAACTGTCCATGAGCTCCAAGAAATGTTGCTGGGATCTTATCAGCCTCCAAGAAAATTGAGATAGATAGATAGATAGAGAGAGCGATAGATAATTAATTTTAAAATGTCTATTTGGAAAACTATTTCAACATTGATCCAAGCCCTCAATGAATATGAATCATTCTGTTGTGATGTGAAGGCCTAGTCTAAGTGAAAATCTGCAAAACATTAAGTACTCATTCTTCCCTTGCACACAAGCTTCAATAAGCCTCATGTCACTGGACATTTTTTTTTAATGGGAACAACTCAAAGACATAGTTGATTGTGTATTTTTGGTAACAATTAATTAAATGAAAATAGCCAGTCAAAGAGAATGTGTCCAAATACCAAATGAAGTGTTTTGTGATGCATGGAATTCCAGTAGTTAACATTCTCAGAATTGTCTGGACAAAAATGGCCATCAATTCAAACATTTGTAACAATTCAAAATAATTCTACATTTGTCATCTTTAATTTCAATTATAAAAAGTAGAAACATCTGAATGGACATTGTATCACTAAACATTCAAAGTGTATATGCATTTTGTGAGACACACTAAAATTAAAACATTACCTGTGTAAGCTACACATTCATCCCATCCAGGTCTTTGCCAAGCAGCTTCACGAGTTTCTTTCCTTGTCTGTAAATCTTCATATGCTGTAACATTGAGTATTTGGTTGGACATGAAATATGCAAATAACATCATAGTTTTTATGAAACTTTATTATTATTCATATTATTAATTTAACAGCTAAAGTATATAATTTTGTTGGAAAATGTATTCTACTCTCTATGAAAGTAGTCTCCATTTCTTTTGGAAAAAGATGATTTTTCAGAAAATTTAACTTTAAAAGTTTTGGACCATGATTTTATGTCTGACATGAAATCAAATGTTCAATTTACAGTGTAAATTTACTGATGAATTGGATTCTGATTTTGTACCAGCTTTTAGGCAAATGTGGACACTTTTAAAGTATGGAAGTCTAAAATTTTATGGTTTAAGTTTTTGTAACACTTCATATTTTTAGGCTTCTATACTTTAAATTTATAGATGCTATGGATTAACATAAACCAACCCTAACTTAGAAAGTATGGACACAAAATAAGAGCCCACTTTAGTATTATACCTAAATTGTAAATCAAATTGCCCGATACAACTTAAAATTTTAATTTAACAAAGAAATGGAGATAATAATTTAATTTAACAAAGAAATGGAGATAATATTCAAAGCACATAAAAATACACAAGAAAAATATATTTTCCTATAAAAATATAGTTAAACTTAGCAAAAGTTTAACCAAAATTACATTTAAACACTTCTTGAAATAGGAAAAGTATTCTAAATTAGGTTCATTTGTTTTTTTGATTTTTTTTTTAACACTTCCAATGCTATGGATGAACTTATACATCTGTATGTAACTTACATTGCCTGCTGCTGCTGATGTATGTGTGTTTTGAAGACACTGTGAAATGTCACTTCCTAGAGTTATAAACTCATGCTTAGTGCTATTTCCAAATCCATGTAGACATATAATAGTAAACTAAAACTAAAATATTAGTACCTACATCTCATAATAGTTGTTACATTAGCATAGGATTTTTTATTATTATTGACAACTCTTATTAAAGATCATTTTTATCTGTCCTAGCAATAAATTTATATTATATTTAATCCTTATAATGGTAATTTTTAAATATAATGTGGGGTGTCTTTAAGTGGACCGTTTATATTTTCAAAATTGCACTTATGATACATGGAATTCCTTTAAAATGTGGCATATAAATAAAGAAAATAATTAATACGTAAGCTGGCCACCAGCAATAAATATAATCATGATGCTATTTTAAATGGAAATAAACAACTTAAATATGAATTATATAAACAAATATTTCTAAAAAATAATGGTTCCAAGCACTGAATTTATAAAAACTATCATTTTAAGCTTGTTTATAACTATTTTGGGACAAAGACACTACTATCTGCAGGTTTTATTTCATTAGAATAAATTGAAGAAATTAAAATATTACTTATTTTTTTTAATATTTTTTCCTTATCATTTGAAGTTACAATAATTTGTTAGCCTTAGTGTACCTTATGACTTTCCTACAACCCTTTTCATGTGTAGCAAGTTGAACAAAAATGTACAGAAATTAATTATACAGCAGTATTTTAGAGTGATAAATTAAAAATCATCTTAACAGTCACAATTTTGCAATTATATATATATATATATATATATATATATGGAGAGAGAGGAAGCTGTTTATTGTAAAGATAAATGTTATTAAACAGGTATTTTTTATCAATTTCACTTGGTCCTGAATATCTTATAAGACTAAAAAAAACACTAAATTACATATATTTTTTAATATATATAATTTAAAATAACAGAATTTTTAAGAATGAAACTTAATTTACCTGACACCATTTTGACAAACTGAACTATAAACAAGTTTACAAAGAGGTCCCATTGTCTGAACAGTGTTGCATATGTTAGTGATTTTTCTTAAAATTAAAATTATGAATAATGAATGTTGGTTCATTTTTTATACCCTGGGATTTGAACTGTCATTGATTCCATGTTCCTGATTGTTAATTGCTAATATTTTTTATATACTTTGCTTAGTGTTATCAGCTGGTTCTGTGTAGCTTGTCCCTTAAGAAAGGGAAAGATCATGGGTCTTCATAACTTCCTTCCTTTTATTACTCTCAACAATACTTGCACTAACTTAAGTAGATTACCAACTGCTTTCTTGCCTTTGTTACCACTTGTGTGTGTTAAATTCTCCAGGTTTTCCTTATCACTACTTATGCCCCAAATTTTAACTGTTGCTTTATGATTCTTAACAATAGTTTCTTTTTAATTCCTATCTTCCTTAAAACTTTGACATCCATAATATTTTCAGAATTCATTGGTTGCCTCAAGTCTTTTCTTCATTTGGGGTGAAATCATCCAGCATTCATTGTTATAGAGAATATTTAATATTACATAATAGTCCATTTTTTAAAAAGTTTTTTGGTTGGGTTACCAGATTATGTTACTTGTAAATGTATGGATGTATTAAATTTTGAATTTCACAACTTGTGATATTTGGGGTTATTTTTTTCAAATAAGTGAAGCTAATTTAGTTTACTTAGGTACCTCCACGAGATCGCTAAAAAAAAAGAGCATAGCATGATGAAAAAGACGCCAAATTTGACAAAAACAAAATTTTATCGTTTAAATGCTTATGTTATTATTAAGAGGAAAGACCCAAGTTTTGTTAAATTAATTTTTAAAATTTTTCCTTCTTTTTAGAACATTCTAAATTTTGATTAAAAAAACCTTGTTTCTCTTTGTATCACCAGAACAAGTAAAATAACATATACAATTTTTAGCACATTTTTTTTGTATGACACACATTAATTTAGAAAATCTTGCAAAAATAAAAATAATTGGATGTTAATGAAACTTTCAGAAAGTATTCACAGATGATCGAAATTATTATAAAATGTTTTTTTTTTTTTTTTTTAAGTCTTGGGAAAATTTTTTTTTTTTATATTTATTACCCCCCCCTAACTAATTTTATGAAAACGCTAGAAATTCGATCGCGTCAGGTTTTAATGATTACAATAGTTAAAAGCGCAAGGCTTTGTGGAATGCAAATCATGTTTATTTTTGTTTTTAATTGGATCCCTCCTACCTGAAAATCAGCTCTGAATTGTAACATACAAAACTCAATAAAACAAAGATATTATTTAATTTCAAATGCTTTTATTTGCTTTTAGTTTTTATGAATATGGACAATATTTTCTGAAAGCAAAAAATTTTTTCTATGAAAAATGAATTTTTAATACAATTATTTGTTATTTCTAGCATGTTGCAAATTGTATCATTTTAACTAATCAGAAGATCCGCAGTAATTAAGAAATGTAATTTTGTGTTTATAATCGGGCTGTAATTATAAAGTATGGAAGACCAACCAGAATACAATTAAGTTGCGTTATTTGAGTTAAGCATTGTTTTCCGCTGTTAAGGCCTTTACCTTTGCGAAACACGTGTGGAGAAGTTAATTTGATTTTTCAATTTCAACTGAGAAGGGTACCTACAAGTATCAGTATCATCTTAAGAAATTTATATGATCTTATTTTTATATTAATCTCAGTTATGACATTTTTCCATAAATGAAATATCGAAATTAATAATAAAATGAATGGAAATACAAATAACACAGTAAAATGTAATAAATGTACATAAAATTATAGTATTTTATGTACACTTCTGATAAAATTTCATAAGAAAGGTACCTATAAATTAATTAGATACCTTTCTTATGAAATATGAAATTTAATCTCACTCTTAACAGTCTTATTTTAATTTCTTTATAATATATTTTCCATAAAGCATCGTAAAGGTGAAAGCTAAGTACAAAACAAAAAAGGGGGCTGCAAGTTTTCCTTAAAAATAACGATGTAAGTAATTTGTTCACTTAAATCTAAATAACTTCACTTTTCGCTTTCCACAGAACGAATTATGATCACGGAATCCGTCAATATGTCATTCAACACCTGTCAAGTGACGCGAAAGATTATGACCGGCTTTGTTTTATTTTCAAATTACATCTTTTCAGCACAGAAGCTAAGTCAACCTTGGTTCAAAATATTTTAAATAAACATTATAATTTCTGATTTTCTTAAAATAAGTTTTGAAAAAATGATAATTGATTTTTAAAAGAATTTCAAAGTGAGATTTTCATCTTTTTTATAAAATAAAAAAAATGGATGCTGTCATCGATTATCTGTCAATTTTGCTGACTCAAAAAAAGAAAAAAAAAGATGTGTTTCGGAATGATTAAAAAATGTAAAAAAATACCCCCAAAATACTTTGATCTTTCCTCTTAATAACATGAACATTTAGACGATAAAATTTTGTTTTCGTCAAGTTTGGTGTCTTTTTCATCATGTTATGTTCTTTTTTAGTGATCTCATGGAGGTACCTAGGTTTACTCATAAGAAAATGAATTCTTAATTTAGTATTACTGGGTTTTTCAATGTAAACCAATTTGCTACTTGTAGCTTACTATAGCTAACCTGTCAGCAAAATGTTTTTGATAGTTTAACATTTTCTTCAGCTTTTGAAAAGCATCTTTTGTTATTCCTATGCATATCCAGATTTGTGTCACATTTCCCATTGTTATTGTTTATTCCATTTGTTATTACATTACTCAGATATCCTTAATGTGTAACTTACACTTTAGATGAACTATGTACTTCTCCATTTTGCAATTAATGTTTAGTTCTTTTTGCATTCAGTTATTGTTATCTAAAAGACACTGTTCTGCTAACATCATACAACAATAAATGGTTTCCTATATAATTCATTAATACAAATAAAATGTTACAGCATATTTAACCATTCACAAAATATATTAAAATTTTTAATTGTATAAAAAAATTAACAAGTCCATATGATTATACAGATTTAAATAATTTCATTATAACAACATATACTTCTAAATATAAATAATTATGCAATTACTGCTGCTGAGTGCAATATGCTAGAAGTCGGCAAACTATGCCATGTGGGCCAAATCTGGTCCATTGGCTAATTGGAATCTATTGTTATTCTCAAATATTTTCAGACAATTGAACTCATTTGTTTTTTATTGTTGTTATTCTGGTATTCCTATAATGTTTCAGTCAATCCATTTTATTGTAGTCTTTTAAAGGTATAAAAAATTATTTTTCTTGTAGCAAATATAAAATTTAAGCATTAGCATTAATGCTGGTCAAATGATTTATATTTTCATCTATAAGTGCAGCAAAATTTGTTCCATAAATTATAATGTGCAGAAGTTCTCAATTCCTTTTTGTGTTAAACAAAATTCCCACATTTTATCCCTGTTGAACAATGAAAGTCACACTGTATTGAAATCCACACTGGTCTATCACAGAATACCTGTGGCGAGTAAAAAATAACTTGTAGCAAAGATGTATGTTAGACTAGTGTGAAGTTCAGTGTAGTACAGTTTGTATTACTCAACAGAGATACAGTATGTTTAGCAAAGAAAGGAACTGGAAACATTTCTATGTTAAAAATTATGGAACAAGCTGTGCTGCATTCATTGCTGAAAATATAACTTATTTGACCAGCATTGATGTTAAAATTGAAATTTTGTTTGCTACCTGTTTTGCTTTGCATTAATATAAAAAAAGAAATGAAACCATTTTTTCCATATAGAGTACACCTGAAAAAGGCCATAGAATGGATCAGCCAAAACATTGTGGAAACAACAAAAATAAGGAAACAAAAAGGAGTTAAATTTCCCTAAATTCATTTCCATAATTACTTTTTACAAAATTAAACAACATAAAAGCTATTTTTCTTTAATATTATTATGCATTTTTTTATGCACCTAATATATCTAAATGTGCTAGCTGAATGAATGAATAAATAAATAAATATATCTAATTATGAATGCAAATTATAGGCTATAAGATATAAAAAAGATTTAAAACTATATTTTTATAAGATATTAGAAGTAAAATTGCTACTAATCATAGTCAAAGTCTATGAGAAGATATATAGCAATTATTCATAGAAAAATATTAAATAGAGAGGAAAAGTTAACTTTTCACAAATACATTATAGATAAAAGATATAATTCTGCTTTTAAATCTTATATCTAACAATTAATTTCAGTAAAATTTATATAAAAAATTTCCAAAGATGAAGCATATTAAATCTATGCATGTAGAGGTTAATCATAACTGATTAAAATTTACAATCAATTATCATAACAGGAAGCATAAATTTTGAACAAGAGTTTAATTTATTCTTATATCAGGAAAAATAATTTCATTTTCATTGATTCTTCATTTTTAACACTACTATTGAAAGAATTGTTTTAGAGTTTACTTTTATTATATTAGAAATTATTATTTAATATTAGTTATCATGCATGAAAATAATTTGCAGATATATTTTAATATTTTCAATTTTTGAGAAAAAAAAGGTAAATGTATTTATCTATTAGTATCATTTATTATATAATTTTTAAAAATAATAATGTTTTTGGCAATACAGATTGTGCTGAGCATACAAGTTTCTATAACAATGGATTTTCTTGTTACACTTTAAGTACTGAGACTAAGTTGGTAATAATTAACAGTCCATTGTTATGGACAGAAAAAAAATATTCACAATATTTATTAGTATATATAGATATAGTAGTTTAAAATAAATAATTAAAAATAGTTTTATGAAGCCATGGTTTTACTTTGAGTTTTGTCCACAAATCCAAAATGGAAGTGTACATTTTGGCACAGCCATTTGAGCACCAAACATTCTGACATTAAGAAATATTTTGTTTATTCAGCAAGCCAATCTTTATTCTATATATTTTTAAATTTAAGACTTGATTGGTACAAACTAAAGTAAGTAAACAATGAACCCCTACTAATCGCTTATCAAATTTCTCAACTACTCAACCATATTTAGCTTAAGTTATAGATAGGCAGATACAGTTCTCTAGTCATAACCTGCAATTGCCAGTCAGCCAATCAGTTACTCTAAATTGGAAACCTCAAGATTGCAAAAGACCAAGGAAGCATCTTAAAGTGGCACAGTGCACTAAAATTAAAGAAGAAATGAGAAAAAGAAACACCAACTGGTTTCAGGCTCTGTAACTTGCCCACGATTTATTTAAGTGGAGGAAAATTGTGGTTCTTTCCTGTGTGACAACTGGAGGAACAAGGTAAGTTATAGATGGTGCTACTAAAAACAACTGACATTTGAGTTCCTCCTTACTC
>OZ038515.1:81020745-81235745 GCA_964036315.1 Acanthosepion esculentum
AGGCATGAAATGGAAAGAGTATGTTGAATCAATTGCTTAGTCTGCAGCTAAGAAAGTTGGTTCATTACATCATGTTAGACATTTTTTCCCAGAATCTATCTTACATATTTAGAAGTCTACCATTTGTCCTTGCTTTCAATATTGCTGGTACATCTGGTTTGGTGTTTCTGCTATGTATTTAGAAATTCTTGATAAAATCCAAAGAAGACTGCAATGTTATTGGCCCTGACCTGACATCTCAGCTTCAGTCCCTTTCTCACCACTGTAATGTAGCTTCCCTATGCCTTTTCTATAAATATTTTCATGGTAATTTTTCTGATGAACTTTCCTCTATGGTACTTAGACTTTATGGATTTAAGTGCAGTAAAAAATTATCTTCTGTATTCTTAATTCTTGTTCTTTTTTTGTTTTCTCTCCTTAATAGTAGTTTTTTCTCATATTCTTAAATACTCACTAACGCCTTGCATCCTAGTGATTTTATTGCCTTGCTTGGGGTGAATGGTTAAAAAAAAAGAAAGGCCCAATCTTATGGTATAGAACCAGGGTACACTATTTACATTATTTGGACTATTGTCCTCATCTTTGTCGCCATATTTATTATGTTTCGGCCATTGTACGTTCCAGCCTTCTTCAGGTGGTTGGAATGTCGAACTGAACCCTTTATTCAAGGCATCCGTATACTGTAAACTGATAGTCACCGGACAGTACCTCAATTTCAACTCCCACCGTCCATACAGCATAAAGAAAGGGATTGTCCACTGCTTACAACACCGAGCAAAAGTCATAAGTGGCAACCCAGAGACATTAGATAAAGAATTGGTCAGTATAAGTAGTACCCTACAACATGGGTACATGACAGCAGCCCAAAAAAACTGGGATAGGCGGGTACAAGAGAAGGCCAACAATACTCAGAAAACTGTCTGCCTGCCTTATGTGAAGGGCTTATCAGAGAAAATACAAAGGATCTAGTCTATATAACATCAACAGCTGGATGACACTTTGCAGATATCTCTCCCAAGTAAGACTCCCCCACAGAGGAGAACATGACTAAAGACTGTGTGTACGCTATCCCGTGCAGCTGCAGAAATAAATATAAAGGGAAGACAGGCCACCCGCTCAAGGTAAGGCTTCAAGAACACCAGAAAACTGTAACACGAGGGGAAGTGGAAAAATCGGGCGTGGCTGACCACATATGGAGAGAAAAGAGAGATCACTACCCTCTGTGGTTTCAGGTGGAGATAATTAGACAAAGAACACCATTAGAAAATTCGTAAAATTAAGGAATCAGCACATATGCTGGGCCACAAAAATGAATACAATATGGGAACCAGTAATAAGGAGTTTCAGAGAAAAGCGATAATAACAGCAAAAATTGCAATATGAGCACTGGTAAAAAATGATTGCTGAAGACATTAGCTTTATAATACCCAGAAATTCATACACAGATGTCCTCAGTGGATAAAGGCATTAGTTAGATCCAGTGACAGGACCCAAAGAGTGTGAATTCAATACCCGGTTAAGGCAGTGAGGGAAATTAACAGGAGTTAAACATGGCATGTGGAACTAGAACAGTCTACCCCAGTGAGCGAAATAAAGGGTTCAGTTCAACATTCCAACCACCTGAAGAAGGCCGGAGTGTACAACGGCCGAAATGTTGTAATAAATATGGTGACAAAGATGAAGACATTAGTCCAACTAATGTAAATAGTGTACATAATACCTCATCTCAGAAATATAGACAGAACCAGGGTAAATGTGGGGAAAGACTTGACTGCATTTAATGATTAGAGGAATTAAATATGAAAAAAGAATAATTATAAAAAATTAATAAATTGAAAAAATTGTTCTTATAGAATTGAACCCAAATATGAACTTGGAGATAACATAACTGGATATGGTCCTGTGCCCATCAGCTACACTTGCCAAGCAAAGCAAAAACATTAACAAGTAATAAATTACTCCCTATTATTATAAATTATATCTAAAAGGCTCCTGAGATTGAACAGTTTTCATAAAGACCTAACATTAGATTCAAGTAGTTTCTTAGGTCGAATAATTTTTGAGAAAGAATTTAACTTTCCAAGAGAAAAACTGCTGAAGCCAATAAGTTGTATGATTTGTTTTCATAGAGACATATTCACTGGTTGTCTTATATGAAAAATTCACAAAGTGTATAAAGTTTATAGCAAAATGTTTTCTCATTAATTATAGCTAGCCAGTGATTAAAATCAGCAAATATATTGCTGAAATGTAGATCTCCTTTTTAGTTGTTCTGTCTCATCTATTTATATGTAATTTCACCAATGCAAATGTTAAGCATAAATAACTCATAACTAAAAAAGAAGCCTAACAGGCATTAACTCATCCAACTCCACAACAGGAATAATTTCTTGAATTTTACATTGGTGACTCCTGAATGTACAAACCTCAATATAACTTATGATAGTATTTCCAATATGAAGAATTCACATAAGATTATTGGAAGGGTTGAATTTGATCTGGATTAAGACAAATATTTACAGGCACATCTAAAAAAATTATATTATAGAAGAGTTTTTTTTTTTTTTAATAATTCAAAAAGTGAAACTTGCATATATTCAAGATTCATTACACATAAAGTAAAATATTTAAAATCTTTTGTTTTAATTTTGCTGATTACAGCTTACAACTGATGTAAATCAAAAATCTACAATTTCAATATATTAGAATATTTCATAAGATCAATAAAAAAAAAAGGATTTATAATAGAGAAATGTTGAACTTTTCAAATGTATGCTCATTGAAACACAAAATACTTGGATGAGGTTCCTTTTGCACAAATAACTGCTTCAATGCAAAGTGGCATGGAGGCAGTCAGCCTGTGATATTGCTGAGGTGTTATGAAATTTCAGGTAGTTTAGATAGTGACCCTCAGATTCTAAATATTGTTGGGTCTGGTGTCTCTCAGTTTCTTTCTGACAATACCTTATAGATTGTCTATGAGGTTTGGGTCAGACAAATTGGCTGGCTAATTAGGCATAAGAATATCATGGTCTCAAACCAGTTAATATTAGTTTTGGCACAGTGGGCTGGTGCCGAGATCTGTTGTTAAAAGAAATCAACATCTCCATAAAGATTATCAGCAAGTAGAAACAGGAAGTGCTTTAAAATATCCTAGTAGAGGGGCTACATTTACTATGGACTTCATAAAACATAGTAAACCAACACCAGCAGATGACATGACACTCCAAATAATCACAAACTGTGAAAATATCAGATTGAAATTCAAACCAAATACTGTGCATCTCCATTGTTCCTTCAGACTCCAGAATCTCAATTTTCAAATGACATGCAAAATTTATTTTCATCTGAAAAGAGGACAAGACAAGTGAATAACAGTTCAGTTCTTTTTCTCATAAGTCCAAGTAAGATGCTGCTTCAAAAGAGGCTTGATACTAGGAATGTGAAACTTGTAGTCCATTTCCTGGATATGTCTATACTGGATGGCTCCTGATACCGACTTTGGTATCACTATCACTTGTGAAGCTCCCCAAGTTCTTGAATCAGCTTTGATTGACAATCATCTCAAGGATTTCATTTTTCCCTTCCAGTAAACTTTCCATGAATATGCTTTGTTACAGCATTTTGCAAAACAGCCAGCCTTTTCTGCAATGACCTTCTGTGGCTCACCCTGCACAAGGAGAGTGCCATTGTCTTCCCCATGATTATGGGAATCAGATTGAGAGATTCAATATATTTATACTACATAAATTGATTTATATAAACTTGAAAAGGAACATTATGATATTTTGCATTTTTTCTATTTTTTGAGCTGTAGGTTGTAAGTAATAAAATTAAAATAAAAATGTAATGTGTTGAGAATATTTTCAATTTTCATTAGTGAAATAACCAGCAAAAATATTGATCCCTTCCACAATTTTCTCATTTTTTTTTAGATGCATTTTTACATTCAGACTGATACATATTTTTCTGATGTATTACAAAAATGTGAAGTTACTAACATGTTTAGTATTCATACTCTTTGTAATATAATGCAAATTGCCAATTCAAATTTATTTAGTTTATTGATATAGGTAGGTCAGGAAAAACTTTAGAAAAAAAAAAACAATCTAAAATTAGTATGAATCTAACAGGTATTCTCTGAAATAAAATACAAAGAAAAAGCTTGGAACATGCAGAAATATAAAATCACATGACCAAAGGGAAAAAGTCACAGGAAAAGAAGTCATGAAAAAAGTCAGAAGGTACGTTAAGTTAGGTTAGAAAGAAAGTCATAACTTCAGATTCTGATTAGGAAAAAAAAATCTTTATTATCTGTGAACTGCTTTCATTCTTGGGAAAAATTGTAGAGTGATTTCCTCACTGTCTTCAATATAGTTTTGATTTCAGAGTTAGACTAGTTGATTTCTAGACTGGCTACCATTCAGGGCTAAAGATATCAGTCTACCATACCATTTAACCCATAGGTGGAGAAAGACGATATGGATTTCTGCTTTTCCCAAAAGGAATTTTGTGTAAAGTTTAATACTTATTTTATTACAAATTACTGTTATTAAATGTATTAACTATAAATAAAGTTAAAATATTACCAGATTTTTGCTATGACTTTTTCTTAGTGAGAAGTGTAACTTTGTGTACCTTATGGCTTTTTGTCTAAAATGATTTGTTTCCCAATAACCTAAAATCAATGGTGATAAAATGGATAAAATAATCACAAACAACAAGAACAATAAAAATAATGACATAAGCAGCAGCAGCAGCAGCAATCATCTAGCTTCAGCAGTGATAAATTTTTAGTCCACAGCAAAAACAATGATAGTTGCAGTAGTGGTTGCAGTAGTGGTAGTGAGTGGCGCACACAGAGACTTACCCCAAAGATGGTGTGCTGTATAGAGATTACCAATTGATGAAAAAAAGCCAGCCACGGCTTCATTGTTTGTACGTCGGTTCTGGATTCCACGAGCCCTAATGTGAAACAGCACAAGTGGTTGCCAATATAGAAAACAAGATTAGAAATTTCTTCTTTAACTCAGCAATTCCCAAACTTTTTTTTTAGCCTTGAACACTGAATATTTTTTGCCTAGTGACCCTCAAGGCAGAAATATATTTTATTCATTTTTATTAATTTTCGACCTTTTGGGTTTCAAAGCCTATTCAAGGTTCAGTATTAGCTAGGCACAACCTCTCCAAGCAAGAGCTTCTCAGTGCATTTAAAGAAATAGGGCAAAGATTAATCACTGATACTAAAGATATCCTAAAAGTGCTGAAGGACCTGAGCATTTTCTGGAATACTCCACATCTTAGCATGCAGGATCCCACATTAAATTTGACTGTATGTCATATTCTATCAAACTGGAAAATGAATAAATATCTTATCCAATATATGTTGGAGACTTTTACTGTAATTTAACAATTAATAAATCTCAATATTTATGTTGATCAAAGGAAATGAAAGACATCTTCATGTATCACGTTGTAACACAATGCATCAGTCATTCAAAACATCACCAGGAATGTGTAGAAAATAAAATTGCATTCCAGCCACCTCATTATACAAGTACTAAATATTAACAGACTGGAATATATTAGTTTTCATACATTTATGGATATTTTATTATTCACAACTATTTTCTTGTTCTAGAGTTCCATTGATGCTTGATATTCAAAAATTGTAATGTAAATATATTTGCACTATTTCTACATTTAATATTTTTTTTCTATATCACCCTATGATGTTCAGAAACCTCCTTGCAACCCTCATTTCAATTGCGATCATTAGTTTGGGAACCACTGGGTTTAACTAGTTATTTACCTGTGAAAAAAAAATTCAGAGATATATTGGATTTTCTATGAGTTTTTTTTTTAAATAATGAAATTAATGGCATGTTTTTGAAGAATGTAAAAAGAATTAAATTTATTTTTAAATTTTGAAAGTATTTCTATTTATTTTTTTATTTTTTTTAACTTTTTACAAAATTTTGGATTAGAAAAGAAATACTTTGTAAAAAAAAAATCTTATTCACATAGCTATCTTGTTAAAATGTAATGAAAATTAAAATAATGTAAAATTTAGTTTTTATAGTCTATAACTTTGAGAATAGTCCTTAAAATATCCAATACAATTTGAACAGTTGAACCTCTTCTTTGTATACTTGTTATTAACTTCTTTTGCCCAGTCCATTCTTCAGCCCTCATCTCACAGCACTGGGTAAAACTTTTGACAAGTATACAAAGAGGTTCAACTGTTCAAACAATACTGAATACGTTCAGGATTCTTCTCAAAGTCATAGACCACACACACAGCAAAAATTTATTTTGTTAATCTTGCATACATTAAACTATCAGATATAATCCCCAACTCTAAATTTACACTAAAAAAATAATTTGCTTTACATTATGACATTACTATAAGTTTATGCAAAATTTCACCCATTGGATAAAACAATATATAATTATTATACAGGCTGCAACAAAATTCTCAGCCAAAAGTGAATGTATTCCGTTTCATTAGGTGCATATTAAAAAAAATAATTTTTTTTTCTTCCAAAATTAACCTTGATCAAATCTCAAGACATCCTTCATAAGAAGCTCACCAGAGAGTTCAGGTTTGTTGGGCATACCCTACTGTGATAATGTGAAGTCTGTAAATGTGCCCTGAAATCAGCTGATATTAGAGTGGACAATTGGGATGAAAGAACTATCAATGGCAGTGGGTTGTATGGGCAGGTATTACACTTGAGGAGAAATTAACCTGACTTTGGTTTGATTGAAGGACGAGAAGAAAAGTTGCAGTGCTGATCATCTAGGCAAAGTCATCAACCTTCAAGTGTAAAAGTTGTGCTAGAGACTGATACTCAAAAATTAGCTTTTTCAGATATAGCTGATGCTGTTCATCACATCATCAAACTGAATTCTCAATAGGAAATTCCATTCTTTAACTTGATAGATGGTGCCAAAGAAGAGATGTGATTAACACTTAAAAATGCCTGTTTGACACACTAGTCACATAATGACCTTAGAATGAAATATACATTGTCAAAAAGTGTGACACATTTGTTTAAAGGAAGTTGTACAAATATTTCCAAAACATAAACACCTTTTCCTGGCTTAGGTGCAATCATGTTTATAATTCTCTAAGGTAGATATATTCCACCATATAAATTCATACAATAACTGCTGAAAAACAAGAGTTGTGCTTCCAAATCCCTCATCAGATGATAGGCTTAGGCATGGAGGTATGGTTTTGGAGACACAGCATTATTACCACTAACCTAAGGTGTCTCAGCAGAGCCTAGTAATACCCCCAGGCTCTGTTGGTCCTGTCACATTGCAGGTATACCAGGTGTAAGTACAGTCTCTGTCCACAATCTTAAAGCCTATCTACTTTTATATCAAATGAAGATCAGTCAGATATGTCAAGGCTGAAGTGGAAATGATACCTCAGCATCAGGACAAGTGTTAGTTGCAAAGACAATATTTCTACTACATGCCCCCTCCCAAAACTGGAGTCAATTTAGTAAGATTGCAGCTAAAAAAACAAAACAATAACCAGACAAATAAGGAAATAGAACCAAAAGAATAATTCATATAATTAATGAATAAAGAAAAGGAAACACAGGTGGTGGATAATGAGAAAGCAGTATAATGATTGGACTTGGTTTTCTGTGTCTCTCCACTGAATGTTTAACCAATAACATGGTTGATTTGAGTCCAGTATTCAACTTCTGATTGCTAAACTTGCTGCTAGTACTTCTGGAATGAACCCTCTAAATTGCCTGAAATTCACAGCTGTTGCATGTCCTTTGTAAATGCCTTATTTGGCATCATCAGACTTTTCCAAAATTGAAAGATGCAAAGAAAGTTTTCGCCTAATAACAAGAGTGGAAAAAATGGTGAGTGACTATGTTAAAACAAACTTCTAATTTTGAAAAGAGATAAATTTACTTAATTTTGGTACCAGTTTCATTAAAACAAGTTTTAAAACATTACCATTTATATGTATATATTATCTATGTAATGTTTTCAGCCAGATTCTTCTCTGGTAAGAATATTGTGAGAAGTAGTTTCATCATGGAAGAGTACATTGATGCTGTAATGTTAGAAAATCCTTTCTTTCTATTCTGCCCTCCCTATAACAAATGTTTGTTGTAACTAGTCATACTGGGTTGTATAGACAGGAGTTAATCACAATTCTCTGCTTAAATATCTAAATCTATTGTTTACCTTTGAAAATATCTCTCTCATTTTGTACAATTACAAGAATCTGCATAAAAGAACTTACCAATTATTGCCCCATTCAATCATTGTACCAGGCTGAAATGAAAAAAAAAATTCTTAACCATAGAGGATTATACATTTCATTGTTTTGATATTCATATGCAAACAATTCCTACAAGTAATTTAATGATTCAACACTTTCCAAACTGAATTTATTTAAAAATTTTACCATCTTTTATGTAACTCAAATTTCCATTTTCTATGATCAAAATTAACCTCTCTATGCTGTATATATCCTGATAGGATTATATTCAGGTAATATGGTAGAGGCATATTTTACTCATGAATATCTGGTCTTAGCCATTTCCATGAAAATGGAATACAATTGCTAAAAAAATACAAACTGCATTGTAAATATAATGTATTATTATTAAATATATATATCACCGGATCTGAATCGCCATCAGTACTAAATTCATCTATTTTCCCAAATTTAAAATCATCATTAGAGTCAAGAATGAATAACCTGCAAAAACTCTTGAGCATTCATTTACACAGTATTGAAATTTGATCAACTATTCATGGAGAGAAAAAAAATTCCCAAAATAAATTGCTAATTTCTAAGTGTGCCACCACAACATGGAATGTATATTAATCTACAGTCAATTGACAAGAAGTCTTGGTTAGGATTGTTTTTTCTAATCTTGTCTCCCAGGAGTTTAACCATGCCCACATTTTTCTCATGTAATGCCAGGGCACCAAATGTTGTTATGTTTGTCAATCTACCCCATGATAATGCACTTTTTTTAATTGCATTGACCACACATTCATACAAGTCCTGACCAGTTGTATTTTTCATCAATTCTAGTGATAGCAATTCTTTGATGATACAGAAATTCTCATCCACTCCATGTATGAAAATTAGTAACTGTGCAGTATCTTGGATGTTGGTACTCTTATCTAGGGCTAACAAACATACATAATCTTTACTGGCATCCCTCAGTTGTTGAGTCAACTCCTCACTGATTATTTCTATGTGTCGCATGACAATCCTACTAAAAAATTAAATGTTTTTGAATTTACCATTCATTTCCAGGCATACGATACTTGTGCAATCCATCATGCATTGTTTTATTAATTCACAATCTGAGAATGGGTTGTTACCTCTTGAAATTCAGTATGCCACCATAAATCTTGCTTCCAATGCAGTATTGATGATTGCTTCTTAGAGTTTGTTGCTTGTTCAATTTTGCAACATATTCCACAGCTTTTTTCTTCCGTTCTTCATTGGTCATATTGTGACCAATATCCCTGCATTTTTTTTGGTAGTACCACTTCAAATTCTACTCCTTTAACACAGCAATTGTCTCCTGGCACAGTAAACACAGCACTATATTCTTATAACTGGTGAAGAAATACTTGTGTATCCGTTCTTCATGAAATGCACGGCATTTATTTTATGTTTTTTATGAAGCATTGTTCATAGGGTTGAAGAGATCCTCTTGTTGTGCAGACAACTATCAACAATAACTGTGCATGCACAATATCATACGCATACACAAAAAGCATGTAACCATCAGAAAATGGGGTGAGATTTCTATGTCACTGAAAAAGTTAGCCTCAGTTCAAACACAAACATGTTGACTTTCACAAAAATTTGATTTTTTTTTTTAATTTGCTGTAGGCTTCTGCAGACCACATAAAACCATGTAGAGGGCCACAGCTTGCCCACCCCTAACTTAGCTTCTTTGAGGATGCTTGCAATTATTATAAATGGACACAAGGAGGTGTCTGTTAGGATCAGAGCTATCATGCGAGTAAAGTTGGCAAAAGTGATTTCTGCAGGTTATAGCGATTGAAGAGTCAGGTGTGAACCAAGGAGAAGATTGTGGTATTATCTGGTATTTACAAGATTCCACAAAACCCTTAAGACAAAATTTTCAATAGAAAGATTTCACTCCAAGTGGCAATGCAAAGAAAATTGCAAAATGAATCCCAATCAGTATGCTGAAAATATGTGATGAAATAAAAAGAAAAATGGCCACCAGCGAGTAAATTCGAGCTCTCCCAACTGGTAATCCAACCTCTAGTCGTTCCGTCTCAAAATCGCACAAACAGACTTTTCCAGCCGCCAACCGGGAACGTCACTCCAAGCTTGTCTCGAACTGGGAAAAACTAGGTGCTTTTATATTTGTCCATATACCCATAATCCCTTGCGTCTTCATGCGATCCCATAGTTCATTCCGTCTCTGTCCCATAATGCATTGCATATTCATTGCATAAAAAGGCGATGCAAGTCTCCCCTTATTCTTTTACGTTATCTGGCCGAGGATGGATTACGGCAGAGCGGTAAGTGCTTTCTTTTTTTTCTCCTTCATTTCAACTGCAGTAGCCCTACATGCTAAGCAAATACGGGCTCTTTTTTTTGCGGGGAAAAGGCAAGTTGGAACCAGTTGTGCTCGTCCCAGGTTCTGCCTCATCATGTCTGCCACACTCCCCCCTGATCTCCTGATCACACAGATGACAGTGCAGGTGCGGTCTTTTGTTCCGGGTGCTCCTCCGAAGGGGGAGTGGTTGAGCTTCTTCGTCGGAGGAGCTCTCATTAGATACGTCCCTATCTATTGGCAAACTACCAATATCGGAGTGTTCGGTTGTTGAACCCAACTCTACGTACATCGGCTGTTCACTATCCTCCGTGTCTTCTTCGTTGGTTGTGGAATTTGAGCCCAAAAAAGGGCGCAGGTCTCTAACATGATGAGGCGTTCCATCGACATGCACCGACTGCTGACTCACCACCTCGGTCACATGTCCGGTTCCAAATTTGGTGATGCATTTACCACGTGGAGTCTTGACCCAGACAATGTCCCCTATCTTGTATTCTCCTTCGGTTATTTGTGATTCAGGCGGGGGCGTCGCATCAATGCCTCTCACCCGGACGTGGTACGTGTGCAGTACATCAGCCGGTGCCGTGGAAGGCAAAAGGTTGTCCTTGGGTGTGACGTTATGCCAGTAGACCACCTCCAAGACTGAACAATTTTTCCTGGCCGCTATGGTTTTGACGCTCATGTGGTTGCATTCCACAATACCATTTCCAGACGGCATGTAAGCGCACCGGAACCTCAAATGCACGCCCCAGCTGCTTACAAATTCCTTAAATTGTCTGCAAGTGAATGTGGTGTCATTGTCAGTCAGTATTTCAGTCGGCGGGCCTCGTTCGTAGAAAACTGTCTCCAGCTGATGAATGACACTAGCAGAGTCTTCCCGTCTCAGTGGCTGCCATACTAAAAAACGGGAGGGACCACAATCAATGAGTGTAAGAAAATAGCTACCATTGTAATGGGTCACGTCCATTGCCAACCTACTCCAGTTTCTTCCCACACTCAAATTTCCTTTTTTCCAATGCACTGGTGCTGGATCGATCGATTGGCAGGCTTCGCAGGTTCTAACAACAGATTTTATCAGTTCCTTAGAAACTGTTGGATCTACGATCCTAGCAAAGTACAATGTTCTTTTAACACCCGGGTGCTCACTCTGCTGGTGGATGTGGGTCACCTGATGTTTGTTCAACTGGCTTGTTGCAGTGGCACAACTCACTTGCACCGGTTCTCCTCCTTTCTTGTGCATCTCTAACCAGCGTTGCGGCACTCTGGTGAGACTGTCAGCGCGGTTCTGACAAGATTTTACTAACGTCACAGTCATAGTCAATGAGTACTCCTCCACCAATGCTTGCAGTGTCTCCAAGCGCCGCCTCATCAACATTTCACTCGCCGCCTTCGTGTTCACGCACGTCTTTCCTGTCAGGGTGTCAGACACCCACCGGTGCACACATGCTGAATCGGTGACCACATGCATGACTGGTGTCTGCCACTGCAAGGCAAGATTCATGCCCTTGATCACTGCATCAAGTTCAGCAAGATTAATGTGTTTGGCATCATTAGTTGGACGTAACCAGCAAGCATCTTCCACGACGCTCCCATTCACCTCTAGTGCTATTCCCGTAGCCACAGAGCTTGCGTCCACCCAAACTGTCATTTCATTGCCGTTCACACACCAGTCTCCACCGACAGGATCTGATTCCCGCACTCTAGCCACCGTTTCCTCCAGCATACGTACAAGAAGGCCACCCTTCATCTCGTCGTCCCATCTTTTGGTTAGTGTACTTGCGTAACGCTTAATAAATGCAGTTGCCACCCTAAACCAACCGCACACAGGGAAATGACCCACGAGTTTCCCGCACAAGGAAAATATGCTTCGGCGGGTCACCATTTGAGCAATTTCTGGAACCTGACCTCCCCGCTTCCATCGAAGGGAGTTGCTTTCTTCCCAGACTTGCAGACCCAGGACCTTAGTTCCGCCTCTCAATCGCTCTGGATCTTTACAGACTAGCCCGTAATCAGCAAAGTGCTGTCTCACGCGTGCTGCAGAAACTAGGCCGTCGTTTATGAAGATATCATCAACGTATGCCGACGTGGCACTCTTAATGTCCTGATCTTGGGACGTTATTGTGTCGATCACTGACTTCATGACAAGTGGTGCCACATTCAGGCCAAAACCCAAACGCGTAAGGCAAAACCGCTTGCCCTTAATGACCACTGTTTGAAAAGGCCATAGTGATTTGTCAATGTGGATCTGTAGGTATGCATTTCTCAAATCCAGCAGCGACACGTCAGCGCCTTGTCGTCGCCATTCTCGTAATTTCTGCGCACACACCTCTGCATCAGCCGTGAATGCGTCTACAAAGCCGTTCAATTCCCGATAGTCAAGTACCGGCCGGACCTTCTGTTTGTGTTCTTGTACGACCGCCATTAAGGGAATTAATCCCTTGGGTGGGCCAAGCTCCTTCTCGGGATATGGCAGTAGCCATCCGTCTCGCTGCCACTGTGCTAGTTCTTTCTCGTATGCATCCCGGACGTGGCCAGGTACTGTGTACTCCTGTACTTTATTGACCAACTTGCTAGGTGAATGACCACTCGCCCACTTCCACAATGCAGTCCACGTTTTCGTGCTCGGGTTAAACGTTACTCTAAAGTCGGGCTTGTTGATAAGAATGGCGGCACATGTGTTCATGTTTCCGAAATGCGCTTCGCCTGATTCAGTCAGGTGTACACCTCCGAGCACCTTGATCGCATCAATCCCAAGAAGAAGATCGAATCCTAGCAACTGTCCGTCCACGACCAAAGCCTCAACAGTCACAGGCTGAATCTGCTCGACGCCCAACTTAATTTTGCCGTATCCACGGCACTTCAGGGTCCTCCCGTCGGCGGTCAACACTCCCACCTCTTCCTGCCTCCAGCTGCGACACACAGCCTTGCTCACCAGCGTTTGTGAACATCCCAAATCCACTAGGGCTGTGCACTCTACTCCATTTACAAATACTTGTACGGTGGGTAACTTCCGGGTTTTTACTTGCTCGGGGAGAAGGCTGAGGCTGACGCCTTCTCCTCTTGGGCGTTTCCCTGGCATTCTGAGGAAATGTGTCCAATGCCATTGCACCGAAAAACACCGCTTGTCGCGGCCAGACCTCTGCGTCCTGTTTGACCTCTCCTGATGTCCTTGTGTACAATTTTTCGCCATATGGTTGGGTCCAGAGCACTTGTAGCAGGTAATCGTTCTGCTAACGGGTTTGGCAGGGGGGGGCCTCAGCTTCTGAGTGCAGTAGTTCTACGGATGCGGCGGCCAATACCTGGCACCCTTTGTCATCCGTTATAATAGCCCTTGCTCGAGTCAGAATCTGTTCTAGATTCATCTCGTCCATCCTGGACGAAGCTTTGAGAAGCTGCCTAACATGATGTGGCAACCCTGACACAAATGCACATGCCATCCACCGATCAGGCAACGGTTCTCCTACTAGCCGCGCCAAACGATGCATTTCAGCCAGGAATTCATCCACTGTTTCCCCTGGGCGAAGACGCCGTCCCATAAATTGGTCGAACGCATTAAATCTGTCAGTCGCATATGCAGTCATAAAGGCCCGTTTAATTTGTTCCGCGTCTGCCCTCTGCTCTTTACTAAGTTTTCTATACACAGCAAGGGCACCGCCTCGTAGTCGTAGAGGCATGATGCGCTCGATCTTGTCCATGGCGCAAAGTTCGCAGACCAATTCCACATTCTCTATCCATTCAACAATGGGCATATCCGTTGGGGCGCCACTGAATTCTGGAATCAAACGGACGTCAAAGATCTTGCCTTCCATTTTGCAGAAGTAATATGCTGAAATAGCTTGTGATGAAATAAAAAGAAAAACGGCCACCAGCGAGTAAATTCGAGCTCTCCCAACTGGTAATCCAACCTCTAGTTGTTCCGTCTCAAAATCGCACAAACAGACTTTTCCAGCCGCCAACCGGGAACGTCACTCCAAGCTTGTCTCGAACTGGGAAAAACTAGGTGCTTTTATATTTGTCCATATACCCATAATCCCTTGCGTCTTCATGCGATCCCATAGTTCATTCCGTCTCTGTCCCATAATGCATTGCATATTCATTGCATAAAAAGGCGATGCAAGTCTCCCCTTATTCTTTTACGTTATCTGGCCGAGGACGGATTACGGCAGAGCGGTAAGTGCTTTCTTTTTTTTCTCCTTCATTTCAACTGCAGGAACCCTTACATGCTAAGCAAATACGGGCTCTTTTTTGGCGGGGAAAAGGCAAGTCGGAACCAGTTGTGCTCGTCCTAGGTTCTGCCTCATCATGTCTGCCACAAAATACAAATGTCTAGGGGGGTTTGTGCCTAATAGAAGAATCAAAGGAAATATCAACAGATATGTGTGATCTAAATTGTCAAGTGAACACTGTTGCAATGCACGACAACAGTCAAGAGAGAAGGTAAGAAACAAATTGAGTAAAGAGACATTCTGTTAGAATTATGAGGAAAATGAATAGGAAAGTCTGCTATTTGACTGAGAAAATGAGCCACTGAAAGTCTGAATACCAGCAACATCAGTAGTATTAGAATAATTAAACCACCTGGCATGATAAGCATTAAAATCACCAAACACAAAGATGTTAACAGATGAATCTAGAGAGAGAGAGAGAGAGAGAAAACACTATTTCTATACTGTCAGATAATTTGCATATTCATGGGAAGAAAGGGGGCAATAAAGGAAAAACAGGTAGCTAACAGAGTGTAATAATGAAAATTGAAATCAGATGAAATAATCATCCAGAGATGATTCTCCTAAATATAAAAAAAACAGCAAGGCCATGCATATGTACCCTAGAATCTTTTTGACAAAGGAAGATATGCAGGAACAGAAAATCCAGTGGCAGGTATACAAGAATTTAAAATGGTTTCAAATAGTGATAAGCTAACTGAAGAAGGTATCAAGAGAAAATATTTTACAATACAGAAATTAGTACAAATACCATGAATGTTGGAAAAACAAAGGTTGAAGGGCTACAGTGCTTTTTTTGGTTTACTTCTATTTTTAATGGTTGCAGTCAGAGGAATTTTAAATGGAACTGCACCATCCACTGCAATTAATCCAATAGAAAATTTGTAGTCCATCATTAAAAGAGATATCAGAATTGAAAACACAATTCAAACAAAGATTGTTGGGAACCAATAAAAACTGTTGAAAGTAATATCAAATTCAAAACAGCAGGAAAAAAAACAAAAAAACAAAAAAGAAAACAGGAAAATAAAAAAGAGAAAACGAAAAACAACAGAAAACAAGAACAACAGAAAAAACAAGAACAACAGAAAAAACAAGAACAACAGAAAAAACAAGAACAACAGAAAAAACAAGAACAACAGAAAAAACAAGAACAACAGAAAAAACAACCCAGAACCCCCCCCCCAGAAAACAACCCCCACAAAAAAAAAAAACAGAAAACAAATATGAAAGATGCATGAAGATTAGAGAATGTTGAGGAGCACATATTAACATGTAAAATAATAGCTCATTCAGGCATATAAGATATATTAATCAAAGATATGTTTGTATTGCTTAAACTTTTGGATTTATTTATGAACTAGCTTTAAAGCCACCCTATCGGACAGCATTTACGCTAGCTCCTGTGGAGGGATCTTGACACTTCATGCATCAAGTACATATTAAATTTTATTAAACTTGAACAATATTTTTCAAATAACAGTTTTCATCAAAACAATGATATAATTTGTCTATTTGGAACTTATTACAATAAAGCTGCATGATAAACAACATTTTTGGTTTTCCCATTTGGGGTCAGTACAAATAGCTTGAACAACTATCTTGAGCTGGTCGTGAGAAAAGCAGGGTTCCATCAGATGAAGTTCAGTTACTTTCAATGACTGTCCTTGGGACTTATTGATTGATATTCACTAGAAACTGAAGTCTTTTGAACTCAAAAGGAAGCTTTGGAGGAATTAAGATTTTTGGAATTAAAACTCTTTCCACCTTTCCTAGACAAGTAAGAATCTCTGCTTCCAAGAGATGAAAAAGCATCTTCTTGACAACTAACCTTGTTCCATTACAAAGCTTTGGAAGATCCAGATTTCTCAATAGCATAACTGGCACATTTTCTTTTAGTTCCAGCTTGTGATGGCATTCCAGGAGGATACAATGAGTTCAGAAACTCTATTGGATAATTCACTACCTGTTCTTGTTCAACCACAGTGTCAATGGAAAAGTACTTCATGCTTTCTTTTTGAATTTCTTGGAGAAGTCTCCAGTTGATGCTATCCACAGTTTGACTCTTAGGAGCTAATAAAGCCAGTTTGAATCCATAGAAAGGTGTTTAATGTTAGAAAAAAACGTTAACGGAGTCTTGGATACTTCAGACTGAAATTCCACAACCATTTGAGATTGAAATATTTCCATTTTGGCACATTTTGATGGTTCCATTGCCAAGCTGCAACAGCAGATCTTCCTGCTTCAAGGTCACCTGCGACTCTGTTTTCAGGCTGAATCTTTGAACATGGCTCCAGATATAAGAATTTTTCTGAGAGTTGTGTCCCTTTAATTGAAAAAATGTGACACACAGACATTTTTGCATACAATGAAAAATTGTATAGGCAGTAATCCTTCAATCAAATGTTTTATTAAATAGAATCTATAGAGACTTAAGCCTTTTGGTGAGTTTCTCCTGGTTTCAAATAAGTCATTTGATGTTAGGTAAAAACTTGTAAAGAAAATTGCCAAAATTGTTCTGTTCCAAGTACTTTTGACCATTGTTGATCATTTAAGGAAAGAACACAAGACAAGAGATAAAAAGTGTAGTGTTTATGTTGTTAACTGTCCAAAGATTGAAATGAACATGGATTCACAGGCTGTGGTTCTGGAATAGATTTTAGCATCACATGTCTAAAAGGACATTACAGTTCAAAGCCATTTTAAAATTGAAACAAATTTTATTGATGGAGGGTCGCTGTCCTTTGATGTGAATGACTTCCAAAATTATAATTGCTTTCTTTTTTGAAGGTGGATTGGCAGAGCACTGTTGACCAAAATCTGATAGAAATCAGAAAGCATACTATGGATTTGTTATATAAAAAATATCAACATTATCAATATTGATCATACTGCAACATTTCCCTGTAAGAAATGTAATAGAACCTGGATCATAATGCATAGTTTCTGAAACTTTCTTTACAAGTTTCCACATGACAATAAATTACTTAGAGACTCATCAAAATGCTTAAGAAACATTTCCTGTCCATTTATAAATAAAAGCATATATTGCACTTTGTATAATAAAATCAGATATCCCCAAAACAAGTTATCAATATTTTCAATAATAATAAAAGCTGAAATTCACACAATATATTGTACATACAAGTATATCTTGAAAATTTTACCAATACTGATTCGCTTATACCAATTTTATAAGAAAAATTGACTTGTATAATAAAAGCTGACAGTGTACATGTATAGATGTATTCTAAATTTGTCTTTGCCTGCAAATCCAAGAAACACTGCCAATCTGGCCTATTTCTAAAAATGGTTTGCAAACCCCTGTTGTAAAACCTCATTCACAACTCACCTTAAGTACATAGCTCCTGAGTTCATAGATGTGACTGACATTTGAATCTGGCGTTTCCCTTGGCCAGAAGCTGAATCTTAATAAAATTTGGTTCCTTCTTGATCGAAGCATTTTATTTCTTTGGATACGGAATTCTGTGAAATCCTACAATGCAAAGTTTTTAAAGAAAGTTTAAAGAAATGAAATGAAACAGAGATTCAGAAAATTAAGATTTAAGATATGTACAATAAAATAAAAAAATGAAACTTATTTTAATTTGAATACTGTAATTTTCCATTAAGTGTTGATTCACTCTTGCACTCTATCCCAAATATTTTCCATAACTAATTTAATATTAAATTTCCAAAATGAAGATAAAAGGCAACAAAGTGAATGGCCAAAATATGTATACTGCATATTTTGACTGATGTGCCATATGTAAGAGAATAAACACACAGTATCTATTCTCCTCTGCTGTACTTTTACCTTTGGGCAATTTGTAGGTTAGCAAAGAGAGAAGCCTGATTCCAGGGACATTAGCACTTTGCTCACTGCAATAATATAAAGTTAGAGGACTGATGTCACCATGAAAATAATCTTGAGACTGGGCAATTTATATATATATATATATATATATATATATATATATATATATTTGTGGCAATGCTTAGCTTCCAGATTTTGAAGAAAAAGAGAAATGATACTTAAGGAAGAGAACGTCATCTGGAAGATACTTTTCAGACTTGGTCAATTATTACCTACCCTTTCCCTATTCTACAATGATCAGATGTGATGTGTGGTTAATTTAACATGAGATACCTATATATATATGTATATATATTTTGGTCATCAATCTACCACACTATATATATATATATATAGATAGATAGTGGTATCTCATATTAAACTAACCACACATCACATCTGATCATTGTGGGATAGGGAAAGGGTAGGTAATAATTGACCAAGTCTGAAAAGTATCTTCCAGATGACGTTCTCTTCCTTAAGTGTCATGTCTCTTTTTCTTCAAAATCTGGAAACCAAGCATTGCCACAATTGTTTTGTGAAAAGACAGTGTGATGGTTTCACACTGCACTTTCCTAGACTTGCCTGCCAAAGTTACGTATTTACAATCTACAACAGTGAGTAGACTGTGTGGACTGGAAATGATGAAAGGTAGGCTCAAATATTATATTTGAGCTCCTGAAAAGCCATCAAATTTTTGTAGCTCAGTTGATAAAAGCAGTTAGTACATTTAACCAGGCTTCCTTCAAGGAAAATGTTATGGTGACCTATCTACATTAGAATGAACTCTTCCTCCTTCATAAATACTAATCTGCGAGACTTCCTGAAGAGGCAGTCGTGACGCAGTGTAACCTGACAGTTCGGACAGACACTTCTATCTGCTGACTATTAACACTCTTATTTTGTATATATGTTCTGTTATTTCAATACACTTGTTCAATGTACTTTCTTCTTTCCGGCCCCTAACAAGCCACAACAGAAAATGTGAGGGTTAATTTCAGTTGCACCAATCCATGCTGTTTAAATTGTGAGAAAAAAATTAACATGAAAATTAACGTCAAAATTAATAATAATGGTTGACAGTACTTTATCTAATAAAAAAAAATATATTGGGGACTAATTGATCATTCTATTGCAACAAAAGGGAGAATGCTTATTTTCAGCGACTGAAAACTAATTACAAATAGAAAATTTAAAATATTTTCAGTAAAATTATACTTCCTCTATCCTACAATAGCTGTTGGAAAAATTTTTTTTTAAATATTTCTTTAAAAAGTGTTCAGTTTTCCTTTTAATAGTCATACATTTCATTTATGTCTGTGGTTAGTAATATATTTTTAATTATTGAGATTTGGGGATTAAAAATGGAAATTTATTTACACTTTCTTTATAAAAAAAAAGAAAGAAAAAAAAGAAATGAAACTGGATACATTTTCAAAAAAATAAAAATAAAAAATGAACTGGAAATGTGTTTTAGCTTAACTTTGGTGCATGGCTCCATAAAATAACTGAATGACACTTAGATAATTTTCAAAATGTAATCAGTTAACTCTTTTTTAAAATGATTATTTGTTTTTTAATTATAAAAAAAAAAAAAATAACCAGCCATGTTGTGGCTTGACTTTCCTCCCTCCTGGCAAATAATGGTCAGCTTAAGTATGCCCTCCTTCTCAATTCTGGTTAGTTAAAATAGGGACACTTGCAAATGGCCATCAGGAGGGTATGTGCTCTCTGTCAGCTTGCTTGATTCTCTTTGTAAGTAATCATTCAATTTCAATCTCTTCTCTTCCTGTTCATTTTATTTGTTTATTTAATTAATCAATTTATTTCTTCTCATTTATTGTTACTAATTCTCTGAGTTTAGAGTAATGTTCTTTGATGCCAATGCTAATTTTAGTTTCCCCACCTCTCATTCATTTCAATCCCTATTTTGCATTCTTTGTTTGAATATGAATTCCTCAAAATAATCATGCTAGCATCAGACAGTTAACTCAGCCTCATATATTGGCCATGTTGTGGCTTAGTCTTTCTTCCCTTCCACCAAAGTTTATGTTGGCACTTAAACTAAGTTAAAACTTTACATATACACTTTTTTTTCTTTCCCCTTCATGTGTGTGTAAGAGGAGTAGATAGGTCTACCTATCAGCCGGTCAACACTCCACCAACTTCTCTTGAACAGGTATAAAGACTCATTCCTTGTTTCCTGTTTAGGAAGGGGTTCTTGGATCTTTTCCTTTTCTCTGGCCTCTGTATTAGTGCTGTCGTGAATCCCTTGTGATATGTGCAGTTTGTGGCAATGTCTCTTTATACTGAGGGTACCAGGTTGACAGTTAGGAGCCCTAACACTAGTGTAGCATCTTGAGTGGATGCTCTGATCAACAGTTGCATAATATCAAGGTGCTTGTAGTGTCATGTTGCACATGGAAGAATGTCCCTGCACGCACAGCTGATGGGCAACCCAAGGCCACACTATGTTGCAGGGTGCACCAGCTCCTTTCTGCCCATGTTACATATGGTGACCAGCTACTATTCCTTTAGGCCCACTTACTTCTACTACCAACATTACCCATCATTACTACAATCAGAGAAATAAACCTAAACCAGCTCCAAAAAATCACCTAAACATTTCCTTTACTAACATCCGTGGCATTCGGACCAACTTCTGCAGTGTGGAATCGTTCATTGTTGAGAAGTGATAAGGCTAGTGGTGGGGACGTGATACTGGCCATTGTCCTGAAGAAATGTGCTCCTGAATTAGCTCCTGTCCTCTCTAAACTTTACAACTACTGCCTCACCAACTTAAGTCCTCATCTGTTGTGCCTGTCTTTAAGAACTCTGGTGACCCTTTTGACCCGTCTACCTACCATTCTTTGGTAAAGTTTTTGAGGCTTTAATCAATGCTGGAGTGGTTAAGCACTTTACTTCACGTAATCTGATCTCTGACAAGCAATATGGTTTCTGCTTTGCCTGATCTGTTGCTTATGTGCTCACGGCCATAACTGAATTTGTATACCAAGCACTCAACAATAATGGAGAAGTTCAAGCCGTGGCTCTAGACATCTCTAAAGCATTTGATAGGGTTTGGCATGCTGGCCTTCTTCGTAAGCTTCAGGGATATGGTATTACAAGATGATTATTTGACTTAATACATTCATTCCTGTCAAACCGTGAAATAAAGGTTGTCCTAAACGGGTTCTCCTCCGGCTCTGTCATCATGTACACTGGTGTTCACTAAGGTTCTATCTTGCGCCCTAAGCTGCTCCTGATCTTCATCAATGACCTTCCCAATGTCATCAGTTCCCAAGTTGGCACCTATGCAGACACCACTATTTACTCCTGACTCAATAGTAAATCTGGTATTGTTGACAAAACTAACCTGTCGGCTGATCTTGAGAAGGACCTCCAAAATGAAACTGCTCTCCTTTACCCACCACAGAGAACCCTTCCTGCCTCCCATCAGAATGGCTGATTCCCAACTCCTTGAGAGCGCCTCATTACGTCTGCTTGGTCTCACACTGTCCACTGACATGAGGTGGAATAAATACATTGAATCAATAGCTTCATCTACCACAAGGAAAGATGGTTCTCTGTGTTGTGCCAGAAAGTTTTTCTCATCTGAATCCATCTTTCAAATCTATAAATGAATCATCCATCCTTGCATGGAATATTGCTGTCAAATATGGTCTGGAGGTCCTCAACAAAATCCAGAGACAAATATGCAAGATGATAGGTCCTGATTTGGCATCTAGTCTACAATCGCTATCCCACAGATATGCCGTGGCCTCCTTCTGTCTCTTCTACAAGTATTTTCATGGCAACTGTTCCAATGAGCTACTTTCACTGGTTCCTGGACTACATGAATTTAAGCAAGCTACCAGGCTGGCATCTTGGTCCCATCCTTTCACTGTCAAAATGGTTAAATGTAACTGTCTCTTCTACTCAAACAGCTTCTTCTCCTGCACTTCTCATCTGTGGAACTCCCTTCACCTTACCTGCTTCCCCAATGACTATAATCTTCAAATATTCAAGTGTAATGTCAATCAACATTAGACACCCCTGAGCTTGTCCCCTCCTCCTCTATATCCTTTTCTCAAACATGCCTCTTTACTCTGCAGTCTGGAATGGACTATTCCTATACTGAGTTTTATTTAACTATAGCAGTTTTTGTTTTCAGATTTTGTCGAGTATGTAACTAACAGATTTTATTAGAATAAAGCCTTTAGTTAAGGCCTTCTTTATTTTTACTATATATAGTACACATTGTTGAGTCATAAGCAATAAAAAAAAAAAAAAAAAAAAACTGACCTTGTCTGTTCTGTACTTGACTGTGGCATTATTTAGAGCTGGATATCCACCATCATATTCCCAAATATGAACTGCAACAAGATGGCAAATATCAAAACTTCTTGAATTTTAAGTTTTTCTTAGTTTTTAATCATTATTCATAAAGATTTCTAGAGAAATATTGAATTAAAATGTGTGGCACTTAAGTGATTCATGGAATTGCAATTGTTTTTGTGCAAATCATTAGTCTCAATTATACAACAAGGTTATGTAATTTCCAATTGTATATGAATAATTATTTTTCCTATAACAACTCAATTTATTTCTGATGAAGTTTGGAAATTTAAATTCTGTATTAGTTAATCACTGCTTTTGTTAGAGACTCCTTTTGATAAGCAGTGTACTTATAAAGTAAAAAAAAATTCCTGTTAAAATGTACGTCAAGTATACATAGCGGATTTGAGGGCTCTACAGGAAATGATTTGGCTAGATAAAAACTATTCACATATATAACAAAATCATTCTTCACATTACTTATATTTGAACATACATGCAAATAAGTTTTAGATATGCTTACTAGCTTCATCTTGATCTCCCACCTCAACTGTAAAACTTCCAACCAATTTAGCTCCCCAGTTCTTCTCATGCACCATCTTTTGAAACTCATTACTGGAAAAAAGAAATTAAGTTCAGTTACAGACATTAACTCATTAACTGTAGCAAAAATTCATCAATTTCAGTTGTGCAACAGAACTGCAATAGTAAAAAAATCCTGTTATCTGTAGTTAATTGGTTAGAAACAAGTGTATAAAAATACTTAGACTTTTTTTAATTTTGGAGTGTTGGAACTTTTATTACCTAGAACAAATTCCAAATAGTGTATTACCTCCTTTAGATTTTTTCACCTTCATACTTTGATCACATTTTTTTGCATAAATATCAAAACATAGTTCAACATTTGTAACATGAATGCCTAGAAACAAAAATAAGCAAAATAAAACAGCTCTGAATTACATCCTTTGAATTTGAAAAATATTACATCATAAATAAAATGAAAAAATAATGTCCAAAATGAAATATACTTTATTTCAAGTATAAATTTATAAAATAATATTTGCTATCAATAAGTATACAAAAATAAAAAAAAATGCTCTTGTTTAGACTTCTGGGAGCATCTCTAAGGGAAGCTGCTCTGCAGAACTGACATGTTAAAACAGAAGAACACTTCAGAGAGGCATACACAGCATTATCCGCTACTCAAGGTTGACAGTCAGAATTCAAAATCAGACTGTTTTGTCCCTCTAAAGTGGGACAAAACAGGAAGGGTCATTGAAGTACATCAATTTGACCAATATGCCATTTGTGTTGAGGAGTCTGGAAGGATAACACTGCACAACAAGAAGTTTCTTCATCATTATACTCCAGTATATGAACCCCTGGCTATTGCCACCAATCTACAGAGTGCACACAGATCTAATGTATCTCAGTTGAATGTTCCACTAATGTGGACAAAAACTGAGACTGACACTGTTCCACCCACTGATCTCACCAATATCAACAAGAATAACTCACCAGTACGTGCTTATGTACAGGCCCTGTCCAGAGCTATTAATCGCCTGGAATATGATAACGGTCATGAAATACCATGACTAGTGAGTGCTCCATGTGAATCACCTCCATCTGATTTATCATTACCAGCAACCACGGTTGATCCAGTGCCTCAGGAACAACTACCCATTCCTCCGATGACATAACAACCAAACTGCAATTCTGTGGTGCTCAATGTGATTTAGTGTGAAACTGAAGTGGCTATGTGATGATGTGCAGCTAGTAATTGGGCAGGACAACTGAAAACAATTTTCATTATTTGATACATGGGTGACTTTATTGAATACATCACTTTAGTTCACTAATCATTTTAAAATAGGTGTTTCACCAAATGTTGGACTCTTACAGGTTTTTCATTAGCAAGCCACATTTTTGTGTCGATATAAAAAATTCATTCATACCTCAATTATGATGGATACACAAACAGTTGTCAAAAAGTTTCAACATTAATATCAGCCATTGTTGATTCTTTGGAAGAACTTACCAATGACTCAAGAGGGGATATAGGAATATCTGTGTGTAACCTTGTAATGTATAGTAATGTTAATTACAAATTCTTTATACCATATTTTCAGATGTATATCATTCGTAATTTCAAATAAAGAAAAAAATGAAACGGTATTTTTGGTACTCATTTAATGTTATATCTCGTGCAAGATATAATAAACAAAGTAAACCGAATGTAGGTTTTCAATAATAACTTTATAATCGGATGTAGTACAGAGACAGAGTCGAGAGTATGCTAACCTCAATAGGTGTTACAAACGAAGTCGCTCACGACCGCCTGCAGTGGTCGCACTTAATCGGCAAACCGTCTGTCCATTATCGTGAATGGGGAAGTTGGGTTATACCATCACAACACCTCCCCCCGAAGCTGAAATTCTCACTTTTGAAAATTTCTGCTTCTAATATCGTCTTCTTTTTGGATCCGGGCTAAAACGCTCCACTGGTTTTCTTTCCCGTGTGCTCCTTCTTTTAGTCGTCACAATTAGATCCTTTTTTGGCGAAGATAATTTTCGCTTTTCAGCTCGATACTGCGATACAGGTTCATATACACTATTAGGTAGTGTCATGTTAAAAGCATCGCATAACACTTCCATTGGAATTTCTTCTTCGCTTTTTTCACTTTCTTCACCATATCATGGTCTAATCTGATTGATGTGTCTTTTACACGTAAATTTTTTACTTTTAATCGTGTAGATCACTTTACGAATCCTTTTCTGGATTATGCCATCCATCCAATAGCTTTTTCCACTTTGAAAATTTAAAAAAAAGACTTCGTCTCCTGAAGTGTACTTTTTTATGTTGACATTTTCCTCTTTCTTAGCAACTTTTTTGTTTTGATAGGGTAACAATCTATCGAAAACTGATCTAATTTTCCTTGCGAACATAATTTCCGCCGGTGACATTTTCGCATCATTGTTCTCATTAGGAGTTACCCTATATATTGCTAAGAACTTCTGAATAGTTCTTTCTTCCGTGTCCATATCTTGATTTTTACGTAAAGCACGTTTAAAAGTGTCAACAAATTTCTCGGCTTGACCGTTCGACCTGGGATGACACACTGGTGTAGTTATGTGTTCAATGTCTAAGGCAGTACAGAAATTCTTAAACTCCATACTTGTGAACGCCGTACCATTGTTGCTAATTAGTGTCCTGGGAACCCCGAAACAACTGAAAATTTCATGCAATGCACTGATGGTGTTCCTAGATGTAGGATGCTTGCACTTGACTACCTCAGGCCATTTCGATAAAGAGTCCACCAATATCAAATAATAGTACCCATTAATTGGTCCAGCATAGTCTATATGTAGACGTGCCCACGGCAAATCCGTTTTCGGCCAAGGATTCATTTTGACCGGAGGTGCCCTTGCAGCTAATTGACAACCTCTACATAGTCTTACAAAAACTTCAATATCCTTGTCCATTCCTGGCCAGTATACGTAACCACGCATGAGTGATTTCATCCGAGACATTCCAGGATGACCGGTATGAAATTCTTTCAGCATATCTGTACGTAGAGATTGAGGTATAACAATTCTATCTGCATACATCAACGTGTTGTCGCAAATTGAGAAAGGTGAAATCCGAGTTCCCCTTTTCTGTTTTTTGTTCCATCTCGTCTGGTTCTTTAAATTCACAATATAGTGATCTTTTTCCGCTTCTTTTGTTATTTGGTCCAAAGTTACCGGCAATTCTCTGACTGTATTCAACAAGAGACCTGATATTTCTTTTTCCTCAATTAATGCTGCTATAACCGTCTCTTCTAAAATTTCTTCATTTTTTGGTATTAGCCTTGACAGTCCATCCGCATGCCCATGTTCTTTAGATTTGACGTATTCCATCCTAAAATGGTAATTAAGCAGGGTTACACCCCATCGCCGTAAACGAGTAGCTGTATGCGTAGGAATGCCTTTTTTACCTCCAAATATTGTAAGTAACGGTTTATGGTCCGTTTGAAGTACAAATGATCTACCATATAAAAAGCGATGGTATTTTTTAACCCCGAACACAATCGACAAAGCCTCCTTCTCGATCTGGCTATAATTTTTTTCAGCCGGAAGAAGAGTCCTCGACGCGTGCGCGATCGGTTTAGTAGTGCCATCTTCATATTTGTGTAGCAGTGCAGCCCCCACTCCGTATAAACTTGTGTCAGTTGCCAGGATGATCTCTTTCTCAGGATCATAATGTGCTAAGGCGAGATCTGAGAGTAGGCATTTTTTTATTTTCTGAAAAGCCGTCTCGCAATCTTTCGACCAAAACCATTTCTTGTCTTTTTTCAACAATTCGTTAAGGGGGGCTCTTAAATCATACATTTTAGGTATGTAGATTGCATAATATTGGGCCAACCCCAGAAACGATTGTAGTTTCGCAACTGTGTCGGGTGCAGGCATGTTCTTAATTGCATCGACTCTCTGTGGGTCCGGTTTCCTGCCTTCACTGTCTATCACCTGTCCGAGGTATGTAATTCTTTCCATGAAGAATTTACACTTCTCGTGGCTTAATTTAAAGCCAAACTCTTCTAGTCTTTTAAATATCGCTCTGATGTGCGTTTTATGTTCTTGAACATTCTTACTTTTGACTAGAATGTCATCTAAATAGGCGGTACCAAACTCAAGGCCTGCCAGCATAGTGTCCATCACCTGTTGGAACAAAGCTGGGGCGACCTTTAATCCAAAAGGAAGCCTATTTAGCTTATAAATACCTTTATGTGTATTTATACACAAATATTTTGAGCATTCGTCACTCACTTTAATCTGCAAGTATGCGTCAGACAAGTCGATTTTTGAAAAAATCTTACCACCATTCAACTTTGAAAAAATTGTGACAAGTCCATTTGAATTTGTCTATCCCATTGCTAAAGTTTGGAAAATATCAGGTGTTTTGTGCAAAATAATATTTTCAGGGTATTTAATTGCCTGTTCATGTATGACTATTTCAAGGTGAGTATTTAAGGAAACAACACAATTCTTGAAGATCACTAAAAAAAAATTGGTTTCTTGAACAAGGCACTTTATGGGGCAGCATTTTGTGGGTGAAAAAAAAATAGAAGATGCAATCATTCAGTTTTATGCTATGGTGTTCCAAAAAAAAAAAAAAAAAAAAAAAAAAGAAATCTAATATTTCTTTTTTTTTTAATTCAAATTTTATTTTCACATTCATTCCTTTTTGTTTGGAAGATCACAAACACATTACATGCTGCCTTTTTGGCGACCTCTGCTTTTAATGAGCTTGGGAGACTGTCTGAGATGTCGGTACTTTGATCTGGTCCTGCTGTGAGCGACCTCTTGCTGAGACTACAAGACCACACTGGGACATTCCAAGAGGCATCCCCACTATATTGTATATTTTGTACAACCAATATATATATATATATATATATATATATATATATATATATATATGTATGTATACATCCCCCCCCCCAATGTTTTTGTATTGCGAGAACTGATCTAAATAATTTTTGGATCGGTTTTAAATTATTTTTAATAAAATGTCCAAAGACATTTCTTTTTCAATGATTTCAAAATCTATTGTGAACATGTTGAAATTTTTGATATTTTATTCATTAATAAATTAATTTTATAATGAATAGCTTCTTTGTTTTAAAAAACCTTGAGAAAATATTTATCAGTTTACAGAAGGGTTTCAATGTTTGGTCATTTGAATAAAACAAAAATTCCAATCACTAATTTTTACATTTCTAGAAAGATCAAAAATGAGAAGACCACATGCCGTGTGAAGACCCTGAAAAAATTATTTGTAAATTTTAATTTTTTTTTTTAAATCTTAAAATAGAATTTTTATACCATGTTTTTTTCTAATGGAGTTTTAAAAACAATATTTGGGGGGGGGGGATTGATCTAAAAACAAATTTCCTGATGCAATTTACCAAGATTTTATTCACTTAAAAATTTTACAGTGAATTTTGAAAGCCTTCGAACCCTTCTGCCTAAGATGAAACATTTGTAATTAAATAAAGATTTATTTAATCTATCTAAAAATGTAGGATTAAAACTTCCCAATTTAGGATAGCATATTTCCCAAGATTTTAATATATCTAAAAAAAATTTATGAACGATTTTTTATTCAAACTAAAGTGACTTGAAGAAATAAAAGTCATGTTCTTTTAAGTCTTAAGATTTTTAAGATAATTATGGAGAAATAAAATTGTTTTCTTTTTGTTTTTTTAAGTTGTGCTCCTTCCCAAACTTTCTTTTGAGCAGAAAATTAAAAATAAAATATTGCAGTTTTTCAAATGTTTTTGTTACATTATAATTTATATTTTTCTCTTATTGTCCATGAAATTTGAAAATATTTGCATTATTATTAACATGTTTAATTAATAATTTGATTAATTCAAATTTCCAATATTTTTTTTTCACAAATCACGGGTACTGATTAGATTTAAGAGCAAAATCATTGAATCAAAATAAGGATTATAGTTGATCTTGATAGTAAATGATAACGCCTGTGGGTTTTAAGAAATATTTGGGTTTTATTGTTTTATTGCCCCAATGATGTTTACCTATGATATATTTTATGAATCTGTGGTGCCAATCCTGGAACAGACCACTATATACACTCAGAGCACCTACACACAGAATTGGACTAACCAGTTATCCTTGGTAAAAACCTGTTAACTTCAAAATGTAAGTTTAATTTTTTTCTTTTTTAAATAATTGAAACATTTAGAACAAAACAGCCTTCATTTAAATTTTAAAATTACAAAGAGGCTATTTTGCCGGTTCCTGCACAATAACAACTCACTAATTATTTTTTTTCAACATAACTGCTATGACATTATAGAAAGCAGTCTAAACTATTTATTTATTTGTAAAAAAAAACAAAAAAACAACATTTTACTTATTTGGTTATCTTCAAGATAAACTGAAAATTTTGCAATTGCGTATTTTTTAAGGAATGCTCTCTTCATAGTAGCAGCAGGGGGCCAGTCTCGTACGATCTTTTGATCAGCTTTGTTCAGGAAATTCTGATATAATTGATTTGTTTTCAATTCATTGTTAAAAAAAAGTTTTCCAGTATATTGATATATATTTATTGAAAAATGCCCAAATTAATTTATTGTAAAAGAAAATCATTTAAGAATTCAGATGAAAAACAGCAAGTTTAGTTTCCTGAAAAAACAGATCAAAAGAGCGTACGAGGCTGACTCCTACTGCTAATTTAAAGATAAAATTCCTTTAAAAAAGCTGAAAAATTCAGGAGTGCATATCTTGAAGATAACCAATTATTTGCTTTTTTATTGGAAAACATTGATATAAAACATCAGTTGAAGAATCCCCCCAGACTGATCACCTGTAAAATCTCCATCCAAACTTAACTCAATTGTAGAATCTCCTACCAGACTGATCAACTGTAGATCTTTGAAATTCATTAAAAATGAATGTTATTTTTTTTTTTTCAGTTGGTTCTTTTTGTAGAAAAATATTGGAGATTTTTAAATAAATAAAAATATTCATAGTAAAGTACAACCAGAAATTATTTAAAGTTTGTTTACATTTGGAAAGTTTTTACTAAACTTGCAATTTTTAAAGCTCAATAACTGTATAAACATCATGTTCTTCAGAGATTTCGATAGACTTTCCATAAAAACATTATTTTAGAAATATGTGAAAATAACATTCTACATTAAATTTTTTTAGAGATTTTTAAACTAAACATTTTCAGAAAAATCAAATCTAGTGCATATTAACTCTTTATATTAGTATTACAAACTAAGAATCTTAAGTTTGTAATATAAAAAAGGTAAATTAAGATTATGTAATTGTAGAATTTTCAAATATGCATTAAAGTCTTCTGGAACAATTTAAAAAATATTTTTAAATATTCATTTAGAATCAACCGTAGAATTTCCATTCCAACTCAACTGTAGAATCCCCCCAAGCATGACTGGGGGAAAGACATTCTTCAATTGATTCAAATTATTATTATTATTTTTTTTTTTTTTACAGTGTGTAGTAGAAACAAAAAAAGATTTAAGAATTGTTTCTCTAAAAAAATAAAGTCAAGTCAGAAGCATAATTATTTAATATTGACTTTTAATGTTTGTTTTAAAAACTTTATTTTAAACACAAATATATTTTTTAAATAACCAGCTGAACTGATGGAAATAAATTGTTAAATATTTTTGTCCTTATTTAATTTCATTACCATCTTTCATAATGCTGTAAGGTTAAAAATGTATACGTCAAAATAATGAAGAGGGGATACTTGTTTTACCTAAAAAATGAATTGTCAGTTCTCTGGAGAATAAATTAATGTTTAATGCAAGTATCAGAGGTGAACATTTCTTATAAAACTTTAATGAGTTTTTTAATACAAATGTTCAATATTCAGTTATTTTTATTACGACCATTACTATGAATTAAATTTTAAATTATTACATTAAATACAAGAATGAAATAAAAAGGTATAAAAAAAAGATAGTAAATTTTAAAAATTGAATTTAAGAAAAGATTTAAACAATCATTGGCTGTATAGGATAAACTCCTGTAATTATTTACTTCTATTTTTAAGCAACACTTCCCTATGCCATTATAAGATGTGAATGGGTCATGAATGTGTCTAGCTAAGTTTGGGATAGTTAAAAAAAAATTATCAACCTTTTTTTACAACCACACTTTCAGCCTTGTGCCAAAGTGTATCTTAGTACAATAAATAAAAATTCCCTATGCTGTTGAGTATGCTCTTTTCCTATTTGTTTCTTTTTTCTATTGTCATTGATTAGAATGAATAAATAGCAAAAACTGAGTGGTGCAGCTTACTGCAAGCTGAAAGCTACCAGAGAACACAAGGAAAGAAAATGTGTTGCATTTTTACATGTTTTCCTATAGAAGAAATATGTAGCTAAAGCAAAATGCAAAGACGAGGATGCTGAATGTACATTAGAACTAGGAAGGGGAAGAACATGGAGAAAATGCAAATATGGTGGAGACAAATATAGAAATAAAAGTTGAGGAGTTTCCTGCAGGAATTAATGTTGTTAAAGAAATTGAAGGTGACAATGATGATGTACCAAAGGAAGAGAGCTCCAGTGCATGCGATAAGGACAGGTATGAATATGAAGAAGGAACTGATGAAGTTCAGTATTTACATTAGTCGGACTATTGTCCTCATCTTTGTCGCCATATTTGTCACAACGTTTCGGCTGTTGTACGCTCCGGCCTTCTTCGGGTGGTTGGAATTTCGAACTGAACCCTTTATTTCGATCACTGGGGTAGACTGTTCTAGTTCCACGTGCCATGTTTGATGGATATCAGTTATCAGTTATCTCCTGCTAATTTTCCCTCTGAAAGTTCTCCACTGCCTTAACCGGGTATTGAACTCACACTCTTTGGGTCTGTCACTGGATCTAACCAACGCCTTTATCCACTGTGCCATGTGTCCTTGAGGACACATGGCACAGTGATCGAAATAAAGGGTTCAGTTCGAAATTCCAACCACCTGAAGAAGGCCGGAGCGTACAACGGCCGGAGCGTACAATGGCCAAAACGTTGTGACAAATATGGCGACAAAGATGAGGACAATAGTCCGACTAATGTAAATACTGTACATAATACCTCATCTCAGAAATATAGACAGAACTGATGAAGTTACTGGAAATAATGAAATAGAACAGGCAAACACAAAGATTACTGTGTACAAAACACCACATTTTGGCCACAAACTTGCTCAGAGCAGTTGCTTGTTGATCTTGTAACATTGGGACCTAAAAAGTTTCAAAACAAAAGATGAACCATTTGCTCCGATTGTAATACTGAGGAAAAAAGAAGGGTAATGCTACAACACTGGTTTTACAAAACTATGGAGAATGGAGAGGCTGTTTTGAGATCATGGTTACCGTACTCTAAGATGAACAAATCTCTTTATTGTTTCTGCTGTTGCCTCTTCCTGAAAACAGAGCAACATAAATCAAGTCTAGCAAGAAATCCAGGATTTCAAAAGTTTTCTGGAAGCTTAATTCAAAAATGCCTGAACATGAAAATTTGTCTGATCACCAAAGAGCTTTCAAGGAATGGAAGATGTTGGAAATGACCTTTAATAAAGGTAGAATCCTTGACAGTAAATTATGAAAGAAAGACAGATTTGGAGACAGGCTTTAACACGGTTACTTGATGTCATGAAGTTTCTGACAAAACAGAACCTGTCTTTTAGAGGTCATTGATATGTATATAGTTCAAATAAAGGTAACTTTATAGAACTTGTTGAACAAGTATGATCCTGTTCTTGGAAAGCATTACTTGAAAGAAAGAAATGATAACCGGCCAAAATGAATTCATTCATATCTTGGGAAACCATGTAAAGGAAAATATATTGGATTGAATTCAAAAAGCCAATTATTTTGCAATCATAGATAACACATCGAATATTTCTCATACTGATCAGATGAGTTTCATTTGTTGATATGTCGTTGAAAACAAAGAAGTGGAGGTGCAGGAATCATTTCTTGGCTTTATCGCCGAGCATGGAAAGACAGCTTATGATATCAAGATGATGATTTTGGGATCAACTGGAGAAAGAGAAAGTTGATTTCAAAAAATGTAGAGGGATAGGATTTAACAATGAGACTAGTATGGCTGGAATTCATGGTGGTGTTCAATGTCTTCTGTGAAACATAAATGGGTAAGCTAAATTTGTTTCCTGTTCTAATCATAGCCTTAATTTATGCAGTGTTCATGCCTCAGCTGTGAATGCAAGTGCCATTACCTTTTTCAGCATGGTTGAGAGACTTTATACATCTTTCACCTCTTTCAATCAGCAGTGGGAAGTTTTATCTTCGCATGTGAAGGTCATGATGAAGTGTTTGGTAATCACCCATTGGAGTGCACATTATGAAAAACCTGATTTCAAGGAGTGATTCAGGTACTCGATTCATTAACCTCAGCTTAAGAAAATCTTCAAATGATAGCGGATGCACCAATCATTTTGCTTTCAATTGAAAACTTCTTCATGTCACTTGTTTTACTGAGAAGAAATTCTGGGATAAATAAATCTCATCCAAAAGAAACTTCAAGAACCTAGTATTGGTTTGGATGTGTGTGTAACCCACATGGATGTGACCAAAATTTTCTTTAACTGAAACAGGGACAGGCTGTGTCTGAATCGGTTAATCAAAGTAAAACAAAGTGTGAGGAAATGGGAATTCCAGTTGAAAAGTGGATTAGAAGAAAGAGAAAGCTACCTGGAGAAAAGGAAGATGATGTATGTCAAACACTTGTGCAGGAAGTAAAGAGAAATCTTTATGAATGGCATGATTGACTTGTAAATGAACTGGAAGCACGATTTGACTCCATGTCTCATCTGCAGACTGTTTTCGCTGGATTATCATTGCAAGCAATCCTGGAAGATACTGAAAGCAAGTTGGAGTGAAAATTTAAAATTCTCAGTAGCAAATACGGTGCTGACTTAGACATATCTAGGCTGCCTTTGGGATTTTTTAGCGGCAGTTTCCAAAGTGGAACGTGACATGACCCTAATGACCAAATCATTGGCTATCGAATGGCTGAGATGGATTTATCGATGGCAAGTTCAAGAAACAGTGCCAAATATTATGATTGCTCTACCACTGTTTTTGATGCTCACAGTTTCTGTTGCTACTGCAGAGAGAAGCTTCTCAAAACTGAAGCTCACTAAAAGTCACTTGAGATCGAGTATGTCACAAGATCACTTATCCAATTTGTCTCTCATGTCAATTGAACATGAAACTGTGGAGAAGATAGACTTTGACCAAGCTATTAGTAACTTTTCTTTAGCAAAAGCTCAAAAGGTTAAAATATGATAACGTTTTTAATTTATTGTTTTTCAAGTTCTAATCAACACCCTTAAGGTTATTTCATTTATATTTTTCCTCCTCTTCCTCAAAAAAAAAACTTGGTGTCATTATGAATACAGGCCCTGGGCAGCACTTTGCCTCAGTACATCCCTGCTCACATACTCAACAAGACCACCACAAATGCCACTGCAGCGCCCATAAACGCAGTACAGAAAACAGTTACTACCAACACCTGGCCAACAGACACCATGTGGCCATTTTTCAAAGTAATTTAAGGTGTACACCTAATTCTAACTTTTGTCTTTTACAAGTTCATTGCTTTTCAGGTTTCTTTTCCAAATTTGTAGTAAGTCATCAAGAGTCTCAACAATCACCATAAAATAATTACCAAAGGCACCTGGTTCTAAATTCCTCGGACAGAGCTTCAAGCACTAATGAACAGCAGTGGGCTAAGTACAGAATCTTGGTGGACACCTACTTTAACACTAAAGTCATCACTGAAAGGATTTTCAACATGCACTCTACTTTTGGCATTATCATAAATATTAATTATTTATAATGACCAATATATGCAAGGAGATACTCAAAAGTAAACAATTATCTGAAAAAAGTTTTATTAATTTTTATATCTTGAAATTCTAATCTGCAAAGTACTCTACTGTTGACTCTATGCAAGTGTTACATTTCTTTTGCAATACTGGAAACCCTTCTGGAACTCTTCAATGTAGATTCTGTTTAAAGTCTCCAGTATGTTTCAGTTTCACATTGTGACACCAACAAAACATTTAACCTTCATGCCACATTTCATACAAGGAAACAACAAGTCACATGAAGCAAATTGTGTAAATAGGGTAGATGAGTGACACCTACCATTCTGTGTTTGATCAAAAAGTGTTAGATGTTCAAAGCTGTGTTTGTGTGTGTGGGGGGTGTCATGGTGAAGAATTAAATTATCCTATTACTATATATTTTTGGTTATTTTTTCTGCAATTTACATCTTCTCAACACCTCCAAACAAAGCTACTGTTTCAAATTCCTTGAGTATGATTTATCTGTATTAAAAGAAATAAATCAACATAGTCTTGACATTTGATTACACATACAACATATTCTTGGGTTATGGTAAATTTGTTATTTTCAATTGGATTGACATTTATTTGCTGGGTCACAACTATAGCACAAAGTTTCATTCATGATTACAACTGTGGGTCATTTTGAACTTGTTTCCTCAAGTCATGGGATACATTCAAACAACTGGTTTCTTATCCTGTGAGGAAATGAGGCATGAATTTTGTGGAAACCATTCCTTTTCAAATTTATGTTCACATTAGCTGGCCTGAACTACAAGACAAGCCAGAGTCCTTAGATATTTCATTAATGATCCAGTTATGGGCTTGACTGACTGCATAGCAAAATTCAGATTGTGGTTAGTCTCAAGTCACATTTGAAATGTAAATACCACTTGAATATTTGTCTTACATAAGGTTTCTTAAATTTCATGAGTTAAATGTTTCAATTACAGTTTTCACCATAAGAAAAAGAACTACACACATTTTATGAAAGATCACAAAAATCACTAAATGTGCTTGCAAACACTAGGAAACAAATCAGTCAATTCGAACAATTCCACTTCATGTATCAGACAGGCTCATAATAAATGTTTACAAGTAAAATGTACAGCTTTTTCCAGCTTGTGGATGATATTCAGATTGATTTTACATGAGCTACTCCCCTTGTATAACAGTTATAGTTACACATAAATGAGACTAAAAAAGAATTTCAACTTTTGGCTTGAGAGAAAAAAAAAAAGAAAAAAAAAAAAAGATAAATTATGTAATGTTTTATTTAATTTATAGTAATAACTTATATTTTGCAGTGTAAATTTTAGTAATAAATTATTTAATTTATAGCAATGAAAGAAGTAATATTTGAATAAACTAAATATTCATAACAATTAATTAAAATATTAATTATAAATTATATCAGTTATTTTATTGCTATAAATTGAGTAAAATATTACTTATAAATAAATGAAAACATTTTTCTTACTATAGATTAAATAAATTAAGTTACTATTTGGTTAAATATTACTATGATAAATTAATTAAAATACTATCTCTGTTCCATAAAAAGTTATATGTAGTGTATAGAATGCGTATGCAAATGTAATAACTATAATGAGAGAGGTAGATTTATTTGATCTAAAGTTGTGATTTTTTTCCCTAAGCTTAACTTTGCATACATTGGGACTGTTTTTGCCTCTTATTTTTTTCCACAACATTACATAACTTGGCATAGCAAATCATTCTGAAAATATTTTTTCAACAAATTCATTATACTTACTATTGTTTCAGGTACTCCTCCATACATTCTGGTTTTACACAATGAACTGAAATGAGTTGGAATGAGTTAAATTTAGACAATGAAAAATGATTATTAAAATGTTAAATTTAAACAAGTTGAATATCATTTTGTTTTTCAAAATTAAAATCTACTGTCTCATAATAATTGTTATATTTGCCTGTTTTTCTTTTGATTACTGCCAACATTTATTAAAGGTCATGTTGATATATACTAGTGATAACTGCCGTTACATTTAAAATTGATAGGATTATTTTTAAATAACATCATAGGTCTTAAACTAAACTGTTCAAAGGAAAGCAAAAACTGAAATTTTCAAAGTTACACCTGTTTTGTTGATCAATTTTAGCAAATAATATCAAACATGGATGAAAATTAAAGTGGCAGCAAGTATCTTAAATACTCTAGCAATCTTAGTATTTGAGCTGTTTTCAGTAATGCAGTAATTTGGATGGTTCAAACTCATCTGTTGATTTTCACTTCAGCCTTTTGTTTCAGGCTCATTAGGAGCATTCAGTGCTCCAACAACAACAAGCACAACTGATACCTTCATGTTCTACAACTTTCTCAGGACAGCTCACTAGCAACATTGCAATCTTTTCATTTTCTTTTAGATTTACTTTGCAGCTTTTCATTTTTTTTCAGATTTACACATGAAAATGACAAATGTTACTTGAAATAGTGTTACATGGCATTTGTTACAACAATCGAAAATGAAATATTGATGCACAGCATCATAACTGCTTCAACAAAAAAATATAATTTGGAAGATATTCAGGATGTTGATAGAAAACATAAGTAACTGATTGAAGTAGTTAAAAATACATTTAATAAAATGAACTCTTTTTCTCATCACAATACAAAAAAATTTTTTTTAAAGTTTTGGAAGCTTTATAATTACCAGCTGAACACCAACACTAAGGATGGGATTTAAACTTGTTTCTGCAGAAAGTCTAAATAGGTCCTTTAAGCTCAATAACAGATCATGGATTTTGAACTATGTATTTAGCAAATTCTACCTCATTTGAAAATCCTCAATGTCATGAGCTCATAAATCAAATTTAATTTAGATATCTGACGGATTTCACTAAAGATTTCATGTATCCATATATTTTTTTTTAAAAAGAAATCTAAATTTGTTACTATATTTTGATTTCAGCAATAAATACAGGCATAACACTTAACTGTGTTTTGGGGATGACTCATAAAATAAACATTGCTAAAAAGACTATAGCACCCTAGTAGACATTTCCTTATTTTAATGACTCGGGTATTAGATATTCTGACCCTCTCAATCTTAGTGCAATGGGTGAGATGCTGCCTGGTGGAGAATAGCTCTCTTGAGATGATCATGCTATATTTTGAATCAAAAACTACAAATTGATAAAACAGCAGTTGTGAAAAGACTGATTGGAACAGAAAAGTCCAACTCATTTAACGCTTTTAACACAATGTTGAAAAACTGACTTACAGTTAATAAAAAAAACAAACTGATACATCTACACAAAAACAATACCCTGCCAAGCGGCAAAAGCTGCTGGTAACACTAGGGGTGGCAGTACTGCCTTAACCACCAAAAAATGTGTTGCCTCCCCTGGTTGGCAGCTGATGAGGTCAGGGTATTGCATGTACTTTCACATGTATGTAGAAAGTTGGAAGAAGAGTCCATTTGAAGAAAAGTGAGACAGCTTTTGTTTAAATTTGGAAGGTTCCATAAAACAATCTTAACACCTACTTCTTGAAGAGACATAACATTTAACTCATTCAGTGCCAAATGACATTAATGCCTTTTCCTATTTTATCTCTTGAGTACCAAAGGATGTTAATTATGTAACATTGTTTTTTAAATTTATGTCTATTGAACAGTGCTAGTACCTGTTTTTTTAGTGATACGAAGAATCTCCAGTTTTTTTTCTTGGTTAAAACAATTACACATACATGCAAAAAATAAAAGGAAAAACAGTAGCATTGAAGGTACTGAGGATGGCAACTATATGATTTTAAAATAGAGTGTACATTATAATGCTTAATGCTTTGATTTCTGTGTGTGTGTGTCATCATAACACAGAAAATGAGACATTATAAGATTTTGTAATAGTGCAAGATCTGTGATCACACTAACCCTGGCAATGATTCAATTTTGTATATATTTGTTACAAAAGCTGAAAATAAAATCCTATCAACATTGAAAGAAAATGAAAATTGCTGAGTAAAATAATGATCACCATGAAATACCTTTATTTTGTTTAAAAAATATTATATAATTTATATTGATTTAATTTTTTGCATAATCATTATTTCATAGATTTCAATTTTTTAGGCAAAAAATTTTATATCTTTTTGCACCTTCATCATGAATATTTCCATGCTTTATTGACAAAAACAACTTTTATAAATTTTGTAAATTGTTAAAAAATTATTTAACATTAGATTCCTGTTGATGAGAGATCAGTAGTAAAGATAACCATAAAATTTAAATGTGATTAGTTTGGTTAATTACATAATACCCTTTATTTGTAAAGGGTCACATTCAGTGGCCTTTAAGTATAAAGATTTTAATAGATAATGAAAGACCTTCAATGCAGGAAGAAAAATTACCAACCTTGTAATTCATTGACTGTTTCCTTTGTAGAAAGTTGGCTTGAATGTGATTCACTACTTGTTGGTAGTGTACGTACACGCAACAAATTTTTGAACCATCCTCTTCCTTCACCATCAACATTGTCAGCATGTTGGCTTTGTTGGGACAGTTGACTTGAGATACTTAATGGCCTATAAATAAAATAGATTGTTGAAAATTAACTCTTCCATAATTTATGCTTGATAAAGGAAAAAAAAATAACCCAAAATTATTATGCAATTTGTGTGTACAAAGGTGAGAATTTTTAGACCATAATTGGGTTTAGGCTATAAGGGGTAGAACATTACAATGCATTATTGGCCAACTTCAAGTTATTAACAAAAAAATAAACTGTGGGTGTATGTGTACATTATGTAATTAGATGATGGATAAGTACCATGTGGCATTGATAATAGTGGTGAATAGAGACAGAAACATCTTTTAATAGGTATTCAATAGTCTATAAAATCCTGTCCAAAAGTGCTTAATGTCAAGTTTGTGTGATAGCACTGAATAATAGTCTTTGTTAGTCATGGGTACTATGTCAGAGTTACGTATAAAATCAGTGATACAATTTTGGACACAAAATAAATCTGCAGAATAAATCCTGCAATGAGAACATTTTTGTCAGACAGCAATGCAAAGACACATTGCAGTCAGCAAGAAGTGCAAATGGTTAAAAGACCAAAATTAACAGCTGTTGCACACCCACCACAAAGCCCTAATTTGGCATCACACTTTCAGCTGTACATCAGAAACAATAAAAAGAAAAGAAACAACTAGAGAAGGGTCATCTGTAATAGAACAAAGACTGTAGCATCAGTGCTTTACACATACATTAGAGAAATTAGCATGTTACTGTTTATCTATCCAGCACATAAGATATTTTCTATACAGATTTATGGTTTTTAGAAAAAAAAAAAAAAACAATTTTTCTAAGTAATTAACTGTGAAATTTTTTTTACAAATATATATAAGAAATTAAATAAAATTATGTATTCATATCAGTTAATATATATCTGTGAATTTCTATGAAATGATTTTTTCTAGTTTAGGGTTTCCTTTCTATTTTTTAATTTCAAGCTTATTTTGTACTTTGTTCGTCCAACACACAAATATTCAATTGTTATGGTAACTTGCTTGTTTTGAGTGGCACAGAGCATACCTTGTATTATTATAACAAAGGAATTTTATAATTTCATTTTTTTCTAAATTTTATCTTAGAATCCTCTATGTTCACTGTTGCTTCAGTACATCATATCATAGTTATGAAAGCACAATGTACAAAAAGAAATGACAGTCTATATTTAAATGTAATTTATATTCACAGTTGAATTGGCTAAATGAACCATAAGTTCTATGTTAACAGTTTCTCTTCTCTCACTACTCATTTGTAGAATTGCTTTCTTGCTTTCCAGTCAACTCTGATCTTCAAAAATTTAAATGCAATGTCAATCATTATCTTCAGTTTTCTTAATTCCTGTTCTTTTATTATCTCACCATAATAAGGTTTTCTTTTTCTCATTATCTCACACTCAGTAACCCCCTTGCATTTTAGTGACTTTATTGCCTTGCTTGCGATGAATTGAAAAAAATTAGTTATCCAGAAGGTTTATAAATTGGAAGGAAAAAAAAAGGAAACATCATATGTATTTTTTTTTTAGATATTTCATTTCAGATGTTGAGATAAAATAGAGATGAACCAATTGAAACAGTTAAACACTTAATAAAATACAACAGCACTAGATAATGTTTTAATATTGCAAAACATGTATGGAGGGTACGTTGTCAAATGGAAATAATTTCTATAAAATTCTATATTGATGTTCAATGTATCGTAAAGGACATGGGCAGTCATGGGTTTCTACAATACGGCCTCCTTTATGATCTTTCTGCTACTTGTTTCACTATCCATTTGCTTAAAATTCACAAGTAGTTTTAATCACTGATTTCCTTCTCATGTGTTAAATTATCTAAGCCCACTTTTCTCATTATATGTCACAAAACATTCAATTGTCACTTTGTGAATGTTAACAGTAATTTCTTTGCAGTTTTTATTCTCTTGAAAACTTTTTCACATACCTTGTCCATAGTATTCTTAATATTTGTCAGTCAAATAAATTTTTCTTTTGTAACAGAATTGATTATTCATTAATAAACTAAAAAAGTGCTCTTTTTAAAAATTTTATACTATTATTCACCCAAGGCCTAAGAACCTCTAAAAGGTAAAAAGGTTACTGAATAAGGTGTAAAGGGAGGAAGTAAGAAGTGCATATTACAAGGATATATAGAATAGATAACGACTATACCTAGACTTGAAGAGGTTAAGATCATAGTGATCACGGAAGCATCCTCTTTGGTGTCAGTTCCACAAAATAACAGTTCTGAGGAAGAAGCTGAATGGAACTTCCTCTTTACCAATGGAATATAAACAGAATGAGGAGTTGACTCAGTGTATGTGGCAATTGTGGTATGATAATTCCTAAATGTGACTGTTTGAACTGGTGAAACTAAGAAATTTAGCAAATTTAAACATTTGCCATGAAAATAGCAACAGAGTAGTGAGAGTCTAGCAACATTTGTCTGTGGGAAAGGAGTTGTAGGGTGGAAAATAACTCATCACCCATAAAATCACATAAATGCTTCTGAACTCTGTCATGGCTGGAAAGTGAGGATTGGACAGCTTCAACCCAAATATGACAGCAATACTCTATTTTTGGTTTGATCTGACTCTTGTAAAGATAGAGCTCATAAGGAGTCAGGTACTTTCTAGTGTGATAAAAGGAACCATTTTTCCAGCATTTTTGGGATAGATCATATATATCAGTTGCACTTGTGGTTTGGAGTGGTCTCATTAGTAATCACAAGAAATTTGGTGGCTATATCTCTATAGCTGTCCTTAACTTATACAATGACAGACAAAAAATATTTGGCAAGATTTACTCAGAGACAATCGGAGTGTACCAAAGTTAAAATGTTATGACCAACAACCAAAATAAGGATACTAGTCCAAGTATATTAGAGTTTAATAATTTCAAGCTCAAATTGTGAAAAAAAATTATAACATCTAATAAGCATTTCAAAAGAGAAATCCTTATTGTTATTTTGTGATAAAACATGTATTGACAGTACTTCTGCCTAGACATAAACACTTGTTAACAACTTATCAATAAAAAGTAATACAATTTAATCTTTATTTTTTCTTTTCATATTTCATACTTTAAAATTGCAAAATCAGAGGGTTATAAGTAAACCAATTTATTTACAATACTGCCAAAAAAAAGTAGGCTCAAATGAATGCAAACTTCAAACAATCAGCTTGATGGACCACCTATCAAAACTAATAAGTAGGATTCTAATGTCTAGAGCTTGTAGCAGAATTAGAATGGAAACATTCCATTGGCTTTACAGAGCTGGAAATGGTCCTGGACTTCACTTATCTAGGTAGTCACAGCCTCCAAAGCAGAACTGGACAGAGAAATAGGCAACAGGCTGGCCAAAGCTAATCAAATCTTTGATAGATAACTATGTTTAGGGCAACAAACTTCAAGAAAGATACAAAAACATGAGTGTTTACAATGCTCTTGCACTGCCCACCATTTTATATGATGCTACCTATATCTACTTGAATACTTCCATCAATATTACCTATGCACCATTCTAAAAATGTATTGGATTGATGTCATCATTAAAACTGAAGTACTAGGCGAAGGTCACATGTAATGAAACTTTGCTGCAAAAACCTCTGGTGAGCTGGCTATATAATGAGTATAGAGAATTATCATCTCAGAAAGTTCACTCTATTTAGAGCACTAAATGAAGCTCCACTGAAGTGATACAGTAATTCCTTGAAAAGAACCCTCGTCTACTTTGAATTAGTATCAGAGAGAACCATAGGCATCTGATAGGGCAAAATGAAGGCACTGAATCTATTGAGCAATGTCCCCTTGCTGAATCAAGACACAGAAAAATGGAAAAAGAGAGCTCTACAAGTCAAACCATAACCTGTTGTCAAACCTTTGATAATCAGCATGGAAAATACCTCTCCTGTATAGGTTTCCCTAACCATTTGACAAGCTATAACAGATATTGAAAACCCTCCTGAACCTTTATTTGCAAAACCATCATGATGGTATACATTCAAGGATTGAGTTTAACTGGCAATGCTTACTTGATTGAAGCAAATATGGAGTGACAGAAGTCATTGCTCTTGGTCTAAAGATCTGTCATGCCAGTACTTTTATACATGTGTGAAACATGGTTTCTTGTTGGTCTATTTACAAGGGAATAATTACAAAAAAAAAAAAAACCCTCCCACAAATTTATAAACAAATCCTATCCTACATGCATGCTAAGATTTCTTCTTAGTCAATAAAAATGGGCAGTTTTTGGTCTAAGCCACACATTTTTTTCCCTTCTTGCCTTGAAATCAGAAAGCTATAACCATTTATTTGTCTGTATCTGGTTTGTGTATGAACATTGTTTTTTTTTTTACTGTCTTATAATTGTTTTACTTTGCTATTATCTTATATTACATTGTTCATGCTTCATTTTGCTGTTGTTCTTTGTTCTAATTTTTATTCATTTCCACTTAAAAATGCCTACTTATTGATCAATTTTCATAACAGTTGTTTTTTATTGTTTATCAACCCTTTGTGGGTAATTTAAAACTGAAACTTCTTTTGAATTGTAAGACTAATTCTTTTTTGCAAGTGAATATTGCCATTAACAATTTTTTGAAAATAACATTGATTTTTCCAGATACAAGTTCTACTATTTAAATCATAAGTGGGAAGAGATGGATTCATACCTTTCCCTAGGGCATTTGTAAGCAAATGTAACAAACCCAACTGGAATCTGAACTCAGATCTCCAATTTTTCATTCTGAGCCACTATCCATTACATCACTCACACATCCACCCTCACACAACAGAGTTGCAGAGAAAAATAGAAGCCATAAAAATTAGATAACAGAAAAGACATTTTCTACACAGAACCAATCATCAATGTTGAGGTCAACCAGAAAATTAACCAAACCACCTGGTCTCATGTACAAGCATCAGTAAATCTCAGAGAGACTGAAAAGACCTGAACAGATAAAGCAAACTGATCCACTATTGTAAGTTATTTCTGATGCCCAACCACCTGGCACTGGGATACAAGACAGGTAAACATTTGCTATTTTTTATTTTAAATTTAGCATATTACTTAACCCATTAATTGCAACAGGAACCTATCAGTTGCCATTTTCTAGATAAAGCCTTTGAGCCAAGGCCTCCTGATTTTACCAACAGTATATCACTGGCATCCAATTTGATTCTTCAAATATAGTGTTTGTAAATCTAAAATTTATTTCAGCCTGTAGACAAATTCTCTAGATCACCAGTATTATTAGGGGAATAAATTTTCCGCAATTGCCAAATTCCTAGTCTTAAACAGAATCTGGGTTTTTAATGTAATTTTCAATAATAAATAACAAATTATTTGATTATTTTTCAGATTTAGTAGAATTAGTAGATGATGGTCAATTACATCATGCCTCTTACCATAATTTGCACCTAAATCATAATTTTATAAATGAGAACTCCACTCGTTTAATAACAGCTTTGACAAACTTAGAAGAAACTAAGTCTTCACTTGCATGTGTAGTATATAACATGATGGGGGATGTAAAACAGTATTTGCATACTGGTACATCAAAATCAACATTTGGCCGAGAAACTGATCATCTTCTGTCTGAACTAGAAAACACTGAGAGGAAGAGAGTTATCTCAAATTTCCAAGATTTTTTTAGCACATCTTTTTCGAAACTGAATAAGTATCTGGATACCCACCCTGTGTATAACTTTTACAAGGTAGCTCACTTGTTTGATCCTCAACAGCTACCCTGTATAGGCCATGACTTAAACAGTTTTGTAGCCATCAAGGATTTGCAATGTTCTTCTACTGATCTTCTTGAAGAATTCCAAATGTATATGAATTATCAGGATGATTTACCAAATCCTTATAATATACCATCATTTTGGAATGCAAATGAGCAGATTTCCTCTTCTGGAACAGATTGCCAATAAGGTAATATGGATACCTGTTACTCTGCATAAATACTGAACACTCATTTTCTCAATAAAAATTTACTCAATAAACAATGTAAAAGTCTTACCTTTGAGAACACCAAGCAACTCACAATGAGATTTAGAGAAGAGATTTGAAGATTAGATATTTCCCAAATTAAGAAATTAGCAATTTTAAATTTGAGCAGTATTTCAACTTGGGATAAGTTGTTTTATTTAAATTTTGAATTAATGTCTAATTTGTTTTTGATATTTTGTTACAAAGATTCAGTTATTATGCTTTAATGACTGTTTTAAAAATTTTAATCAAAATGTTTGACTTTATTCAAATATTTATTATTGAGATTCAAGTTATTTGCTGTTGCTAGTTTAAATGTGATTTTTATATTATGAATCAATAATTATAAATCAATCTAAATACTCTTACTTAAAAAAACAAAAACGCTTTGAATGTGTTCTTAAAGAAGGAAGCTCTGATTAAAAGTTCTACCTCAAAGATAATTATGCACAGTAACATTCCATTGTTTTATTGCGTAGTCATGTTACATTTTTATTTTTACATATAATTTATTTTTGAACTTGGATTTTAACATTTAAAAAAAGATTTGTAGATATTTGCTATTTCTTTATATGCAATAAAATTTTGAACTATGTTTTTGTTTTCAGTTTTAATAATAATCATAGCATACTGTATTGCAGTTTTCTTATAAAATACTATAAAAGTGGAAAAAATAAAATTCCCCAAAAGTAAAAATAGAAGAAAAATTAAATTTACCAAAAGTGGAAACAGAATCAAGGAAAATTTGAAATGGAAAATGGGGGGCCCTATATTATAGTTAACATTCATCTCTATCTAAACACATTTACAATATGTTACTTTCATTGTTGAACTTTATACTCTCTCACCGCACATGAAATATCATACCTTCTCTTAGGTTAGTATTCTTGTTTATACTGAAGACACTATCAATATTCTACTTAATATTAATAGTGTACATGATGTCTCTTTTGACACTGACCAGTAAGTCCATTGTTCGAATATATTCATGTCCATTGTACACACCCCACACTCTGGTTCTTCATTAGTTCAAAATATAGTTCTTGACATATCATTTTCATTGCTCTAATCATGCTGACGCCTGGTCAGTTTCAGAGTAATTACACTCATATTCACAGCCTCTCTGTAGGAATTTTTCCCAGTTGCATGCGTTTGTGCTTGGTAGTGTGAGTGGAAAGAACAAAAACCCAAAGCTTGAAAATAATTGTTCAACTTTTATTTCTGGTTGAAAGTGGGTGCAAAATAGTATTTTACGGGAAAAAGTTGTGTTTCCCAGTTAACAAAATCTTTGAGTAGTTGTTTTTGTTGAGAGTGATTTCTCCACTAGTTCCTACAGAAAGAATAAGAAATCTGTGTATGAAACTGCTAGGATAGGCCTCATCTTCTGCAACAAGGGTTGTGCATAGCCGTTCAAACTAGGTTTAAAGGTAGAGACTGCTAAAAGTGAAAAAGTGGGCGTTGAATGTAGATGTCACTGAAAATAAAAAATGGAAAGAGTGCTGGCCATAAGGTAGAGGCCACTGAAAAGGAAGACGGAAAAAGGCCAAATAGGGCTTGATCAAGGCTTTTATAACCTTTGGGATTTCTGGTTGTACCCTGCTGATTTCCATTGCTGCTACTGCGGAATCGAGCAAAGTAAGGAAGCCCCCACATGCCATAATAGCCAACGAGTAAGAGTTTCTATATCTTCCCCTCAGAAATGATAAATCACTATCAAATTCAATACCTAAGTACTTATTTTCTTATTAAAAAAATTTCAAGAGTAATTTTATTCATTTGTGACTAAGCCCTGAAAATTTCATTAAAATCTGCCAATTGTTTGATTTTTGCAAGAATTTCCAAATCAATGTTTTTTTACTTGAAAAAAAGAAAAAGAAAAAAAAAGTAAAAAAGGGCACTAAAACCCTAATCTTGAATATTATGTTGACTAAAAAGAAAAAAAAATGTTTAAACCAAAATTTTGAAGATGCTAGAAAGAATTATAAAATTTCATAAAATAATAAAGAAATACTTTGGTCTTTCCTAACAAACATTTTAACAATAAAACTTTGTTTTTATCAAGTTTGGGGCCTTTTTTTCATCATGCTATGCTGCTTTTTCAATGAAAAAGTGGAGGTATCTCCACTAATTTTTGATGCCTTGGTTTAATGAATTTTTATAAATAAAAATGCTTTCTTGAAGCTTTCCTTTTAGCATTAATTGAAAGTTAAAGGATTAAATTTACTATTTCCAGTAAGCAAAATACTTTGGTGTATTTCAAACAAAAAGTATATTGATTGAAATCGATTTTTTAAAACTATTTTATTAAGCTTTTCAATTTTTGATTAGTAAATGTAGTTTTCAATTATGAATCCATCTCTTCTCCTTTTTAGCTTATGGTAGATTAGGCTTTCTAGACTTTGGCAGTAAGCAGTCAAAGAGAACGAAAATTCTGAAATCCAAAACGTGGAAAAGGCAACCAGTCCACTATCTTTCTTAAGAAAGTATGGCAATTCATAGATCTGTTGTAGAGTCAAGTCATCCACGTCTTGAAGTGATATGGCCTTTAGTGTGCCACGAGGATACTGGTGAAGATCGTTCATAAAGTTCTGTGCAATCATTGAAATTTTTTTTATATATATATATTGAAAACTCGTTAAACTGAAGTAGCAGATTTGTGTAAGTGTACTTTTCTGATGTACAGGGTGGTCCGAAAGTCTTGTCACCCATAAAGTTTTCTATTTCTGATGGCTAACACGAGCTCTTTACAGTCTGGAAGAGAGGTGAGGGGTGACAATACTTTCGGACCACCCTGTAGTTTACTTTTTTAAGAAAAATTAAATCTTAAAAACGGAAATATATAAACTGCGCCTTGAATATGTCCGTATTTATAATGTATTGATGGTGTGTCCATCTTAATGCATATATGTTATTTTAAAAGACGGAATCCTAAAAAAAAACAAATAAAAACTCATTAAGTTGCATTTTTCTGACTTTGGGTTTGGATTTAGGGTTACGGTTTCCGTAACACCACAGAGTCCCTAGTCGAAGAAAAAAAACTTTTTAAAAATTATTTTAGGCTTCCGTACTGTAAAAATTATGGACGTTATTGCTAAACAAAGAGGCTTGCGAATTAAATCCAATTCAGCATTATATACGTTGTCAACTGAAGTTAATTTTTCAGAAGAAATGAAGGTCATTCAAAATGTTTAACACAAGAAAAGTATATTCTTACTTCTTGATATTACGAATACTTGAACTCAAACCACTAAACCGCATTTTAAATTCTAAGTTATAATTTGAGGGTGAAAAATAGAAAAGTTTTTCATTTATTTATTTTTGTTCTTTTTAAGCTTCCGTACTTTATTACACACAACCCAACTTCTGCCAATAACGTTAGTGACCTTTACTTAAATTACATGCCATTAACATTTCAGAGAATGCTCTCCTTGAGAGTATCTCCAAAGTCAAACAAAAATGATGAAAATCTTATTAAACAATCAACAAACAAAAGGAAGATCAAAAATAAAAACACATGTTGAATGACGAAAAAAAACTGCGAACAAATATTGCCCTTGGAAAATTGAAGAAAAACAAATCATTGTTGTTTACTGATAAAAATAAAAACAAAGTCCCACCTTGCAAAAATGTGTTTGTGGAGACCGCAGATTTCCTTCATTCGCATGGGAAATCGTAGGATGATTGGAAAATGGCTCTTTAAAAGCATATTTCGAATTTTGGGAAAGATGCTCGATCAAACGTGTTCTACTTGGAACCGGATGAATGTGATATGTCGATTAGTTATGCCTTGTCTAGTTTTGTTTGCCTCGTTTTCAACTTTTGCCTCGTTTGCAAATTGCAATAGTGATTGCTTTGTTTGGTCTTACAAAGAAAACTGTTCATCTGAAAAATACAAGGCCAGAAAAGAGGGAGGGGTAAAGTAAAAAGTTGGTTATGTATTTACTGAAAAGTGAAAACTCCCATGTAATCGCATACGCACAAAAAGCAATATTCATTCCATCATTCATCGACTACTACACTAATTCTACATGTACTACTTAACTTGTTTACAATAGGACAGTGGGAGAAATCGAAACAAAGGAGATGCTGAGATGCATCACGCAACTAGCTGCATTATATCAGGCGATTTGGATTCTGAAGGTCTCATCGTCGCATTACGTTTTTTACTCATGAAGTTTTCAAGTCCAATACGAGCTCCTCTAAATATTCATAGAGAACAAAGAGTGCAGTGCTAGAAGGCATACTTAGCCATCTCTTTGAAATTGCTGCAACTAAAAATGGATTCAGATAATTTCACCGTGTTGCGGGTGGTATATTTGCCTGCAAACAAATAATGAATGTTGGAAAGACAACAAACAAAACAGACTTGAGTAAAAAATATATTGCCAAATTTATTTTCGTTCAAAAAAATACATCGACAAAAATAAGGTTATAGTACATGAGAGAAAAATATATCTCTGCATCTCCATGTGTATAGGGTGAGAGGGTGAAAAGAACGTCGTCATGAGAAAGTTTAGCCGCTGAAAAGTGTTGTTCTGAAAAGGACAGTTGTTGCTACTGGTGAGGATGGTTGGCTGTAACTGCAGCTGCTGATGATACTGGTCTTCTGGGACTGCTGATGATGCGGGCCTGCTGTCTGGAACAGAAGTCTTTTTATAATCAGTTTTACAACAATTGCTGGTCCTGAAAGGTGAAGTTGCTGCTATTTTTTAAAATGTGGGAGTGTCGACAGGATACGACACCACTATCCCCATCCAGAAGCATACATAATTGACTGGCAGGGTGTCTCAGGCTAGACGTCAGATGAAGAACTCTGTATTGGTGAGCAGGTTGGCAGCAGGGTCCCAGGCCCAGATTGTCTGGAGATCCTTTTCTTACAAATCGAAACTTTAACAGAGAGGATGACAGGTACCTTCTCTCATGATACATTGAATTTTGCAGATTACTTTTCTTCTTCAATAATCCTGAGATTAATTTCTGTTTGCAAATTACATGAGCATATGCATTCATTTTCAAAACGAATTTTTAAATTACACCCGAAGGTGGTGTCGGACTTTAACACCTAACTTCATCAGTTTTTGCAGGATAGTTTTTGAAATATGAGATATCATAATGCATTATCTTGCAGTAGAATTGTTCCCTTTCTATGCATCACTACAAATTGATGCATCAGTTTAAAATCATAACAACAGGATTCTTCCTAGATGGACTTGTGACAAAAATATAGCCTTGTCAAAATTTTGTGAAAGTAAAAGCAGAAATTCAAGTGGAAATGAACAAGGACACAAAGTTGTTGTTTAAAATAAAGTTGTAATAATTATTTTTAACAAATGTTACAAAATCTTCGTTTTTGGAGACAGTGTAAAGTGAAACATCCACTTCTTATTGAAAAAAATTTTACACTACCACCAGTTGATGAAGAAAGTAAGTTATACGAACGTTGAGAGTCTTGTGTCTGTGGGTAGATTGCAAAGAAATATTTGATTCCTTTTGACCGGACACCCTGTGTGTTCGGCGAGAAAGTATATATATATATATATATATATATATATATATATATATATATATATATATATATATATATGTTATCAAGCAAATCCACAGAGGAATTCAGTGCAGAGTGTCGCGAAATGATCTCAATAAAGACAAAGGTTTACCCTGTAATTGCAGGAACAAAAACATTTGTCCTTTAAACAGTGGGTGCCGTAAGACGGGTATAGTCTATTCGGCAGAAGTCAGTGACGGTAGCGACTTCAGAAAAGTGTACATTGGTTGCACAAAGGTTAAAAAGAGATTTTACAATTATGCTATCTCATTTAGACTGGAGAGCCGCAAAAGTGATACAAAACTGGCGAATTGCATCTGGAGCTACAAACAAGAAAATGGTAAAGATCCATGTGTGAATTGGAAGATAATTAGAAAAGTCAACCTGGGCAGAGTCTGTAGTAAAGGCTGCCGTCTATGTCAGAAGGAGAAGCTGGCGATAGCAACTTACCCATACAAGCAAGTGTTGCTCAGTGAAAGGACTGAAGTGTTAACCAGGTGCAAGCACTTAGGCAAATATTTATTGAACAATTACGAGCCCGGGTGAGCTTTTTCCCCTAAAATTATTTTTTCTTTTTTTGCAACCCACCCCCTTCTTAGTTCCACCTCCTGGTGTTTTGACCCTCCCTCTTCTAAGTTCCACTACCACCAGTACCATCCACCTGCAGGAGGTAGCCTAAAGTCCACCCGAAGGGCGGCTTCTAGGCTAGTTGGTTAATAAAAGTCTCGACACACTTGTTCATACCCGGTCATCAAGCATTCTTGCGTGAAAATGACTTAATTCTTGATCTGCTCCATATGTAGCTCTGGTAATTTTTTTCTGTCTGTTCGATGTGGATATTATGTATAATTATCAGACAAAACAACACGCAGGTCATGGTGCCTGTGTTGATAAGATGTTAAGTCTTCATCCGCCAGATAACACATATTTCAGTACATGTGATAAAATTGAGTCATGGAAGGTTTACCTTTTAAGGTCTTGAGATGACACAAATTTAGCGTCCAAATGCACAGACTCCCACTTTTCAATCTTAGATTAGGCATTGGTTTTATCACTACCCAGTTTGTACTTGATGTTATATTCATATCCAGACAGGTGTAATGACCACATTTGTAATCATGAAAATACCATTTGGAATGACTTTTTACCCTCGAGTAATTGATATGTGCTCTTGTATTCAGTGTACATGGTAAAATGACGGTTATATAAGTGTAGCGGACACCCTGGATGGCCCGAGCGCCCCCGTGTCGACGATTGGAGGTTGAAGTGGGTGTCGAAAAACCTTCCGTAATAATTACTAACAATAGTGTACGGGAAAGGTTGGTTGGTCGTCGCAGGTGGGCTTTGCTGTTCGTCTGGTTTGGTTAGCACTGCTGGTCGTTGAAGATGGTTGCTGGCGTGGCGGAGTTGTTGGGTACATCGGATATTTGGTACTGACGTTGCGAGTCTGCCGGGTCGAGTCCAATCGAAACCTCCCGTAATAATTACAACTGGTATGTACGGGGAAAGGTTGCGGACGACGTGCGGGCAGCCAGTAGGAGTGGAATGCCGAGAGTAGAACATAGGCCAGAAGCCAAAAGTATAGGGAGAGAGAGATAGTTCCAACTCGCGTCCAGTTGGCAGACAAAAAAAATGGGAGCGTAACTTAATACACAGCCCAGGGAGGCATCCTGGCCTCAAAGGCCAGGAACCTGTTGTTTCGACCGTATCAGACCCGACCGGTCAGTACCGTGGATTTACTTGACCTCCCACAGGGCCAGGTTGTGACACAAGGTTGGGGTTTAATGTGGGAAGGGAGGGGGGTGACCCAAGTGTTTACACCCGGGTCGCTGGTCTTTAGCTGGTCTTAGCTTGTCCAAGCTGGTCAGAGCTGGTCAAAGCTGGTCATAGCTAGTTAGACGTAGCCGCGATACTACCAGCGCAGGGACGAATCCCTGCGACCGGCCTGTATCAGAGATCGAATCTCAGCCAAAAGGCGATCGTCCAGCGAGTAATCAGAGAACAGATACTACACCGTGATCGGGATTTACTTGACCTCCCACAGGGTCAGGTTGTGACACAAGGTCAGGGTTTAATGTGGGAAGGGAGGGGGAATGGACCCGAGTTTTCACCCGGGCCGCAGTGCTTTGGCTTTAGCTGGTCTTAGCTTGTCCAAGCTGGTCTTTAGCTGGTCATAGCTGGTCTTTAGCTGGTCATAGCTTGTCAAAACTAGACGTAGCTGCGATACTACCAGCGCAGGGACGAATCCCTGCAACCGGCCTGTATCAGAGATCGAATATCACTCCATAGGCGATCGTCCAGAGAGTAATCTGAGAACAGATACTACACCGTGATCTTAGCCTTGAAGCCGAGAAGCGACCGGTAGGTACGGTTGATTTGCTTGACCTCCCACAGGGCCAGGTTGTGACACAAGGTCGGGGTTTAACGTGGGAAGGGGAATGGACACGAGTTTTCACCCGGGCCGCAGTGCTTTGGCTTTAGCTGGTCTTAGCTTGTCCAAGCTGGTCATAGCTGGTCATGGATGGTCTTAGCTGGTCATAGCTTGTCCAAGCTGGTCTTAGCTGGTCATAGCTTGTCCAAGCTGGTCAGAGCTGGTCATAGCTAGTCAGACGTAGCCGCGATACTACCAGCGCAGGGATGAATCCCTGCGACCGGCCTGTATCAGAGATCGAATCTCAGCCAAAAGGCGATCGTCCAGCGAGTAATCTGAGAACAGATACTACACCGTGATCTTAGCCTTTGGATTTACTTGACCTCCCACAGGGCCAGGTTGTGACACAAGGTCGGTGTTTAACGTGGGAAGGGAGGGGGAATGGACCCAAGTTTTCACCCGGGCCGCAGTGCTTTGGCTTTAGCTGGTCTTAGCTTGTCCAAGCTGGTCATGGCTAGTCATAGTTGGTCTTAGCTGGTCATAGCTTGTCAAAGCTGGTCATAGCTAAACGTAGCTGCGATACTACCAGCGCAGGGACGAATCCCTGCAACCGGCCTGTATCAGAGATCGAATCTCAGCGAAAAGCGATCGTCCAGCGAGTAATCTGAGAACAGATACCACACCGTGATCTTAGCCCTGAAGCTGAGACGCGACCGGCCAGCACCGACCGCGAGCGGGCGGCACCGTGTATTTACTTGACCTCCCACAGGGCCAGGTTGTGACACAAGGTCGGGGTTTAACGTGGGAAGGGAGGGGGAGTGGACCCGAGTTTTCACCCGGGCCACAGTGCTTTGGCTTGAGCTGGTCTAAGCTTGTCCAAGCTGGTCATAGCTAGTCTTAGCTGGTCAAAGCTAGAACGTAGCTGCGATACTACCAGCGCAGGGACGAATCAGTATCAGAAATCGAATCTCAGCGAAAAGCGATCGTCCAGCGAGTAATCTGAGAACAGATACTAGGTATCTACTTGACCTCCCACAGGGCCAGGTTGTGACACAAGGTCGGTTTTTAATGTGGGAAGGGAGGGGGAGGGGACCCGAGTTTTCACCCGAGCCGCAGTACTTTGGCTTTAGCTGGTCTTAGCTGGTCATAGCTAGTCTTAGCTGCGATACTACCAGCGCAGGGACGAATCCCTGCGACCGGCCTGTATCAGAGATCGAATCTCAGTCCATAGGCGATCGTCCAGGGAGTAATCTGAGAACAGATACTACACCGTGATCGGGATCTACTTGACCTCCCACAGGGTCAGGTTGTGACACAAGGTCAGGGTTTAATGTGGGAAGGGAGGGGGAATGGACCCGTGTTTTCACCCGGGCCGCAGTGCTTTGGCTTTAGCTGGTCTTAGCTTGTCCAAGCTGATCTTTAGCTGGTTATAGCTGCGATACTACCAGCGCAGGGACGAATCCCTGCAACCGGCCTGTATCAGAGATCGAATCTCGCTCCATAGGCGATCGTCCAGAGAGTAATCTGAGAACAGATACTGCACCGTGATCTTAGCCCTGAAGCTGAGAAGCGACAGGCCAGCACCGTGGATTTACTTGACCTCCCACAGGGCCAGGTTGTGACACAAGGTCGAGGTTTAATGTGGGAAGGGAGGGGGAGTGGACCCGAGTTTTCACCCGGGCCGCAGTACTTTGGCTTTAGCTGGTCTTAGCTTGCCCAAGCTGGTCTTTAGCTGGTCATAGCTAGTCATAGCTTGTCAAAGCTGGTCATAGCTAGACGTAGCTGCGATACTACCAGCGCAGGGACGAATCCCTGCAACTGGCCTGTATCAGAGATCGAATCTCAGCGAAAAGCGATCGTCCAGTGAGTAATCTGAGAACAGATACTGCACCGTGATCTTAGCCCTGAAGCTGAGAAGCGACCGGCCAGCACCGACCGCGAAGGGGCGGCACCGACCACGAATTCGGCGAGGAGTCGCAGTGTTATGTTCAGAGTGCCTTACGACAGAAAATGTCATCACTAAAATGTCAAAAATATCTCTAAAAAATGAGTAGAGATTTGCTATGCGAAACTTACGGTGTAAAACGTTTAGAGGCGTATTACGACTAGGTTCGTAATAACAGCGAACTAAAAAGGTAATTAGTTCATCTCTAAACGAAATTACAAGCGTGTAGGGATCACGATGGAAAGGTCAAGGTTGAAAAATGCCCTGTTCTCTTCCGCTTTAGTGAGCAGCTGCGATATAAGTACTTATTTTTAACTTTGTCACCACAAACACAATGGCCATAGTAATTTATGAAGCCTAGAAACATTTTGATTCTTGTAATATTTATTGGAGCTGGAGTTTGTTTAATAGCTTTCACTTTTATAGGCATGGGCTTTTTTTGCAGACAATCTATGTCCAAGATAAGTTATCTCTGATCGCATGAACTTATACTTGTACACCTTCAATCTGAATATTATTTTTTGTATTCAATCAAGATCTTTACTGGTGCTTTGTATGTTTTCTGCCTCATTCTTAAACATCAAAATGATGTCATTCAGATATTCAGCTACATTCATAATGTCTTGTACAATACTCTCCATTATTTGCTAGAATATCAATGGTTCCCTCGAAATCCCAAATGGTATTCAACTGTAGTAAAACAATCCATGATAAGTGTTGTTCAGTCTACAGTTTTGAATCAGTATCAAGTAGAATTTGCATGACTTAAATCCAACTTGGTGAACTTTTATCTACCTGACTGAGATATGAATAATTCATCAATCAAAGGAATAGAGTAGAGTGCTATCTTCAATCTTGACAATGCTGTTTAACTGCTACCTGAAGGAAAAATGCTTCTCAAGTCTATGGAAGGCACTCAACCTCGTTGAAATATCACCCCATCAACCTTTTTAGTGCCACCAGAAAATTCTTTGAAGCTATCATGAACAAGAAAGTTGTTGATCACCACAAGAAAAACAATATTTTGAGTGACAAACAGTATTGTTTTCACTTCTCTAGGTCCACTTCTGATAACTATCATTATGCATAGAATCAGTAAAGCATTATATATTATAGAATCAATAAAACGCTTAATAATAAACATATTTTGAGAGAAACTCCCTTTTAGAAGGTGTGGCATAGGAGTTTGCTACACAAACATTCTGTCATTTCTGTCAGGTAGGTCCATGAAGGTTGTCGTTAATAGCCAGTCATTTGAAGCACAAGTTAAATTCTGACGTTCTCCAAAGCTCTCTTCTCAGTCCTGTCCTCTTCCTGCTTTATATTAATGATCTAAGAACATTCTCAGATCTAAGTAAATATATATGCATATCAGACCATGGTTTATGGGTGCACTTCCAAAAAATCTAGATGGCCAGAACCTGGCAACTGATCTCTCTGCTAACATAAATCTCACAGTCCAATGGTGGAAAACTGGTTTCTATTATTCAATACATTTGAAACAAAGCTAATAATGTTTTATCATTAGCAATTTACCCAGTCCTGATAAGCAGTTTGCCTTGAAGGTCTGTTGGAGTTAAACCTCACACCAGATGCCATGCAACTCATATATTCGTAACATCGCTAAAGATGGTAGAAGAATTGTCGGTTCTTTGTATCACTCCAGAAAGTACCTTGTAGGGACATTACTATTATAAATAAATAAAAATAATAATGTAAAATAAATAAACCAAAATAAAACAATAATATTTAAACTCTTTTTAAAATAAATAAAAAATAAAAAATACTCCCAGAATGCAACAAAAACTGTTCCTGTTGGAAATATGGACATTCCACCAAATTCAATCTCTTCACCACGAATCTTGGTACAAGCAACACATGTTCAATTTCTGTCTGTGATATGGCGTGAAATAGTACGAAGTATCTTCTTCCTATCATTACATATACCATGAAACAATTAACCTAAAAAATACATACACAAATACACACAAGAAAAATATAAATAAATTGTTTGAAATTAACATACAATTTACTATGCATTTGTTATTTCTGTAAATTTTATTTCCTGTAATGTATGCTTTTATTTATGTGAATACAAGGCTAATTTATGCTGCTTTGCTGTGAGTGAGCCTCCACATCTTTTAGTGAGTGCCGGAGTGTATAACAAAAACAACCTATTGACCCACATCATTTGTTGACACCCGACATGTACAAGAAAAACTACCTATTCACCACATCATTTTGGTGACCGCTGGCATGCATAGCAAAACAACCTATTCACCAACAACCTAACTTCTACTGCCATGTTATATCTTTACAAGTCAGATTAGACTAGTCTCTTGCATTGAGTAGCTTTTGGGCCTTGTATTGGGTAAACAATAGTATAAAAAATATAGATTGATATTTGTTGTGGATTCCGGGATGAAATCCGATATCAATGAATAACAAACGCCAGGAATGGATAAGGAAAATAAATGTATTAATGTAATAATACAAATTGGTAATACGGGTTAGTAGATCCAGGAATGCGGGTTAGTAGCAATAATATATATACAGTCTTGGTATTGAAATATCGCGGATGACTCCTTACTGAGTCTACGTGCACGCGAACTGTGACTCTTGTGCTACCCTCCTCTATTACAGACTGTCCGAGTATTCACTGGTAGTAGTATATGTATACGTCGGGCGAGTCCATTTATGTAAAAAGGGGAAACCTCTTAACACCCCCTCCTTAGATAGAGAGTTAGTATCTTTTCCTTTCTCTTATGGTCGACAATTAGAGGCACTGTAAATTTTCTCTTCCTGCTAGTCCTTCCAATTTCTGTGTCTTCTTGTGGTCTTTGAATCTCAAAAACTTCAAAGATCCCCTCCATCGACTCGTCATTTTCTGCGGGTGACGAGCTTGGTTCTTCAACCCGTCTTTTTTGTATTTGGTCAATATGTTTTCTGTGGGCAAATCTTTCGTCTTTTGTGTACATCACGTTTCCTAGTCTGTTAATTATTGTATTTGATTCATCATAAGCCATATTGTTACTGAAATAGACCCATTCTTGTTTGAATGATCTCTTGAGTACTGTAGGTGTATACTGGTTTTTATTTATTTTTTCCTTCGTCCTCTGAATAAATTCATCCTTTTTCGCTTCTTTTCTTATCTCTCGCAAGGTCACAGGTAGTTCCTTTACTGCCTTGTATAACTCTTTACTGTTTTCATCTGTGGTAGCAAATGGCGCGTTTCGCTTCTTTTTACATACTGGTTGGACATTTTCTTTCAATTCAATTCTAGCTGCACCCTTACAAAATGAGCTGATACGTGAATCCCATACGTCGAACTTTTGCATACAGTCTGTACTCACTAGATTTTCTGTATCTTTCGTCACGTATATCTTGAGTTTTTTTGTTTTCCCGTGAAATTTAACATTTACGGTTATTTCTCCATCGAATTTTATACGCTTTCCTGTCACCGACTTAGCAATTTTTTGTGGATGTAACATGGTTGGTCTGTTAAGCTTTTTCCATATCTGTAGGTTAATTATCGTTAGATCGGAACCCGAGTCTAGTTGCAATTTTATCTTTTTATTTAAGACTTCAAGTTCCACATATTTCCTTATGTTGGTATTGTCTTCGTCATGCATCCTAATAGCTCTTATCCTACTAGTAGCTTTTCTGTTCCTACATTGGGATGCCTTGTGCCCCATTTTTCCACACACAAGACAGTTTTTATATTTAAAACGGCAATCCTTATTCCAGTGTAGTCCTCCACATCGATAACATTCATAGGGGGGACTTATATTTGCTTCGATTCGTCATAATTTGCCCTATATGTTGTACTTTTTCCCTTATTATAGAATTTTTGTTTTCTTTCCGGGGAGGTTGAAGAACGTAAACTTTTGTTTAACTTACGTATATATGATACTCCTGACTCCTCAATGTTCCTCAAGTCTTTCTTTATACTCAGGCATTTTTTGCAATCTTCTGATAATTGTTGTAGTGTTAGTCCAGGTTTATTTTGTAGTTTTGAAAGCATTCTTTTGCGCATTTCACTATCTTTTTCTGAGACTAACCCTTGAACAAAGATGAGACACTTGAAATTGTCCGGTGTTAATTCTGCCAACTTGAAGTCGTGACAATGTTTGTTGACGATTGCGGCGAACGTGGAATAGTCCTGATTTTTGTCCTTTACGAGATTAAGACATTTCCACCTTTTGTGAAATAGTGACGTCTTTGGACTGAAAAGCTCTGTAAGACATGTAACTGCTTCGTCAAACGTTAATTCGTTCGTCTTTTTTGGCAAAATGTAATCCACAAATTTTGTGTATTTCTCAGTTCCTAGTTTTCTGAGCAACAGACGTAGCTTCTTTGCTTCTGTCCAGTTTTGACAATCGATGTTGTAGATGTCTTCATAACGTCTGAAATAATCCCCGAAATTTTTATCCTCTTCTAGGGAGTAATTGAATGTTTCTATCGCATTCCACACTGCGTCTTGGGAAAAAGTCGCCTCTTTTTCGATATTTTGTTGTTTGTTACCCGCTACCTTTAATATTAGTTCCTGCGTTTGTAGTGTTGCGGACCGAGCGGTGTGAAGATGTGAAGAGAGGAGAAGATATCTCTCTGTTAAGATTTCCCGCTGGCCGGTCCAGCTACATAAGAATGTTGGACTATAATGGAGTCCAAGGAAGATATAGAAACAAACAAGACCGATATACATGTATGCAAACAAATATATATTAATAACAAAGTACAATGACATGAAGGGTTACAGAGTGTTGTATGGAGAAGTTATGGTGAGTGTGTTGAGTGTCCGTACGAACGCGTATATTGTTTTTAGCGTGTTCCCAGAATATGGGAAACGCTGTATGTGTGAGAGGTCACATATTGGAATAAGTAGGAAAAAAAGAGAAAGTTTTTTTTACCTCGCCTCACGCGCGAGGTTGCGGCCTGAGTCGAGACAGCTGGCCGCACGTGTGCGTAAGCCGTAAAAAGAGGAAGAGGCGAAAGGTCAGCCAGTATTTATACTCGTGGGAGAGAGAGACCCCTGTTGAAGGATTAAAGAAATGAGGAGGAGCTAACTGCGACAGTAGTAATTGTTTTTGCCATTTTTCTTCCATTCTTTCCTGGAGTTGTAATTGTTGTTCATTTTGGTATTTTACAAGTTCTACTAAAATATTTTTAAAATCCTCCATGATAAAAGTCTTACGAAAAACTCGCCTTTCCGTATTTTAGTCCTCGTAAATTTTTGTCGCCAAGTTGTTGTGGACACTGGCAAAAAACGGCAAATGAGACTTTTTTTTTCTGTGTGAGTTCGAATACCTCGTCAATTTGTTGTGGACAACGAGGGAAAATTTTATTTCGATTTCCTTCCCATGTGAGTTCGAATTTCTCGTCGCCAATTTGTTGGGAATTTTTTCTTTTTTCTTTCTTTCCCGTGTGAGTTCGATATACTCGTCGCCAATTTGTTGTCGACGAGGGAGAATTGTTTTTTTTTCTTCTTCCCGCGTGAGTTCGAATTCCTCGTCGCCAATTTGTTGTGAATTCCGGGATGAAATCCGATATCAATGAATAACAAAGGCCAGGAATGGATAAGGAAAATAAATGTATTAATGTAATAATACAAACTGGTAATACGGGTTAGTAGATTCAGGAATGCGGGTTAGTAGCAATAATATATATACAGTCTTGGTATTGAAGTATCTCGGATGACTCCTTACTGAGTCTACGTTCTCGCTAACTGTGACTCTTGTGCTACCCTCCTCTATTACAGACTGTCCGAGTATTCACTGGTAGTAGTATATGTATACGTCGGGTGAGTCCATTTATGTAAAAAGGGGAGACCCCTTAACAATATTTCATCCATCACAGGTTCATCGATAATGGTTTTATGCTAGAGTTTGTGTAATACACATCATTAGTCAAGGAAGAAATAACTTTCACCATTAATGACCATTCAATCTTCTTCAATTATTTGATGGGAGGTCCTCAAGGGTCAAAGACAAAAATTGTACAGTGACATGACACACAAAAAATATTTAGAATCCATTCACTGGTTTCACTTTGGTTCTATCTCTTTTTTTCATTTAGACGTTTTGGTAATATTATAAAGAAAAATTATAAGAAAGGTGACTATAAAATAATTAAAAATAATATGATACACAAGTTTGTTATTGCATTTTCTTTTGAGGGAAGAATATAAAAATGTATATAAAGAAATGTAAATTTAATAAATTATTAATAAAAATGTGTAGATAAAAAAATAAATATTATAATAGTTTAAGTTTTAAGAGAAGTGTTTAAATTCAAATCAAAAAGAAAGCCAAACGGTTAATAAAAAATAAATTTGATGAGAAACACTTATTTGTTCATTAAATTTTCTAAAAATAGAATGGTACAATAAGAATCTGCCCCAAATAATAATTGGTCAAAGACGGATGGTTTGTGATTTAACTTTCAAATTAAAAAAAAAGATAGACAATGTCGTATTTTTTTTACCAATCACACAAATTTAAAAGTTGAAATTCATCTGGAGTCTATTTTGAGAACTTTTAAGAAGACGAGTTAGTAGAAAATGTCCGGAAGCATAAACATTTCAACCAAAAGGTGACAAAATTTCAGATGGTACAAGAAAACAGAAGGTGCAAGTAAGTTACAAGTTATAGTGATAGATGGAAAAGCTATTTTAGCTGTCGCCAGTGGATGAGCTGGAGAAGCAATCAAAAAAAGAAAGAAAACCAAAGCATGTTGTACTATACTCCAGGCCTGTTCATGGCACAACTGAGAGTCAGAACTGGAGGCCTATTGAAAAATGTTTGATTTTCAGAAATTTTAAAAGAAAATAAAGTTAACTTTTTTTTAAGTACTTAGAATAACATTTTGACCCATATCCGAGGTAATAGGATATGCTGAAAGTTAAATAAATAAAAATATGTATTTTTGTTTGGAACACTATGTATTAAACAAGACAAAAGGTAAAAAAATCTGGTAAAAGATATGATCCACATAATGTTGAAACAGAAACATCACTATTTACAGGTCTCACTGAACCCTTCATTCAATCTACCCCAAAGGAATGAATAAAGAATCCAGTTCAAATTTCCATTAAAGTTACCGGGTTCAACAAGTAGTATCTGAAGAAGGCAGGAGGGCATCAACCAAAATGTGTATATGACAATCAATCATCTCAGAAATATAGACAGATAAAACAAAATCATTCTAAGAAGATTTTAATACCTTTAAAGCTGGTTCTTTGTCTGATCTAGGTGTGTAGCATTTGCAAAAATATGAGCATGCTTTCTTTCCATGTTGAAAAAATGAAACTCAGAAATAACCATTGGCAAGTGTGGTCAGAAGGAACCTTTAGATTTCCATGGTCAATTGAATTGGTATATTTTCCATACTTTGCATAATAAAAATGGGTTTCATATTCACTGGGTTGGTTATCATTTCTTGTAATATATCCATTTATGTATACGAGAGCCATTTTTATTTCATCAGAAAGAGATGGTTCTAAATTTTCCAGATTGCCAAATATTTCTGAACATTCTTCACAAAGCTTATAATCACAAGATGTACACTGGTGACCTGGCTTAACATCAAAAGCATCAATATTTACATTCTAATTGAAAAGTAAATATATCTGCTTAATATGCAGCTTTTCAATACATTGTTGAACATTTATAAAATAGGTGCCACCTGATCCTTGACGGAGTTTATGTTATATAGTAATAAAGCATCACTGCTGACACTTGAGTTTGAACATACATCACTAGTGAGCAAACACAGGCGATCCCATAATTGAATTAAGTAGACCTCATGACCATAGAGGAAACACATATATGTAGGAAGTAGCTGATGACTAATGATCGCTATTTCTATTCTATCCTCTATTACTATATGGATTGCTATTCTCTACTCTATTCACTATACTATTTCTCTATTCGGATCACTATATGGTGGTTACTTTTCGAGCGAGTATTATCGAGCAAGTACTATAAGTGCAAGATTATTTGAAGATGTCTGACACCAGTATTGTTGCATAGTTTACCAATTTGAAGGGTGTCGTAAATAAGAGATTGACTGTGAGACTCCTTTACGACACCATATTCGTTTACGGCCCTTTCTCTGGATTACGACAATCAGCCATATTCGAGAATACTAGGAGTACGCGATGTGAACCCTGCTTGTATTTTGCCGAATAAAGCTTGGATTAACTTATCTTCAGAGTCTCAGTCTTCATTCTTGACAATTTATTCGGCAAAAATATCTTATAAAGCGTCATGTCAGAGTCTGTATCAAGTTTTGGCTATAAACCAAGAGTATTGGATATCGACCCAAATTCAGCACATGCCGCCAGAGAATGGCGGCACTGGCGTACTATATTCATCAACTATTTAGACGACTACCAAGACAGAATCCCCAACAAACTACGGGCATTGATAAGCTGTGTAAGTCCTACAGCTTTCGAATTCATTGAATCCTGCGAAGATATCGAATCGGCACTAAATCGACTGGACTCAATATACATTAAAAAAACAAATGAAGTCTTTGCCCGCCATCTACTGGCTACACGGAAGCAAAGACAAGATGAATCGATTGACGATTTTTTCCAGTCTCAAAAAATTAAGGCGAGACTGCAACTTCAAGGAAAGAACGGCTAAGCAAGTCGGTGATGAAGCTGTGAGAGATGCTTTCATTTGTGGGATAACATCACCAGCAATCCGACAGAAATTACTGGAAAATACAAACTTGGACCTGTAGACAGCTCACGAACAAGCACTAACACTGGATTTAGCCCAGAAAAATAATGCGTCTTGCGTTTCTCCCTCCAATTCAGCCATTGCCGTCATTAACAACAGGAGACCACGTGGCGACTCGACAGGCAGTAGTAGCGAAAAAAAAATAATCAAACCACTGTCGCTGCCACATTCAACCAAATATTTAACAATTCTTGTAAGAAAACTTCCACTACAGTTTTAAATAATAACACCGGTAAGAAAGCTTGTTTTTTCTGTGGTATTATACCATACCATAACGATCCATTCGCCCGGCACGTGACGTAATTTGCCATCGCTGTGATAAGCAGGGACATTACCAAAAAATGTGTAGGTCATCAAATGTGACAACTAATGCTATGATTCATTCAGCTTCTTGTATTTCTGTAAACACTACTAACGTACCAGTGGGACTTTCTCATGCTGCTACTTTCGTCATGGTTAAAAATAGAACCTTCAATACTCTGATAGATTCTTGTGCTTCTGAAAATTTTATCAGCAAAAAAGTGGTGGATTTATTGTCTCTGAGGATTTTTCCCTTGTCAAAAAAAGTAAGTATGGCCCAGAAAAGTATTAATAGCCGGTCTAATGGATTTGCTGTAGTCGATTTTAAACTGGGTCTTAACGATAAATTATATACTTCCGTTCCTTTGACTATCATGAAGGACCTGTGGTGGACCGGCCGTGTGGTGTGGAAGAAGTAGAGAAGATGAATTATCTCTGGCCGGTCCAGCCACAAAAAAGAATGTTGGACCTTAATGGCGTCCAAAGGAACAAACGAGACAGATATATGTATGCGAACAAATATATATTATTAACAAACAGATAAAAACAGATTGATACACGGGTTTACAAATACATTTAAAACATGTATAGAACGTTTAGTGTCTGTGTGGAAAGTTATTGTGTGTGTGTGTTTGAGTTGGAATGTCCGTACGGTTTGGTGAATCTTGTTCTAGCGTATTCCCTGAACATGGGAAACGCTAGTTGTGTGTGAGAGTTCACATACTGGAAATACCTCGCACCACGTGCGACAGTTGCCGACCTCCAGCGAGGCCGGGTGAGCCGCCCGTGGGCGCAGCTGTGGAAAGAAAGAGAGAGAGAGAGGCCAAGGGTCAACCCGTATTTATACTCCCGGGAGGGAGAGACCCCTGGTGAAGCGTTAAGAAAATGAGGGGGAGCTAACTGCGACAATACTTCCCCTCTGGATTAAAAGTGAGAAAAAAAACGAACTTTTAACATGTGAAAAGTTTTTAAATATTGTTCTTGTGCGCTGAAAAGAAAATGTGTCTGTTGTTGCGATGCTGCTTCGACAAAATGTGCTTTGTATTTCTCTAGTGGGTCAGAGAAATGTCGGTAGTATTCTGCTTTTGTTCTTTTGTCCAATGCTCCACGTGGAGTTGGGTTTGTCAGTGACGCTGTGTTGAATAAGATGGCTAAGTGTGTTGAGCAAAAGTCGCCGAATTGGTTGAAGATCTGCAAAATTCCGTGAGTCGAATTTGCGCAGGCGATCTGTTGAATAATAAAATTCGCTTATTCGTGATTAAGTAAATCTTTGCAGTAAATTTTATGTGAAAGATGCGTTGAAAATGTGATTCGAAACAGTGAGTCGTTCGAAGGATGATTTCGAAACAGTGGATCGTTCGAAATAATGTTAAGCAAGCAATGGCGTAAGATGTCGCCACGTGGTGTAGAATTAATTGTTTGCGCGCCCTTTTGAGTTTCAGGATTGGACAGGATGCGATTGCAATGACCAGTTGCAAGTAGCGAGAAAATGTGGAATTTGCAATATTTGTAGCGACGAATAACGTGCATGCAAATTTTTCAGTGATGTCGCATCGTATGTAATGGAACAGTGAGTCGTCCAGAGAGAAGTGTGAAACTTGAGAGCTTCCACGGTGCCATGCGGTGGAAAATACCGTAGAAAGTTGTTTGAAGCTGAAGAGTTTGAGCTGATGTGGAATATCTACCGAGTGCCGAATGAAAGTTGAGAAAATTTGCTGTTATTGACGGTAGAATATCGTTCTCGCAAAATTCTCAAGTCATTCGGGTTGCATCGTTGCTGGGTGAGAAAGGACAGTGAGTCGCCTTTGTGAGATGGGGTTCACACTTTTTCTATTTCAGTCCAGAAGAAAGTAGAATTTGTTTTTTAAAAAAAAAATGGTGTCATGTTTTCTGCTGGGTAGGCCGGGTGAAGTTGAGGTCAAGTGTTGCTGAGAGAAAGAAAAGGTCAAGCGAATGTAGACCAGTTGAAAGAAAGGCTTGTAAAGGCTTGCTTATACGTAGTAGTAATTGTTGTTACCACGTGGTGTAAGAAAAATTCCTTTCTGCGTGTAGGAGACGGCTATTTTATAGACATGTTGTCTGAATTAAAGTTCTTGTGTTGATAGTTCCGCGTGCGTAGGAGAGAAAAGTTTCCAGTATTTGTGTTGTGTGTTTCTCTCATTTGAAAGTTTTGTATGAGAATTTGTTCGCAAACACATCGTCCCGTGTGCGTGTTCATGATCACGTCGGGTAGTCACCATTTGTGGTGGACCGGCCGTGTGAGGGTGAGAATGGAAGAAGTAGAGAAGATGAATTATTTCTGGCCGGTCCAGCCACATTAAAAAGAATGTTGGACCTTAATGGGGTCCAAAGGAACAAACGAGACAGATATATGTATGCGAACAAATATATATTATTAACAAACAGATAAAAACAGATTGATACACGGGTTTACAAATACATTTAAAACATGTATAGAACGTTTAGTGTCTGTGTGGAAAGTTATTGTGTGTGTGTGTTTGAGTTGGAATGTCCGTACGGTTTGGTGAATCTTGTTCTAGCGTATTCCCTGAACATGGGAAACGCTAGTTGTGTGTGAGGGTTCACATACTGGAAATACCTCGCACCACGTGCGACAGTTGCCGACCTCCAGCGAGGCCGGGTGAGCCGCCCGTGGGCGCAGCTGTGGAAAGAAAGAGAGAGAGAGGCCAAGGGTCAACCCGTATTTATACTCCCGGGAGGGAGAGACCCCTGGTGAAGCGTTAAGAAAATGAGGGGGAGCTAACTGCGACAGATCTCTGTTGTGATGTTGTTCTTGGACGGGAATTTCAATCCCGACATCTTAAGGTCACGTTTGAATATGGCGATTATTTACCAGAACTCGTTGTGAAAGGCACGGGTGCCTGTCTTGCCCTGGAAGCTGCTGATATAGCTGAACAAACTTTGTTCCCAGGAATTTCAGCTAAATGCAAACCGATTGCTACTAAATCAAGACGTTTTAGTAAAGAGGACTCTGATTTTATTGCTGTGGAAATTAGCAGACTTCTGGAAGATGGGATTATTGAACCCAGTATTTCACCGTGGCGTGCACAATTAGTAGTAGTTAAAGATGAAGCTAAAATACACAAAAAACGATTATGTGTGGACTATTCCCAAACCATAAATATCTACACAGAACTAGACGCTTTTCCATTATCAAGAATTTCCGATCTGGTTGCAAATCTTGCCAGCTATAAATAATTTTCAACTTTCGATCTAAAAAGTGCCTACCATCAAATCAAGCTCAAACAATCTGACAGGAAATATACTGCTTTTGAAGCAAATGGCCAACTTTTTCAGTTTACCCGTCTCCCATCTGGGGTAACTAATGGTGTCCCTGCTTTCCAACGTGCTATGAATGAAATTGTAAAAGAAGAAAATCTGACTGATGCATTTCCCTATCTTGATAATGTGATAATTGGAGGTGAAACAGAAGAGGAACATGATAACAATGTTGAAAATTTTATGAGGGTAGTGAGGAAAAAACACTTGACTTTGAATCCTTCCAAAACCATAAATAAAATAACTACATTAAATACCTTAGGGTATTGTGTAGGGAATGGGAAGATAAAGTCTGACCCTGAACGAATGAAGCCATTGCAGGAACTACCACCACCTAAAACATGAACAGTCTGAAGTGAATCAGGGGAATGTTTGCTTACTACGCTAAGTGGATCCCTGAATTCTCATAAAAAATACAACCCTTAGTGAAAGCGGATCGGTTCCCATTGGAAGAGAAGGCACTTAAGGCATTTAATATATTGAAATCGGACCTGTGTAGAGCGACCTTATGGGCTATTGACGAGAACCTACCCCTTCAGTTAGATTGTGATGCTTCGGACTATGCTGTATCTGTCGTACTTAGCCAAAATGGAAGGCCCATAGCATTCATATCAAGATCACTCCATGCAAGCGAAAAGGGATATAGCATCGTTGAGAAGGAAGCTCTAGCCATAATAGAGGCCGTACGAAAATGGAAGCATCTCCTGTCTCCACATCACTTCAAACTATACAGATGCATTCATGTATGATAACAGGAAGCGCACTAAAGTGAAGAATGCGGAAATCAATGAATGGAGAATGGAACTTGGCGAATTATCCTTCGACATTGAATATCGACCGGGAAGAAACAATGTAGCTGCGGACACTTTCAGTCGCACTTATTGTGCATCATTAAGTTGCCAAATCTCAGTTCTGGTGGAATTACATGAAAAACTATGCCATCCAGGTGTCTCAAGACTTACATTTTGTGCGGTCAAGAAATCTCCCCTTTTCAACTGAAGATGTCAAGAAAACCTGCGCATCCTGCAAGATTTGTGCAGAACTCAAACCCCGGTTCTATCGACCAACTGAAGGTACACTGAAAAAAGCCACTGGTCCGATGCAAAGGATCAGTATTGACTTTAAGGGGCCCCTTCCAACGGCTTCCCGCAATCCATATTTGTTAGTCATCGTTGATGAATATTCACGATTTCCATTCTTATAATCCTGTCCAGACATGCAAACTTCCACAGTTATAAAGTGTCTGGAACTTCTTTTTAGTATGACTGGAATGCCAGACTACATACATTCAGATAGAAGCCATTCTTTTATATCCCAGGAGCTAAAGGAATATTTACTTGGTAAAGGGGTTGCGAACGGTATGTAGGGGTTGTCTGGAAAATCCAATTGGCGCTTAAGTCACTCAAGCTATCAGATAAACATTGGGAGCAGGTCCTACCACAAGTTCTTCATTCTATGCGGTCCCTGTTATGTACTACAACAAATTGTACACCACATGAACGTTTTTTTTTTAATTTCAGAGACGCACAACCCATGGAAACTCTCTGCCATCTTGGTTGATGAATCCGAGGCCGGTGTTGTTGCGACGATTCATTCGTACTACTAAAAATGGCCCCTTAGTGGATCGAGTTAACCTGATCGATAGTAATCAATCATTTGCATGCGTCAGATATTCAGACGGGAGAGAATCAACTGTGTCGGTTCAAGACTTGGCCCCAGATCCTGCTGGATCTGAGACATTTTCACCCCAGCAGATGTTTCAGCAATCCTCCGAGGACATCCCTTCCAAACCATCAACTGTCGAACCGCCAACCATGCAAAATGAGCCTTTAATGAGCCCAGGAAGTGATGCCGATATAGAAGACCACGATTCGTCATGCAGAGAGATTGTGCAAACACTACGGAGGTCAGGTCGTGTGTCGGTGACCCCAAAAGGTATGTCTGGGACTAAAATAAGTACTCCCTTCTAGTGGGGAGGGATGTCGTAAATAAGAGATTGACCGTGAGATTCCTTTACGACACCATATTCGTTTACGGCCCTTTCTCAAGATTACGACAATCAGCCATATTCGAGAATACTAGGAGCACGTGATGTGAACCCTACTTGTATTTTACCGAATAAAGCTTGGACTAACTTATCTTCCGAGTCTCAGTCTTCATTCTTGACAAAGGGTCTGTTGTGAATATGGATTATCTCCCCTTTGATAATCCACGCTATAAAAGCTGTACTTCCGCTTGTCAAGTAGACGAGTAGTAAGATTCTTAATTGAATAAAAGATTACTAGACATAATCTCTTGTCCTGTTTTCATTACAATTTATTCAATTAAGAATGGAACAATTTATGCGACCGGAGCGATTTACCACAGATTCAGAAAGCGATTCAGCCGACAAGTGCTGGAAACATTGGCGGGAGACATTTACAAATTTCATCGAGGTTCTACATTCAGAAAGACCGGGACGTTCCATCAATGAGCGTGCGCTCCTAACCAACTACCTGTCTCACACAGTCAACGAAATTATCTCGGATTGCGTTACCTACGAAGAAGCAATCGATGTACTGAACGCTACATACATAAAGCCCAAAAATGAGATATTTTCTAGACACCTACTTGCGACTCGCCGACAAGAATCAGGCGAAACATTGGACCATTTCCTTAAGAGCCTTCGTACACTGGGCAAATATTGCTACTTCTGCCCAATGACGGCATTAGAGGCCCAAGAGCAACACAACCGTTTGAAAGACTCAATCTTGCTTTTAAAGGACCGCTACCAAGCAAAACAAGGAACCTATATATATTAACGGTTGTCGACGAATATTCACAGTTTCCTTTTGCCTTCCCTTGCTCAGACATATCGGCTGCTGCAATTATACAATGCCTCTGCTCACTATTCGCCATCTTTGGGGCCCCTGCCTATATACATTCGGACCGAGGGGCTTCTTTCATGTCAGAGCAGCTTCGACAATTTCTATAGGAACGAAGAATAGCTACAAGCCGGATAACTCCCTACAACCCTAAGGGTAACGGCTAATGCGAAAGATATAACGGCATTATTTGGAAGACCGTTCAATTGGCTGTCTCAAATAACGGATGTTCGATTGATAATTGGGAAGATCTCCTTCCTGTCGCATTATACGCCATTCGATCCCTATTGTGTACCGCCACGAATGCCACCCCACACGAAAGGTTTTTACCTTTTCAGCGACGGAGTTCGACGGGAGCTTTGCTTCCATCTTGGCTCTTTCGACCCGGTACTGTGTTTCTGAGACGACATGCACGTTACACCAAGAACGATCCCTTGGTGGACGAGGTAGAGCTTATAGAGGCGAATCCCCAGTACGCTCTTGTACGACATACAGATGGTAGAGAGTCTAATGTGTCTCTCAGAGACCTAGCACCGACCGGAGACGTGCCAGGACCGTGGATGGCCCCTGAGGACAGACCAACTCCCCCTGACACTGAAGCCCCTCCGGAAGATCATGACACCGTCTTCGTTGAGGCTCCGTCAGACACTTCGGATGGGCCAACACCTGAATCCCTGACAGATGAAGGACTAGCACCGGGAAAACGTGTTCATCCAGAGACCGACTCTGACGCGGAACGGTCTGCTCCTCTGAGAAGGAAACATTTCAGAGCAAGGTATTTTAGAGCCCACAGACAGGCTCGCACTGAAGAGCCTCCCTGTTCGAGTACTCCGACTACGAATCATGGACTGCCGAGGCGGCCACTGCGAGCTCGTAGGGAGCCTGGACATTTAAGAGACTTTCTTCCCTATCAGTGAGAAATTTGGTGGGGGAGAATGTTGTGAATATGGATTATCTCCCCTTTGATAATCCACGCTATAAAAGCTGTACTTCCGCTTGTCAAGTAGACGAGTAGTAAGATTCTTAATTGAATAAAAGATTACTAGACAGAATCTCTTGTCCTGTTTTCATTACAGGGTTTTCTTAACATTTAAGATTTTCCACCATGTTAAAATCTTGTTTATGAAGATGACAGTATCATTCTTATCTGCACTTATTTCAAACTGAGTGAGAAGTCCATTATATGTTTTTTCTGAAAACACCCTGAGGCAAGTAGAAATCAATTGTCTTTCTATGGGCTTTGGAGCAATGGAAATTTCATTTAAATCTGAAAGTTTAACTAGTCTTTCAGATTCAAAATGATATAACTGTTTAAGATGCACCAATATTTCTACTTGTTTTATTCCATTATCATTAGTTCTTCCGTCTTTTCTGAGAGCTACAAATTACAAATATTTTTCAACAGATGAACATTATCAAAAAGCAAATGCTTATTATCTTCAGTTAACTAAGTTTTTTTCAGGGGGATATAATTTTAAAAAAAGTTTGATTTACTTGGTTGCCATCAAATATAATAGCCTTTACATTAGCTGGAAGTGAATTTGTTCAAATAAAAAGACTGATGTTAATTTTGAAATTGGAATCAATCATGTAAAAAGTTTTGGACCTACCATATCAACATTATAGCAAGTACTATTTGAGTAAGTAGAGATGGATTGTCAACTGACTTACCAAATAGTTGTTTGCTATGATATAGTAACATTTTCTTGATATATACTTAATCATGGAGAATTATGCACCCTTTTTGATTGGTATTAAGAGTATTAAATACAGATAGCAAAAGAGGTTTTTCATTAAGTTTTGAAACTTTTGATGTCATTCTTCATAATGTTGCTAATGATGGTAATTGAAAATCCTGTCTTAATCTATTATACAATGACCGTGATGTTGCATAGTACTCAAAAGCATGTATTACTATATCCGAGCTGTATTTCATTCCAACCATTTTGGGAGCCATTGCTGAAAAGTGCTGACTCAAGATATCCTTGTGATCAAAAGACATATTTAAATAACGTGTAATTTCTTCCAATGTTGACTAAATATCAACTGTATTTATACGGTTTTTGGACAGGCTACTAATATAACACTTAACTCCATAATGAAAGATTTCAAACCGAAATTTTTGATAAATTCTCAACATAAAGAGAGGGATAACTTTTGATGACTGAACAGTTAAAATATTTTCAGCCCAAAATGCGGCCGTTTTCATTAGGTCCAAGTCTTCTGGAAGTGTTGCTAGCAGATTTTTCATTTTTCTTAGTAGCTGTGTTAGGTTACTGTCTCCCAACTGAAGAGTATTGAACAAGTCGTTCAATCGGCGCTCTTGAGATTTCCCTGTTCTGTATATGATTGCCTCCTTTAATGTGTCGACGGGTTGTCTGCCGGGACGTTGTCTAGTAAGTCTGATACAGCAGATGCGATTTCAGGCGGCAGCTTCTCAACTATATAGGCAAAACGTACAGTCTGAGATTGTATTTTTTTACCTGGAAAATGGCATTTGTGTGAACCAGACATGGACATTTGCTGTATCGAAAACTGGCAGGTTGAGTAGTAGTTACTTCGTTTGCATCCTGTTTGGTCATTTTGAGTCGATTTTTTTGAACGCACGTGGTGGAGGAAAATTTCCTTCGCGCCAAGTTGAAATTCTGTATATTATTTCCTTTTGATGTTGCTGGCACAAAATTGGGTTTTACTTTGCATTTTTTTTTCTTGAATCACGTCGTCGGTCACCAATTGTAAATACTGTTTTTCTTATGCGTTGTAATTGCGCGTTGTAAGAGCATTTATCTATTATACATTTAACGATTCAAGAAAAAACAACACGACTCCAATTGTGCCTCAACAAATAAAATATATATTGAAACAATAACATACAAAACAGTTATGCAATGATGTGTAATAATGAAGGGAGAAAAAGTTGTTTCCCTTTAACTGTATTCTGATTAAGATTGAATGTTCGAAAGAATTTCTCTTGAATAAGAATGTTCAGGATTCTATGTTGAATAGAGTCTGGTGTTAGAATAGATAACAGTTAAATAAGTGTGTTGCTTTAAGTAATGAATAGAATGCTGGTTCCTGAACTTGGCTTAGTCACAGAGAGGAAGATATGTGTAATGTGATACAAAAATCTGTGTGTGCGTTGTGAGTAAAATCGTGGATTTGTGTGGACAGGCGTAGCTGGACTCTACTAAAAGTTGCGGAAACAAACCACTTGTTTATATAGCTGCTGGTAGGCTCTCAGCGAAAACGCAGGAAAGTTGCTTATGCACAAAAATGTTTGATTGGTTAAAATTCGACCAATCATTGATTTTGTAACAAAGACACATGTGAGCAAGTTCACGGCAGAAAAAATTCAAAGTGGTGACTGCGATTTCTAAATTGTCTTATGGAAAGACAGTATTTATTTACTAGCCAATCGCAGGCGAATAAATTGTGGCCGTGGAAAGCGTAGCAGTCGCTACAACTGCTTCAATTTTGGGGTAACTTTTCAAGCCAAATTATACTCTTAATCCCAACTCTGATCCCCTCTATACCAAGTTAAAAACAGAAATTTTAGCGGATTGTCTTAAACCTGGGAATCCACTTTTTAAATTGATTATTTTTTTGTTGGTATATTGGTTTTGGGGTATATTATTAACAAAGGTTTGCAAAATATTACATAATCTTTTAATTATTGAGTTAATTAAGTATCTAAATTTCTGGCACTTATCAACATAAGATCAGCTATTGCCTGGCTCTCACAACAACCAGCAACACCAGCCCTCAATTTAAAGTGGGGACTGGGGTTTTTGTTCAGTGATTGAGAAGAGAAATCTTTGGCTATTTTTGAGATAGTGCACTTTAATCTCTACCTTCTTGTGTCAAAAATTAGTTTTGTGCTCAACTTTTTTCTTTAATAATTTTAATAAGTAAATGATTATATTTCAATCAATAACAAAGAAAATGTAGTAAAAAATAACCATACTTTTTAAACTTTTACAGACAAAGGGCGTTAATTTAAATAGAGAATTCGTTTGCATTTGTTTTAAAAACATTGAATAAACTTTTAACAGAAAAATATTGAGTCATTGACTAAGCTAACTGGAAACTAAAATAGTTTAAAATGTTAAAAAAACGTAAAACACAATTACTCATAAAAAACAATTATATCAACTCAAAATGAATACTTACTTATTTCAATTAAATAATATAAATGGTATTCAAACAAAATGTAATGAAAAATGTATTTGAATTAATTACTTAAGCTAACAACACTAACGGAATAGCTAGCTCAAAGTGAAATTAAAATGCGCCGCCGTTATCATCGATCTCTAGCTCTGTACCTTCACTACATTATGACTTAGCTGTCTAATATAGAACGCCATGAACCAAGGTGAGTTCACTGAAGTGATTCAGTGTTAAAGCTAAATTGTTAAAAGTCCTAGTGACATTAGTGAACCTTGCCAAAGCCTTCTGTTTTGTCTTTCAATTAAGTAAATGCAGTTTTTTTTTTAAGAATCTGTATTTTTAACCTTTTATTTTGTAAAGGAACTGTACTATTGGGATTTTCCCAATTATATTTGGTAACAAAATATTGTGACGCCGGCAAGAAGAAAGGAACACAAACACAGATGAAAATGTTTGAAAAAACTTGTATTTGTAGGAAAAGAGAGGAAAGTTTCTTGCAAACAGTCGGGTTTGCGGAACTTATCTGAAAGATGCGTCCTTTTAACAGTTTTACATTTCCTGTGGCGTTTTGGCTGGGTTGAAGAAATAGAGCCTTGACTTCTGAGCTTCAGTTGCTGTCTAAATCCTCACACGTCATGGTGTTTAGATTACGGAGAGTGCAGACGGGGAAAGTGTTGTCTCTGAGGGTCCAACAAGCAAAAGAGGAAGAGAGTTCGTAAAAACCGCTTTCGTGGGGATTTGGTAAAAATCTAAAAAGGTAGCCTGTGATTGGTTGTTTTTCATCCAATCACAGGGCACCCAGTTAGCGACTCCGTAATAATTTCAATAGTACACCTTCACTAAAGATCTTTCAATTAAACTAAAGGTTTGTGTATTTTGAACCTTTTTAATGAAGACTTTGTATTGTACATTGAAAGTTTGTTGAATCATGTATGAGCGAATAATTCTATATTTTGAACTGGTTATCTTGCCTTTAATAATAAGGCGCACAAGAGGAAATTTTTATCCAAGATGTTTTTTTTGTAAAACTTTTGTTCATTGTTTTTTTATGTCATTGTATTAAATGTTTGTTACTTTGTAGCGGAACGGGCCCTGAGTATGATGGCGTGTATAATGGTTTAGCCATGTTTGTTTCGTGTTGAAGGGCTGTTCCCCACAATTATTTATTTTTGTTTAGGAAAGGTGTGGAAATCATTAGCAATGGTGAAATACAAAAAGGAACATAGAGTTAAAACATAACAATTGAATTTATTAAGTATTGAAATTACATACATGCGAACTGATAAGTGAGACTGAGTTGCGTCCCTTTGATTAGGTAATATTTGTACCTAGACTCATAACGAATAAGTTGATTATTAAATGCAGTTTAGAAGATTGAGTGAATTGTGTATTATGCAAGTTGGATAAATGATGTTGGAATTATACTTGCATGAATTGTTGTAAAGTTCTTTTACGTCTGACTGCATTAGTCAAGACGGGACTTCTTTAAGAGTCACATTTTGGCAGCGGTGTCGTGACGTCGAGAAGTTAGGTTCGAGAGTCTGCGTCGAAACAGAGAGAGCAAGAATCCGAGAGAGAATCACATGTGTTGGGTTTTTATATCTTGGTTGTATCACGTGTGTGGCTCCGGATTGAGTTGGCGCCTAAATTGATCTTGCGCATGGGAGCAATCTGATTGGTCAATACTGACCAATCAGCAAGCTAGATTGACGGTGATTAACCAATGAATGCCTGTTGATTATTGTAAGTATGATGTTGATAAAATGTAACAGGAAGAGTGCATTTCCTAGCAGAGGGTAAACTGGCTGACGTGAAAGATTCCACAACTTTAAGATTTTGCATCGGAATTTCGAGTTTCGTTTGTTTTCGTATGCGCCTTATTCAATAGTTATTTATTGTATCTTAAAATACAATTAGGGCACAAGGCCAAAAAAGGGGAGGGGTTGAGGCTGGTCGACACTATCTATCTTATACCTAGTTAATCTGATTCACGACCCTGTAGTGACTACGCCCACAAAATACATAATAATAATTATTGACTAGAAAATAAGTACTATTTACTACATGACAATTTATCCATCGCAGTAGCCATCCAAATTTCCTGCCACTGACTTTGCCAAACTTGGTTTAGTAAAAAATCAGTTATTGGTTGAATTTTGACCAATCGTACAATTTAAACATTCCTTTCGATATTTTCCCCGCTCCTCTCTGGAGCCTACTCAAAAATACCACGAAAATAAAACAATAGAACAGTAGTAGAACAAATGAATCAACAGAGCTCAACTACGTACGTGTACCTGCATTCTTCTACTCACACACACTCAGACAAAACTACAATTGCACTACGCTGTAAACTGTCTGTCCAAAAGCCAAGTAACAAACTCAAAATTCTACTATCCTTTTGAACTCAGTTATCATTTATCACTGAACTCTGAACATTTAAACAAGAAAGTTCTTTAATACATATTTTCAATCTTGCATCAGTACAAGGGAAACTTTTTCTCAATTTTATTTCATCAAGCACGATTGTTGTACTCGTCTATTTTCAATACATTTTATTGTTGATTACTACATAATCTCTTGTTATTTCTTCCTTGTGTCTTTTACAAATTTAAATGTGATGTGCTAACCAAAAACGTAACCTTCACCAAAGCCTTTTTAACAATTCTAAACCAAATCTAATTAGCACGCCACAACCCATTCACTCATTACAATTTTTCACGTTCACCATAAAAACTCATCTGTCACCAATCAATCCTCCATACACCACAATACCGCATCCTCTCAAGGGAGAGCTACAAAACGCGCCCCATGCCATAAAAATCTAATGATTATAATATTTATACTTAAAAATTTATGGATGATTAAATATGAGAGGGGAAGGAGATGAACTCAATAACAAACTAAACATCGACACAAAGTAAACTAAACATAACTGATGTTAGTAGGGCCCGTCCAACCCTCAAAAAAGAGAGGCCGCTGTATTCTGCCCATTGGACAAAATCAAGAAGCTTTCTCGCCAAGGGAGTGGGAAAGGAGAAAATATATACTATTATATATATTATATTATTTTATAATATAAAAGCTGACCCAGTCGAGGTGGTCAAAACAAACTGGGGAGGTTGGGAATCTTGAATTGGATTATAACCAAAGATACAGCCGGGAACTTACTCACTTACTCACATTAACTAGGTACACAAAAACTAACCAAGGGGAGGGCTCCACAGGAAACCACCCCGATGTGACGTAGGTTGACCTAGAAGAGAAAATCAAGGCTAGCCCCGTTCAAACGAACCAAGCTCGCCTGAGCCCCCCACCTTTCGCTGAAGACGGTCAAGCAAGCGTTTTCTATCAGTTTTAATTTTCATCTTGAGTTGATGCTCAAAGAATCGGATTAGATCCTGATGAGAAAGACGATTGCCTCGCAAGACTTCCTCCTATCGCGTCGTCCAAATCACCATTCGGGCCGTGGCCAGCAACGTCAGAAACACCATTCGTTTCACCCCCAAAATCGGGGGCGACAAATTGTCACACGAGCTTTTCGGGAGCGAGACGAGCCGTCAACTCGCCGACATGGCCCCATAAGGAGCGAACACAGGGACAATGGTAGAAGGCGTGCGAAGCCGTTTCTTTTAAACCAAGGTCACACCGTTCACAGTCTGGCAAATCCGCCAAGCCCCATATGAAAACCTTGTCATTGAGAGGCAGCCGATTCCGAGCCAATCGCCAGGAAAGCGAAAACTCAGGGTTACTGAGATAATCCACCGATGGCGCCCAAGACCAGAAAGAGCGAAACTCCTCCCCCGACAAGTCGAGCCGCTCACGTAAAGGTTCCTTCGCGACCCCCTCCACTAAATAACGATAGAGGACCTTTTTAGGCTGTGAAAGGTCACTGGACCGAGGAATGATCGTCAAAGCGTACCGACACTCACGAAGGAAATCCGATTGATCGCGGGGTTTACGACGGCGCTCAACCAGTGAGATGGGGGGGGGGACTGATAGCAAGGAAAGGGAACACGCCCCAAACAATCTCCGTCATAATCGAATCTCCTGTCAAAGAGCGGTGTAGGAAAGTCAACTTCGAGGCGAGTTTGTGGCTTGCCAAGTGTGGCATTCCCAGCCCCCCATGACACGGACGTTGTACACAGACTTCTCTGTCGACCTGATGCTTGCGTCCTCCCCATAAAACGGAGGATAGCGAGCGTTCGAGCGGCTTCTTTTGATCTTTACAGAGAGGATGTACGGGAAATCGATAAAGGACAATCGGGAAAACGTATGTAGCACACGCCTCCGCCTTGACCTCCGTCGACGCCAAGTCTGACCGACCGTGCGCCTTATTCCATATTCGAGATAAAGAGTAACATTCTTATTTCTAGCTCACTCCCGAGAAAAAAAATCTTTTTAAAATGGAGGCGATGCTGTCGCAAGGTCACAATCCCAGGCAGGGTCGGCTCAAGGTACTGATAACTTGGGCAGTTTCCCGCAGTGCCATCATGCCATGTGTTTGGGATCTTCCAAAACTGAAGATCTATAAAAACATACTTGCGGTCGTCCATGAGACAAGGCAGATTAAATTCGTTAGCTATTTTGTCAATAGAAAAAAATTATATACATATGACTCATGAGCAAAATAAAAAAAAAATAGTTACTTCCCTTATATTGAAAAAAAAAAACAAAAAAAACACAAAAGAACTTCGAAGTCTAGAACGTGCATAAGCAGTAAAAAAACAAAAAACCCCAAAAAACAAAAACAAAAAACGAACAGTTGTTGAAATGTTTTAAATTCACAGAAACACATACAAATTTAACCTCCTGAAAATGGTTTCAGATGATATTGAAAGTACTTGGGAAAATAAAAACTATTCGAAAAAAATTTTGGTATTTTTCTTACTCAATTTTCTAAGTCTACCAAAAATTAATCCACGAACTTGAAAGGATCACAACGATAATCGACATGATATGTCTAAAAATTATTTTTAACCAAAATTGTTTGAAAGAAAATGATCTTTTAAAATTTTAAAAGTAAAGGTGTAGAAAGTACCATGAAAAGATTTGAAGATGTAAAGGCTGGAAAATGTTTTAGGTAACGTAACAGATAAATGAATGTTTTCTTTAGTTTGTAAGTTGTATTGTAATAAACTCGTTATTCTACATTTTCAGTTTTTCTCCTTGTGAATATTAAAAAAAAAATTATACTTGTAAGGTCGCCGAAGTTCAGCTGGCCCGGTGTACAAGCAACCCCCAAGGGCCGTCACTGATCCCAGGCGCCAAGCTTGCTTTGACTTTTTGTCGTATCCCGCCCGAAAACGAGAACATAAATGAAAAAGCCGGTAAACGACTTCAGTTCATGGGGGTGGGGGAGTAATGGCGCGCCAGTTATCTCCTCTTTGTTTCGATTCGACATGAATCTATTCTGCAGTCATGCTTCAATTTCCCGAAAATATTTACAATGTTTATTTTCTTGCAAGGCAGAGGGAATATTCGATAAGTTCTTGTCTCTTAAGCCGGATAATGCGCAGTTTGTGCTGCAGGGTGAGTTATAAACACCTTTTCTTTTGTTTGAAAAAAACAAAACAAACAAAAACCCGCAAATTATAAGTGGAGCTTTCTTTCTACTTGGGGGGAAAGCGAATGTAATCACTTTGAATTTTGTAACTGACTGATGAGCAAAACCAAAAAAAGTATATAAAACCTAGAACAATTTTTTTACAATTACATTCATTATTATTCTTTTGCAAACAATTTTACATCACACACAAAAAAAAAAACCGAATTTATTGACTTTTTTACTTTTTAAGTTTATTTCTTAATTTTTAAATTCATTTAAAAAAAAATAATGAATCATTTAAAAGCGGCTAATTGAGAAGTATCGTTCGTCATTTTTATCCATTTTAAACGGCTTCCTTTGTATTAATTATAAAAATTTTGATTACAACAAACATAGAGCTTGAATCTTTAAAAATTTATTAAAACAATACTGACTCTATTCTTTTTTTTTTTTTTTAATTTTTTTCACTGTTCTTGTGATTTCATAGAATTGATATTTTCAAAATAAAATAAAATGCATTCTCGTTTGAAAAGGTAAAAAATTACATACGGTTTTGATGGAATTTTCCCCCAGCCAAAACAATGTCCGCAAAGACTAGAGTTTCCGTTCCAATAATTTGGGTGAGATTCGGGGGAAAAAAAATAAATATAAGAAAAAAAACAAAACAAAACAAAACAACTTTGTTGTTTATCGATAAACTGATGACTAATCTGCATAAATTCATTTTTTGACGTTTTCATTTTTCAGCCGCAGATCGCGGGATCAAGACTCTTGCTCGCTTGGACAAAGAAGCAGTTTAAAAAAAAAAAACATTTAAAAAGAAACTTTAAAAAAAAAAAAAATGTTCATTTTGAATCAGGAAACAATTTTTGCATGCAAAATACGGAATTTAATTACCTCCATTAACGCCAAACGAAAATTTGCATCTGATCAAACAATAATTAAAAAATAATCCTTGTGGAAGTGGGGTGGGAAGAGATATTTTAATTTCTGAGATGATAAATTTTGTGGTCAACAATCTCACAAAAAAAATTGTCACTGATGGTAATTTTTTCCTCCCACATTTACTTAATAAATTCCACAGTAGTAATAATTCAGCTATATTGTTAAATTTAAAAAAATATTTCGGTAACAGACACTTTAAGTAAGTTGATAAATTTCTATATTTCTCTCGAGACTCGTATTCTTAGCTTTTCTTCAGGTCTGAGAAGTCATAAGCGAAAACTAGCGGCCAGAATGCAATTCTATTTATTTTTTTCTTGAGTAAAGACAGAAATTTAATCTACGGAAAGAAAAATTCACATGTATGGATTATTTGAAGGTAGTTTAAATTAAATTTCATCTTTTATTGACGATAATTCGCAAAAAAAATAAAAACGAAAAAAAAAAAACAACATAGCATGCTTACCTAATTTTATGAAAAGTCGAATTTTCAATTTAATTTTTGTGACGAGAAAAGCAGAAGACTTTGAAGAATAATTTAAAATAAATCATTGTTTTTTTTAAAATTTTAACCCGGTTTTACCCCAAAAATCCATCTCTGAATTGTGAAAAAATACAAAACCCAATTAAGATATAATTTAATTAAAAAAAGTTTTTAATGGCATTTATGAACAATAGCCAAAATATTTTACCGATGAAAAATGAATTTTTACAAAAATTTTTTTTCAATTAAAAATACAAAATGTGATGAAATTGTTAAATATTTTAAAATTAAGTTTGAATCAGTGTCCTTTTGGAAATGCTGTTATAAAAAAAGACATGATAAATTTGAAAGCTTATTACAATCCGCTATACGATAATATTTTTCAAATATTTTTTAATATGCAAAAAGATAAAACATTTTCTCTAAAACTATGGATGCACGGTTCGTAAATAATAGGTGTTTTAAGAGAAAGGCCTTAAGAAATTGCTTTGCTTTACTTCTGCTATCACGTATCAAATTCTCTATCATCGTCGCATTTTCAAAATTTTTAATTTTCTTTTTTACATCCTATTTCATTTCACTAAATATTTTAATTCCATTTTTAAAAAATATAATTTATTGTTTTTCAGTGAGAGACATACTGCAATTTCTTTAGATTCAATTTTAGGGACATAAACAGTGCAGACTTTGGACATATCTTCGTTAAGTAAAAGTACCTAAAAAAAAAAATCAGTGTTAGACTTTTGTAAATATTTAATTTTTAAAAATGACTTTATAGTTAGATAAGATGGTTCACTTAAAATTCGAAAATACTGTCACTTCTGTCCTTCCATCAATTTACACCTCCAAAATCAATCACTACAGTTAGACATGCTTCTCTTATTTTCAACAAAAAAATTTCTGCTAAAAAATTAATTAATGTTTGTTTTTGGTTACATTAAGTAAACTTTAAATTTTCTAATTTTTCTCAAATAACTTTTGAAAAAAAGTATAATTGAATTTTACAAAATTTTTAAACGGATAATTTCACTTTTGTTTACAAAGTTATGTCAATTTTGTTGATTCAAAAAAAATAAGAAGAGTTTTAACTAAAATTTTGGATGTGCTAGGAAGGTTAAAAAATGTAAAAAAAATTATCAAGAAATAATTTCGTCTTTCCTCGAAACAAACATTTAGATGATAAAAAATTGTTTATCAATCTTGGGGCCTTTTTTCATCAGGGTATGCTCTTTTTTAGCGAAGCAGTGAAACTCCCTCTGTTGTAAACATAGTCTCTTTCGATTCATGACTGACTAGGCAGAAGAATAGATTTTCCTGCAATAGGTTGCCGTTTCTTTCTATGGTAGACTGGTTGCCAACCAAGGCTATAGAACCCAGTGTGCTGTCTTATTCAATCCATAGCTGGAGGGAGAAGAGCTGGATTCATACTTTTTCCAGTAAATTTGCTTTTTAATCCCCATGCTAAATATCTATTGAAATTTTCTGAAATCGTCATATTTCTGTGTAAATGTAATGCTGAACTTGAAATAACAATTAAATTATGATAAAACCTACCATTTTGGAGTTATCGACAAGAAAAATTCGGACTCACACATGGTCATTTGTCCGGGATTACCGGCTTTGTGTAATTAGTTACTTCCGTTGCATAATCATAATTTTTTGGCCTATTTGCTGCTTTTACTCATCTAAATTAAATAGTGCGCAGTAATTTAGACAAATAACAGCAGTAAATAGGCCAAAAAGTTATGATTGGGCGATGGAAGTGATCTGCAGTGAATCTAATTACACAAAGCCGGTAATGGCGGACGAATGACCGTGAGTGAGTCCAAATTTTTCTTGTCGATAACTCCAAAATGGTAGGTTTTATCATAATTTAATTGTTATTTCAAGTTCAGCATATACATTTACACAGAAATATGATGATTTCGGAAAATTTAAATAGTTATTTAGTGTGGGGATTAAAAAGCAAATTTACCCTTTTTCCAAGGTTAGTGAATGTAAGGAACACAACTGGAATTTGAACTCAGCTCTCCGATTTCTCATTCCTAGACAATACTACAACACGCATCCATTGAGATTGCTAGTATATTATGTTTATTTTTGATTTAATGCACTGATTTTCAAATCTAAGAGTCAGAATATGAGTCTAGTTAAAGAAATATATATGTGAAATAATGGGGCTGATAATTCAGTGTTTGGTGTATAAAATTGTTTTTTTTAGAGCATGAAAATAACATTTCCAAATATTCTCAAACAAGTAATCAGCAATTAAATATTAAAAATGAAACTTTATTTTGCTTTTCATCTAAGATTTTTTCCATTTTATTATAATTTAAATCCTTGTTTATTTATTTAATGATTTTTATGTTAATTTCTTAAATTACTCTTTCTCTGTCATCTATTTTTGTGATTACCTTTGTCAAGCTCTAGTTTTATTTATTTATGAATGTAAAATGGAGCTCACTTTCTTAGATTCTGGATCTTCAACTCGTTTCATAAAATTATAATTTAATATTCAATTATCTTCTCAATCACTAGAATGCTTTACTGACAGTCTTGAATAGTAATAAAAAATACTTGGATAAAGGTTGCCCTAAAATTCAGTATCAAGTCATTTTTTATTATAATTACTCGCAAATATAAGGGGAACCACTCTAATTATCCAAACTCCAATTGTATTTAAATTTTAAAAAAATTAAAATAATAATACAGTTTTAGTTTTTACTGTTTATTTTTTTTTTTTATATAGCAATGGATTTTTTTTTACAAAACAAAATTTAGTTGTTAAGCAGGGTTTATGCAAAAATGATTACACTTTTAATTTATTTCCCTCTTTCATTATGAATCTCTTAACTTGTTTTTCTTGTTTCAGCAGATGGATTAAATTAGCATAACAAATTTTAGCAACTTTTTTGGTGAAAGACACGTTGATTTGGAAATCCTTGCAAAAATCATTGTTAGATTTTAATGAAACTTTCAGGATTTATTCACAATAATTTTTTAAAGAAAATATTGGTGAAAATATTTTACACCCCATTTACCTAATTTTATGAAAATTATTTTTTTTTCATAAAATCGGACCCTGTCTGACTGAAAAATTGCTCTAAATGATAAAATGAAATGCAATAAAACTAAGACATTTAATTAGAAAAGCATTTAATAGCTTTTATGAATAAGATAAGGGCACTATTACTCTCTTAAGAATTTTTTTTTTATGATTATTGAATTTTTAGAAGATTTATTTTCATTTTTTTAATTAGAATTTATAAAGTTTTTAAATCTTTTGAAATTCAGTTTCAATGCTGTAAAGGTTAGGGAATATTGTTATTAAGTAAAACTATATTTACTGATTATAAATTGTAAAGCTTATGATTTATGGAACCTGTGTATTTTAAAAAGAATTTTGAATTGTTTTTATTTTGTATGTGTATAAATTTGCTGATTTTTGTAGATACGGATGTTCATGCACAACATTATCAGAAGATAAAAGTGATAACTATAGTAAATTTAAAGCCAAAGTATCTAAAATTCAATAAAACATTAGATTATGGAGAATATTTTCCTAAATTTTTAAGATTACTGAGTACTTAAAAATGATATATAAAAGGTGCTCATGTTATATTATTCAATTATTTTTATGCATAAAGTCCCCTAGAACATTAGATAAGCATCAATGTGTCATCAAGCTGTCAAAACCTCAAAAGCTTAAATAAACAGCTACTGCTGTGATAAAAAAATGCATTTCTGTGATATTTTAAACTTATAGTTGTTTCAAATCAGATTAATTATACTTTAAATCCGCTAATATTCCTCAAATAAAGTTTGAGAAAAGTATATTTTGTTTTTGGAAGATTTTTTAATAAAGAGAATTACATTCTGATGACAGGTGGCTAAAAATGTGGATTTATGAAAAAAGAACAACAAAATTTTAAATGAACTCAATAGCAGAATACTTCATTTGAAAATTTAAACTTATAAAAAAAACCTGTGCTAAAAAATTTTTAAATTAAAAAGGAAGTGATTTTAACTATGGATGCAAGTGAGCATGCCATTTCAGTGATTTCTGTCTGAAAAAGCTCATCCTCTAATGTACCTTTCTAGAAGGTTAATGTCAGCTGAGGCTAACTATTCAAAGCTTGCCAATTTTTATTTAGCATGAAATTTCTGCTTAGATATAACCATAAACTGTTGTTAGTTTATTTTTAAACCCAGGAATGAGTTGCTGAAAGTTACATCATCTAGGATTTTAAGATGGACCATATACCTTTGACTTTGACACAGAATATTTGAAAGGAAATTCTATTCCACATGTAGATGCTCCATCAAGACTAAAGTTCAACAATAAACCATCAGACAATTAAGTAGATAAAATAATGCACTGGATTGAAGCATATGTATTACCATTAGATTGTTTTGCATTTGAAATCTCACAGAATCTGGTATTAAGCAAGATTGTGTGTAGAATAAAATAGAATGATTGTTCTAGGACAGAGAGACTCTATAAAAGAAATAAAGCACAAGTTAACTATAGAGAAGGGCCTTATATGCAATGGAGATGTTTTAATACCATCAGAGACATTAAGAAAAGATGTAATAAAAAGTGTACATAAAAAGTGGAATAACAGCAACACAAATGATTAAAATTGGAAGTGTGGTGGCCTGAGTATTCTTGTGATGTAGAGAAATATCTATAAAAGTACCCAGAATGTAGTGAAATAAAAAAACTTTTGCCAAGCCAAAATACATTCATGACCCAAAGGAAAAGAGCCATGAGCCCACATTCATATGGATCATGTGCATGTTAAGGGCATAGAATTGTTTTTAATTTTAGTTTTTGCATTCTCTGGATGAACTGAAGTGGTTAGAGTTCAGGATAGGAAGGCAGCTACAATAGAACAAATATAACAAGTAATATTTTCCAGACATTGTGCACTAAAAACGTTAGACTCTGACAATGCACCAGAATTCTGTGATGAAACTTTGTGTTCATGGTTAAAAAGAATTGGATGCCTCCCTTATAAAACACCACCATACTATCCACAATTGAATGGAATTACAGAAAGATCAGAAGATCCCCAATAAAAAGAAACAGATGCACACCTCAAGACAGAGATAAGATTTCATACTTTTGTTTGAATAAGTCGTAGACAAATAACAAGCATAAAACCTCTTTGTTCTCAGGAAGTGTAGTGATATAGGCAAAATAACTTGCCATTTTTGCATAGTCCAGCAACTACTAAGTGTCAGTCATCACTCAGTAGGAGCAGAACTTCTACATCACAGATTAGAAGGCAATTACAATAATTCTATAATAAATAAATTTATATTTAAAATCATTTAAAGTGCTTGGCTTGTATAATGACTTAGAATACCCCATAGAAGTTAATATTATATTTAGTTTTGGGGGTATTTCACATTTTAGTACTTAATTTCAGTAAGTATCATTACTGCTACTGTTTGCTGAAATGCTGTACATTCAATATCATGATTATTCAGTAATTTCAAAAGTCAAGAAGATAATTTTGCTGAGCTGAGGGAGGATGTTATAAATTTTGATGATAAAAAAATTACAATTTCAAAAGTTTGAATATCATTTTGCAGAGCTGAAAGAAAGATGTCCTGGAGCTACAGATCCTAACCTGCTTGCTAAGGCAAAGTAAATCCATGTTAAACAAATTTTTTTAATATCAAGATAAAGAAGTTTTAATTTGTTGTAATTTTTAGATAAGGAATTATCATTTCATACATGTTTTTTATTCAGACCAGCATACTCATTTTGATTGTTATACTCAGAATATTTTGGTAGTTGTATTCTAAAGCCTTTCTTTCAGGTGTCTGTTTTATTATATGCTTTGTTATTCAGACCAGTTTGATTATTATACTTGCAATGTTTTGGCAGTTGTACTCTCCAGCTTTTTTCAGGTGTCTGTCATGCAAAGTAACCTTTGTGGAATTTGAACTGAACCTTTTACTTTTAGGAAGTGGATGGTCTTGCCCTTCTATACTTTGCCACAATTTCATGGAATACTCACAGTTTTTACTCTGTAGTCATTTTTTTATTCTGTTGTGGGGCTAGGTTTGGGAGAAATATCTCTAAATAAACTACTAATGTGGTTCATACTACCTGATGTTATATGCACCATAGATTCTCTTGATGTAATCCTTATGTATGATAGACTTTAGTAGATTTTTATTGTTGTTCCCAACCCTCCTATTCTTGATTGTGGATCTGATGTTATGCTTTCAGAGTAGTAGTTATTTAATTGTTTCTAATGCTGATAATTTCCTGTTGGACTCCATCTAGGCTGCTGCTTATAAGTTTGGCTCAGTGTTGTAGGCAGCAGATAATCCCTTTCTTGATATTGTATGGATGATGGGAATTTAAATTCAGATTTTGTCTGGTGAATGTTGGCCTACAGTGTACAAATGTCTTCCTTTAAGAATATATCAACATAATTTGAGGCATGTTCTTTGTACACAGAATGTTAATATCTCCAAGTTATTTATTGAGATACTCTACACTCATCTCAACAACTGGCTATGGGCCTCAGTTGAATGCTATATTCATGAATTTTAAGAACATGGTACATATATGATAGTTTAACATTCAGTTTGCTATCTGTAGTCATTCACTGTAATTGAAGTAAAAGGCACTGAAATATAAAAAAAAATTACTGGAAAAATAATATATGTATAACCTTTTTGGTTCCATTACTAGGATTCGTTATTGGTGGCCACAAGCTTAACATTAGATATTTAAATGACACAGTGTTGGTAACAGACACAGAAATGAAACTAGAGGAACTTCTACAAAAGACAGTGAAGGAAACTAAGAAAAAAACTAAGCATCAACTGTAAAAAGGCAGAATGAATAGTTGTTGGTAAAAGAAACAGCCTAACATGCAAATTACAAATTAGAGATACCAAAATTAAATAGGTGCAAAAATTGAAATATTTTTGAAATTTTTTTTGCAGAGGTAAAAAATGTAACACTGAAATCTGATGGTTCATTGTGATAGTGAAAAATGCCTTCCAAAAGTTAGCCAAAATATTAGAAAACAGGAAAATTTCATTGGAAAAAAAAACGAGTACTGAACTGTTATGTAATATTGGTACTCCTATATGACAGGGAATGCTGGACCATCTCCTCACGGATGAAGATATTTGAGGCAACAGAAATGTGGTTCTACAGAAGGATGCTGAGAATACTGTGGACTGAACATAGGATTTAGACAAAATGGAAACAAAAAAGCAGTTATATGTAGCATCAAAAAGAGATAGCTGAAATTTCTAGCACACACAATGACTAAAGAGTGCTTGGAAATTTTGTCACTCACAGAATAAACTGAAGAGGAACAGAGGAAAGCAGCACATAACCTACTTAATGAGCTAGTGTAAGAACAGTTTAAGAGATATGGCAAATAGGCAACCTTTACTAAGAGCAACAAAGGACAAGAAGTTGTGGAGAGCTATAGTTGTTCACGTCCTCAAGGGACACAGCATATAGAAGAAACTAGAAGACAATGCATAGAAACTAATTTCTTATACCAATGTATCTCCCCCTCCTCCTACAAAAAAAAAAAAAATAGATATCTGGTAGATCCTGTCTTATCAAAGTCAGGAGTATTATTCTAGTGTTAAGAAAAGAGTGAGTTTCAAATCCATCTGGGTACAAACATTCAGTTTAAGACTCTAAAATTACACTATTGGATTATTCACATAGCCTACTGGATTAAAGCATTAATTAAAATAACTTGGTTTCCTGGCACTCATGGGTTCAATCTCTGGATTGGGTAGTGCAGAAAAGTCATATACTCTGGTTCAGTGGAAGAAATGGACAAGTGACACAAAGGCAAATACAGAATTAACTGATATGAGTTATCTCCCTTAAGCATGGTATGTGGATTGAGAGCAATCTACCCCTGTGGATTGAAATAAAGGATTTGCTTCAAAATCCTAAGAAGGTTGGAGGGTACAGCAATTGAAATGTGAGTATAACAATCTAGTTGTCAATGATAGTTCAGTTAGAAAGATATATAATAAATAATTGTTATAAGTAAAAAAAAAACAAATCACAAGTAATCATAACCTCAAAAGCAAAAATTTAGTATTTTCTTTTTATCTTGCATAAGTAATATATCTTCTGTCTTATTCTTTATCACTTCTTTATTTATTCGTTCTGTAGTAAATATCTTTGATTAATTTTTTTTTTTTACTTAAATCTCTTGACAATTTTCGTGCTAAAAAGCTGTGACTCAAATGTGAATAGAGGTGGGGGAATGTCTATTCATAAAGAAATTACTGCCAATACATTGATCAACAACAATACCATCCTGTTTGGACCCCCACCCTACTTAAAATCCTGGATCACTTGTAATTTATTTTGTTTTTCAGAGTCAGCGAAGCTACAAACATGTTTTTAGTCTAAAATCAAAGCAGCCAATATACCAATGTCTGTAAGTATGAAAGTTTCTGATTTCTTATGAAGTAAATAAATGCACACCATGAAAATTCTCACTTACAAATAAGTGAACTTATGTTAACATACAAAAAAACTATTTACTTAAAGTTTTTTATATCTTTAGCAAACTTTATTAATTCTGGCATGCATATACTTTTATCTTAATTCTTTTTAGTTGCTTTTTATCATATCTTTATTCAGGTTGTCAATATATGACAGTAAGTAGACAGAGTGAATTGAAAATAAGATATGTTCTCGGTGAAACTTGAACTCATGTTCTGAACTATTTAAAGCCCCTATTCTATCTTGTATGGACTGTTCCACTTTAATATATTTCTTTTTACTTTCTGTATTTTTTAGGCAAATAAAGCTTTTAATAAGTGTTGTGGCCTTGTTAGGACCAGAAATAAAAACAAAGAGAGGAATTGAGTTAAACAAATATATTAACAGAAGCAGTAATACAAACATATACAAACAAGAGTGTTACAGCAAGAATGTTCGGTCCAAATGTCAGAGCTGACTGCTGGAAATTTCCTGATATTTACAATGGTACAAAATGTGGCACAAGACCAAAATGGGGAATGGGGAAAAGGATGGTCTTCATCTGTCTTAATTTTAAACTTAGCTAGCCACAATCACTGACCCAAGCATACAAACAATATTCCTAACACCCAAACAACACATTCTTACTTACCTTTCTTACTACATCCACCATGATACCTCATTGTCTCTATGAAAATCCTAACTAGTCCCCATATGTACAGTTCATTGTCTGTGTGTGTGAGGGGGGGAAACAATTTAAAAACTATCCCCAATGAGTATTTACAAGATGAATACAATCTATTTACATGAAACTAAACAAAATAATGTTAGTAATAAAATCCCCCACAATCCTAAAATGTGGCAGAAACATCAGTTAACTGGATGAAATCAATGCAGGACCATAATAATATAAAACATTCATTCATCCCAAGCACTCACACAACAACAAATACAAAAGCATACACGCGAAACGAAAGGTGCTTCACATCCACCAGAGAACTGACATCACTGACCACCTAACAAGGGAGGGGATTGGGAATTAAACTAAAAAAAAATAGGGACAGAAATAAAAGGAGCCAATGAGCATACACACCCTAGCTAAGTTAACTGGAAAAAGGAAACTAATGATTCAAAAACAACCCTAAAACTAGAATATTTTCGGGATTGGTTGCCCAAGTTCAACCCAGGAAGAACAAAATGCATTTCTAGGTCAGCCCCTTTCACTCGACACATGTGCAAGATTCAACCACCTTTTGCCAAATTCTGATGAAGTGAGCCACTGCTTTTCTGTCTTAATCTTGACTTTAAGCTGATGCTTAAAGAACAAGATCAGTTGGGAATAAGTGAACTCTTCGCCATCATAGAATCCCTTCTGATGTGTCGTCTAAATCACGACTCTCATAACGCCTAACAAGCAAAAGAACACATTGTTCAGCCTTCGTCAACGGTGGCACCACATTGCTACAAACAGAACAGGCCTCAAGGACAAAGAACTTTCCTCCTAGCATGCGAACCATGAGGCCTTCAACAAACTTGCACAATGGCACTACCACCCTGCAATGAAAGAAGGTGTGACCCAGGGTCTTGACTTCCCCATCACAGGGTCAGCAGTTTGGAGATTTCTCCAAGCCCACTGAACAAAGTTTTTTGTCAACCCAGAGGGCCCCACAAATCACCAGCCAGGTGAGTGATGCCTCATCATTATTGAGGCATTACAACCTGGGCACCCGAGGCCATGTTGAGTGAGTCTCCTGCTTTGTAAGACCGAGCTCATCAATCAGCTCATCACGAACAGACCATCTGACCAACACTTGATATAATGCCCTACGAGATAATGCCTAGATGTTGGAGAGCCCATCTAATGCCCATAAGAGGCATTTCAGAGCAAGATGACATTCACTATAGAAGGAGCATTTGGCTAGGGGTTAATGGTGGGCTTCTTCCTCATTTGAGTGCACACTTCTCGGGGATGAAAAGTTTTTATGTGTGTCTTCCTTTCAGAAGGCACCACTCCTCATCCGATTCACAACATATTCGGTCTGGGAACACGATGCAAAACATATATTGATGAATCTCAATGCTAGGCATACCCAGACTGCCTTCATCAATCTGAAGGCAACAGATCTCTCGAGATACCATAGTGGCCTTGCCTCTCCACAAGAAGAACAAGAGCTTTACTAATGACATTAGTGTGGCATACGGAAGTGGAAGTACAGAGAGTCGGTAAAGGAGAATCGGGTAGATGTGTGAAACACATACTTCTGCCCTCCCCTTCAAGGAAAGATCTTTCCAAGACCACAGATTAACTGCGATCTTGGCCTTCCCTTGTAGCCCCGACCAATTCCTTTCCAACTGAATATCAGGACCGAACCAGACGCTGAGTATCTTGACCGGCCCATCTGTCCAGAGGAAATAGAAATTCCCTTCCACGCACCCAACTGCAAGCCAGCAGACTTATCGTAGTTGATCTTGGCCCCTGTCACCATCTCATAACCACTGATTTCTTTGTTGACTTCGTCAATCTTGGCTCTGCCCGACACGAACTGAAATGTAGGACTGGTGTGTAGGACTGGATTCGTCTTTAACTTGTGAAGAAAAGGTTCCAATGCAAGAACATAAAGCAAAGGCAGACAACCTTGATGAATGGAGCAAGACAATATGAAAGGCTCCGATCGTACCCCATTCATATAATGGAAACTTGACACTCTAAGAGCTCTACATCAACTCTCCTAACTAAGACTCAGTTGAGGTAGCTAGAATGCAGCCGAGCCACCACTATTTGTCCAAGTCTAAACTACCTCCTGAGGGTGCTCACTCTTGTACTTATTGACAAGATCAAAAGTCCTGAAATGGTTTCACATTTCGGTTGTCAGTACACGAATTTGGCCCTATATGACCAATGTCAGGGTCAAGGACGGCATTCCAATCCCCCGCTAAAACTACCTGACGAGATGTCAAAAACGGCTCGATCTTCCAAAACAAAGCAGTCCACTCAGAATGGACATTGGGTGCATAAACCCCAATGAGACAAAGAGCCTTATCCTTTATGGTAACATCCAGCATGCAAAGTCTGCCTGTTGGATCTGCGAAGACAAGAACCCACACAGCTTTCAAAGACTTGCTCACCAGCCAAGAGACACCCATCAAAGCAAGCTGAATAGAAGGAAAGCCCCCTAGACAGAATGCCCTCATAATTGTGAGAAGAAAAATGGGTCTCTTGCACACAACATATATTCACTCTGAGAGGCTGAATGTCATGAGAGAGCCTCGCCCTGTGAGACTCTGACCTCAGGCCTCGGGCATTCACACTTGCTAACCAGAGAGATATTATCAAACCGATTAGGGTTGCTCTCCTGCACTGAACATGGCCGGGGTTAGGACACTGACAGCCTCTAACTCTAACCCTGTGCCCATCTCAGTCCTGATGGACCATCAGGAGACAAGCCGCCAGTGTCCAGGGGAAAAATTAATTTTAGAGCTCTATAAAGGGAGGGGTGAACAAAAAGTGGGAGCCTCCTTGAACAATATTGGTTTAATTTCTTGGCATTATCATTATCGAAAAAAGCTATAGGAGTAAGCATGCCAAAAGCCTGGTTTGCTTCTGTCACCATAGCCCATACATGTTTACCAGGCCCTCCAGTCCTGATCACAATCAATACTCTTTTGGCGTTTGGAAAATTGCTGTGATTTTCTATGTTGAGATTATTTATTTTTCTTAGTTTTATGAGATGTTTCAGATCCTTGAAATTTTTATATTGAGAAACAAATTTCTCCTCTTGTTCTTTTGTTATTACACAAACATTTTTGCCTGTATTAAAAATAGTTTTGGGCACTTTTTTCTTGCAAACCGATTCAATGACATCAGTCAATGAACTTCTTTGCTGTTTTTCAGATTAAAAAGGGGAACTGATGGGGGTTTGGACAAGAGAAGGGTTATGGGTATGGGGAGTGGTAGGGGTAAGATTTTTCTGGGACGGGGAGCCTTTGTAAGAGTAATCCTTTTGGAAGTGGGGGGAGACGGAGATTTTGTCAAAGAAGGTGGTGTCAGAAGTTGTTTGTATGTTGGGGATGATGGAGACGAAGATGGGCCAGTTATTTTTTGATCCTGCAAAAGTTTTTTCTGTCAGAGAGGCTTTTAATTTTTGCAGCTTTTCCCTTTTTCTCGAAACTGGGTTCATACCTAAGTTGTTGTTGACATAGATTGCTAGCTGGAGAGTCACTCTTCGTGCTTGTAGAGGGAGTGGAGCTGTTTGTGTCTCTCCCTGTTGTTTGTGTGGAATGAGGCCCTGCTGCCTGAATCTTCCCTTTTGCCCTGCCAACAACCTGCCATTTCCCCTCTCCTTTCTCCACAACCACACAAGCAGTGGACAAAGGCTTTTTGGGGAATGGGGGCTGAGAGTTGGACCCACCAAGAGTTTCACCAGACTGGTCCTGATTGTTGACATGCCCATTACAGTTGAGATGGAATGTACAGACTCGACCAAAGGGGGATTTGGTTGAGCGGGGGCCAGAACTTCAGTGGCCTTCTTCTCTGTTCAGGAAGAAGATAGGTGACCAGTCTGTCCACACTTCAGCATGTTGGTCTTCGCCAGGTGACAATTATTGGCATTTTATGGCCCTCTACATCTAGACAGTTTGAGATGGAGATGAAGGCCTTGCGATCAATCATAATCTCAAAACTCCATCCCCCAGTCAGATCATCAGAGGAAGCACTAAGTATCTATCCAAACTGGCACAGATAGGCAGCCAATTGCTCCCCAACGATCTGAGGAGGAACCTCATATACTGCTACAAGGTCATCCGTCTGCCTTCATATTCATTATGCAGAATTAGGTCATTTGTATTAAGTTCCCTCCTCGTTGCAGCTTTACAATTGGCAGGCGTGGGCAACAGTATGTCCCACATAAAATAGCCTTTCCCTTTGATGACTCCGAGCATTAATGCCCATAAAAGTCAAGGCTTTAAATAGTGTTTTTTGTGGAGCAACAAATTTTGCATGAGCGCTTGTCCACCACAAAGTTCTTTAGTTCCTCAGGATTTGACAAGATCCCATCTGCTGTAACCAGATGTGCAGAGCTCTTGACTTTCTCCAGGAACTCTGTAATGTTGATTTTTACATTTTGGAGAGGATGTGCAGCAAGAGGGCATAGAGTAGCAGTAAAACACATTTGGTGTTTATCACCTGTTTTACTAGGACTTAAAAAAAAAAAAAAGTTCTGCTGGGAACTTCCCTCTCCAAAAGGCAGTTCCTGCTCCTATTTATAGTTTGGAGAGTCCATGCATGCCTGGGTAAATTACCATAACAATAAGGTTATTAGCCTCTTGTTGTTTTGCTCTAATTTATTCACCTAACCAGAACATTTAAAAAAAAAAAATTTCTTGAACAATGACAGTGACAAGTCTGTTGCTCGCCAATGATAGACTAGAACTGACTCCAATCCCAAGCATGACTGTTAATATAGATCAGTACTGGGATACCCCTCTATTTTCGGTTTTGTTGTCATTTGATCTCCAAAAAGCACTCATCCACTCCTTTACTTATAATAAGAGATATTGAAAAATAGGTGGAATGTCAGTTTCAGTGACTGATAGTCATATTGGTGATCAGATGTAAGGGTAGTGCCAGGAGTTGACCTATTTCTAGTGTGGGTATGACCAAGGTCATGGGATATGATCAGCGCATGTGTTGCTTGAGTGAAGTCAGTCATGGTGGTGGGTCAATTCATTGGTTGGTAGGCCTGATCTGTGAAACAGGGCCATGGTGATGACTGCTAAAGGGAATGCCATGTAGCAAGTCTGGTATACCAAGATGATGCCAGTGGGTTGCCAAGGTGACTAGGTGGTGTTGGAGTTAGTAGGCCTGCTCTATGGAATGGGTCTGTGGTGACAACTGCAAAGGGAATGCCTTGTAGTGAATTGGGTAGACCGATGTGATGGCAGTGTGTTGCTGAGGAGGTGTCGGATTGGCGTGGTTGATATTTGCCAAGGTGACAGTATCAGTGATGATGAAGACTTGTAGAGATCTAATTGTAATGGAGTATAACACTTCCCCCTTTAGTCAAAGTGGATGCTGCTTAGAAAACCAGACATCAGAAAGAACCATCTGCTGATTATTATACAAAAACACTTGAGGTCAACATGTGACAGAGAGACAGTCTAGGAAACACACACACACGTATATTTTTTTTTATTGAAATTAGAGTAAATCTGAGTAGCGAAATTAGATCAGAGCATTTTGTTTACTGATGGGAAATCTGATCTAGAGCAGAGGCTGTACCGAATGGAATTTGGGTCGTTAGAAGACAATGGAAAATGGTCGAAATAATTTTCATCGGTTAAAACTTGGAATAGAGCTGAGTAAGCAAGAAGGGCCTATAGCATTCACATGATTTTGGTTGAAGCAACCAGAACCTCGTGATGATCACGTGCGAGGTGGTGGGGCCGAGGGTCGGTTATGACCAGCCGGGATTTTCTATATAAACGCGTAGTTATGCTGGAAAAGTGGCAGACGGAAGAGAGAGACAGAAGAGGCCGCAATCGGTCGGTGAGTCGTTGCATGCTTGTCGACATGCGCATGAGCACCCTCGTCAACCATTACTACATGAGAGATGGGAAAAAAATACTTGGCAAGACTGGAGAAGAGAATTAGCCCGAGCAAGAATTGGGCTAGAGACAGTGGAGAGTCAAGTTGGAGACTCGAGGAGGAAAGGAAGTGACGTCAGAGATTGGAATGAGGCATCCACTAACATGTACTGTTGATATAAGTACTGCAGCTTCTGCTACCATGAATATTACTACTACTGTTACTACTGCTGAGGAGGAACGCCACTATAAACTTTAAGCCCCGCACAGAAATTTTATCCATCTATCGCAAGAATCGTATATTGTTCTACATCTTCCGTTGACTGTGAATGGTTGAACATCACTTCTGCTTCCTGGATCAAACAAATCACAATGTGGGCAGGAAGCAGGATTAAACCAGTGGACTGGCCAAATAAACTATGGATGCTCAGGGGACCTACGGCCACTCCTTTAACTTTGGTTAGGACCTAGTAAACACCTCAACCCAGAGAGTAAGATCCCGGAGGTTGACAGGCTGGGGCGAAAGTGTTAGAAACATAAAACCACATGTTCCTTTTCCATGTAGGTTTCTATAGTATCACAATATTATGAATTATTTCTTGAATAAGATGCAATTGGTGAATATTGTAGGGGTGCTAAATAATAGCACTCTCAACACAATGGCAGAAATCTTTAGTATGTGCTTATTTTTTCTTTTTATAATTTTCATTGAGTTATAACACTTCTAATGTACATGACATTTAAATATATAGTTATTGCTGTTATGATTATTTTTATTTTAGGAACCTTATATACATGAAGAATTATTCAAGTTCATATAATGGGTAAGCATTTTTTATTTATTTTTTTACAAATATAGTACTTTTATTATTTGTTTAGTTGTGAGCAAAAGGAACAATACGAGTTGGAGCATGCACATTGGGGACTTAAAAATCTAGCAGTTTCAGAAATTCAACTGTCTGGATAATGTAGTAATAATGAAAAATGTGACAAAGCAATTTGAAAGCAAATTGGAATTGAAAGATGCTTTTCAGAAAGTGATTAAGGCTCTTTCTTAGAGGTTAGAAAATATTAGAAATGAAGGAAAGGATACTGGACTTTTATGTAATATCTAACCTCCAGTATGGCAACGAATGCAGAGCAATTTTGACACAAAGGAAAGTGACTGAGATGTGGTTATGTTGATGAATGTTGAGAATATCATAGACAGAGCATGTGATAAATTACAAAGTTTTAAAGAGAATAGAAACTACAAAGAAACTTTTGCTGTTACTTTATGTAATGTTCCCTTTTGTTGTAACTGAGAAAAGAAACTCTGGATGATTATTGAATAGATGTCACCTGGATGAAGAAGAGAAGTGAAGAGGGCAAGGAGGAGGAAGCAAAGAAATAGAAGAGTGCAAGTGGCATTTTGTATTATTTTGTTAATAGAAAATAATAAACAAATAGACAGATATTTGTGTGTGTGAATGTCTTTCTTTTCTTTTCTTTTTTTTATTGCCTGCTATTACTTTTCTTTTTTTTTCCCTTTTTTATTCTGCTAAAAAAGAAAAAGTGCAGTTGACTTAGAAATTACATTTTTTATTTTTCTTTCTTCCTTTTTCAAATCACAATTGATTGCCAACAGTCCCATTATTGTATCAAATATGAACTCTTGCAGTTTTCATGTATTGCTGATGTTTGCCCACATTTCATGTATTCTTAGTATAACCTTGCAACTGTTGCCTGAGAAGTTGTTGCCTTAGAGATAGTGTCATATTTTTCTGAGTTGAACAATCATTGCATGGTCAAATTAATCTTGCCGCTATTGCTACACTATTTCTTTACCTGTTATGTCACATATTATCTGTTATAAAGCAAACAGACAATTTGATTGAACCAGTTCAGCTCTGATCACTGTTCATACTTGCTTCCTCAAACATAAGTAATGGGATGTGGCATGTGCCGAATTATAACATTGACATTTCTCTTTCAGACGTATTGAGTGCATTAATTATATACATTATCTTTGTTGCCATATTCACAATGCTTTGGCCTTTTTCAGGTGATTGGAATTTCAAACTGAACCTTTATTCATCCACAATTCCATACCTCTTTTGGATGTCTCAGTTATCTACCTTTAACTCTGCAAGTTTTTGTTCAGCATTGAACAATTAAATATTGAACTTAGAACTTTGGGTCAAGTCACTGGATCTAACCAATGCCAATAAGGACTGTGTGTATGCTATCCCATGCAGCTGTGGTAAGAAATATAAAGGTGATACAGGCTGCCTCCTTAAGATGAGACTGCATGAACATCATAAAGCTGTAACACAAAGAGAAATAGAAAAATCAGGTGTAGCTGACCACATATGGAGGTAAAAAGGAGATCACTACTCCCTGTGGGATGAGGTTGAAATAATAGACAGAGAGCATCACTGGAAAATACAAAAACAAGGAATCAGCACATATGCTAGGCCACAAAAATCTCCTGAGAACCAGTAATAAGGAGTGCTAGAGAAAAGCAATAATAACAACAAAATTGCAATATGTGCTCTGGTAAAAAATGATAACTGAGACATTAAGTTTATAAGTTACCAAAATTCATACACTGATGTACTCAAGGACATTATGGATAAAAGCATTGGTTGGATCCAGTGACTTAACCTAAAGAGTTGTAAGTTCAATATCTGGCTATTGCAGTGTTGAACAAAAACTTGACTTAAAGGGAGATAACTGAGACATCCGGAAGAGGCATGGCACGTGGAACTAGAGATGAAGGGTTCAGTTTGAAATTCCGATCACTTGAAGAAGGTCGAAGCATACAACAGTCTGGAAAATGTAAATAATGTAAATAATTACAATACCTCATCTCATAAATGTAGACGGATATTGAGTGCATTAACATGGAAACTTTCAATGTAATACAAGAAATTAAAAGGCATTCTCTTCTTATAGTACTAGCTGATAATCATAAAGAGATAGTGATCTTCATTGAAGTGGCCAGTATAGAATGTGATCTGAACCAATTCATGTTTTCTGTGAGGATCCTAAGAGTCATGAGTAATGAGATACATGTATTATTTTTTTCCTCACAAGGTCTGAGGATCAATGCCGCTATTTACATTGAAGAGCTGGATACAGTAGTCAAAACCCTGTAATTGAGGAGGTAGGACTGTTTCCTCTTAAAAGGTCCATGTGACCCTGGAGTAACTGGCTGATAATTTTCACAATCCTATTACCCAAATATGTGACCTTGCTCTTCTGATTTGAATCCTCTTAACTACTACATTCAGAACATTATTAAGGAAACAAAACAGCAACTCCACAATACCGAGGACTCTTTAAAGGCTACCATTGTCGATGTGATGGCCAACATAAATGAGAACCACCTAATCTGAGTATTCAATTTTTTTAAAGTTACACTGCATCTGTCCTTCAGGCTGTTTTTTTCTATTTTTTAAGTTGAATATATATAATACAAATACTTTTGAAAATATACTAATTTTTTACTATTAAAGATCTTTGTTTTTCTTTTATATTATAATTTTTTCGCAATGTAAGATCTATATTGATTTGATTATTAAAATAATTTTAAGGTGGGGTATTCAACTTTGGAAAGATGTTCACAAAGAAAAAGTGACAGATGCCCTCTTCAGCTATGGTCACTGGGTAAGTTTCTTTGTTTATGGTTACAATTTTTATTTGTTTCTTTATTTTTAATGGTTTATTGTGGAAAATTTCAGTTTTGTAGAGAAATATTTTTTAATTTAAGTGAATGACACTTAGGAAAATTATTCATTTTGAAACAATATCTTTTATCTGGGGTTTTAGTCTTAACTAAGCAATAAGATTGTGTAATTATTTTACATCTCCTGTTTGAAGAATTACTTATAAATCTAATTTTAATGTTTAGATATGAACAATTATTTTGTAAGAAAAATGTGTTAATTTTTTTTCTTTTGAAATTTAGAAAATTAAATTCTGTATTATTTATGTCTTGTAGCAACATGGCATCTTGCTACTTATTGTTTGAGGGACAACCTATTTATGAGCTTCCTTTTCCTATGAAAAGTAAATACTTTTTATAAAAGCATTCTCCTTGGTCCAATAACTATACATTAAACAGTTTGACTGTAAATAGGGAACAGGCTGACTGAAAGCCAGATAATATTCCATTTTATAAAATCCTGTAAGTGGCTTTGAGGCCTAGTTTAAAAGAATGCCTCAAAATTTCCCAAATATCAATACTTTTATATATTGTTATAATATTTGAAAAAAAATCTACTGCTGAATAGTACTTATATATATATTCATTCATCATTTGTTAAACAGGCACCCCTACCTTAACTTAATATCATTTTGAAAGTAACTCATATTTTGATACAATAGTTGTCAGTGAAAATGAATACCCTACCACTCCTTGTCAAAATGATTGAATTCCCCTGTATCCTTAGCAACTAATATTAAGAATATATGTGCTTATAAAACTCAGTAAATTTCAAAATAATTTATTCCAAAATTTGCTTGAAAATTAAACAGTACTAGGGATTTTAATTTAATTCTATAAATAAATTTGAAGTTTTTAGTTTCTGTTTTTGAAAGATGGTAATTCTTGTGTAGCAATGGGACCATATTTTTAAGCTGGTAAATTTATAATATTTATGCTCTGCAGAATTGTATTGAGCACTTTTTTAAAAATAAAAATAATTAATAAGAACACTGGATTATAAATCTTACTGTTCTTTCTCTTTATTTTAAAAAATATATATATATATATATACCCAAGTTTAGGATTGGTATATACGGAGTGAAATCCAATAACCAACAATTAATATTCTTTAAAGAGTGCTCAATACAGAGTAGAGCAGATATAATTATTTATTTGAATATTACAACATAAATATGTTATAAAATCACGACAAAAGTAGCCATTTTGTTTCAACACTTCTTGTGTCTTGTCAAGTGATAATATAGAATATAGAATAAATGGTTTTAAAAGTTTCAAATTAATCAACGATCCTTAGCTAAGAGTAAACGCTGTTACATAAGCTAGAGTGGCCAATCAAAAAACAAGTATATGATGATTCGAAAAATTTGACAACTAAGCAAGGTTATCTAGATATTAAAAGATTTATAAAATTTGAAATTAAAATTAAAAGTAAAAAATTAAAATTACCTATTTAGAAATCTAAATCAGATCTCTATTAAGTTTTAAATTGTAGAATTACTTGGTAATTCTACAATTTAATTTTAGTTGTCAAATTTTTCGAATCATCCTATACTTGTTTTTTGATTGGCCACTCTAGCTTATGTAACAGCGTTTACTCTTAGCTAAGGATCGTTGATTAATTTGAAACTTTTAAAACCATTTATTCTATATTCTATATTATCACTTGACAAGACACAAGAAGTGTTGAAACAAAATGGCTACTTTTGTCGTGATTTTATAACATATTTATGTTGTAATATTCAAATAAATAATTATATATATATATATATATATATATATATATATATATATATATATATATATATATATATATATATATGAGTTATAATCTTTAGATGTGTACCTGAAATAAGCTTTGATATGAAATCTTATAAAAATGAAAATACTTCTAATAGGTCCTAATTAAATTTTTTTGTTAGTGGTATATATAGATTTTTAAATGTATTATGAATGTTATAAATGTATTATGTATTTTTATATAATCATTAAATAAAAAGAAAAGAGACAGTTTCAAAAATCTACTAAATTCAAGCTATTTAAGATACTGATACTTATGTTGCACAGTTTTATAAAAAAAATTCCTCGAGAACAATGTTTTTGGCAGCATTAATTTTTCAATTGTCAGTGAGCATTTGGTAGGCACTGTTCTGTCTGCAGATGCTCTTGAGAAAGCATTTTGTGTAATTAAGCAAAATGAATTCTGCATACTAAGCATTTTTGGGTACTCTTCATAAAATCACCAGCAACTGGATAATCCATTTACGATTAATGCAAAAAATTTCAAACAGGATGTCTGTATAAAGGTAAAAGACCTGACAATTGGTATTTGAACATAGAACTAAGAGTGCACACATCCTGTAATAAACTTTCAGTTTCTTTATAAAACTGTGCATCATGATTATCTGTGTCTTAAATAATTATGAATTTTTTTTGTGATGTTTGACGGCTTCACTTGTCACTTTTATGATTCCTTGTGAAAGCTTGTTATTACTTCCAAAAATGCTCATTATATTCACGTCCTGGGTATGACGGTAAACTGCATCTGCGTCCATGGGTATGACGGTAAACTGCATATGCATACTGGGTACGGCAATAAACTATGTCCAACAGAAAGGCTGTTTTTGAAAAAATAAGGTTGTCGGCTATATGTTTTTGGAAAAATAGTATTAACAGCTATACATTTTTAAACAATACATTTTTGAAAACCAAATGTTTCCAGCAATACATTTTTGAAAACCAAATGTTTCCAGCAGTGCATTTTTGAAAACCAAATGTTTCCAGCAATACATTTTTGAAAACCAAATGTTTCCAGCAATGCATTTTTGAAAACCAGGTGTTTCCAGCAATGCATTTTTGAAAGCCAAATGTTTCCAGCAGTGCATTTTTGGGGACCAAATGTTTCCAGCAATGCGTTTTTGAAAACCAAATGAAAGTCACTCAAAATCATTTTCAGCATAAAATGACCACTAAGGTTGGAATGCCGTTAAATAAAACAACCAAACCATCATTATATTCAAAACTTTGTAGATGCAGGTACTAGTAGTAACTCTTTCCAGTTATATTTGCACTAGTAATACTTGTTCAGGTAGTAATTGCCAAATAGTAATGATCAGTATAGAATCATAATCAGTAGAGTAGAGAGAGTGAATGTATAGCAATAGTGGATAGACAAGAAGAGTGAACAGTGATCTTAATAATGGAATCACCCATGTTACTCGCTGACATTTTTAATTTGAAAATTTTTTTCGATCAAAGTTACTTTACATTAAGATTATTTTCTTAACAGTTATATTTCAACTAAAAGTGTAGATCAAGTTTTACTTCATTTGAATTGAGCATTAAGTCAATTAAAAGTCCAGTTAAATCAAACATTCAAAATGATTTCCTTTTTCCCCCCGAAACAGAATTTGATATTTCTTATACACAGAATAGTAACTTAAAGTTTAAATGCATATACCAAGTGGAAATAAAAATTAATAAAATAATATGATAATGTAACTTTTGTCCTCCCTGTGTAAATGCACACACATAATAGGCAATCAATTTTCATTAGTTTTTCTCATTATATATTGTCATGGAATACTCTCCTACACTTGAAGTTACTCAGAAATGAGTTGTGGAAAGTAATGATATGGCCAAACCAAAAATAATGAAACTGTGATACTAATGGAAGGGTACCTATGGGTATTCTACATTGAAAGAAACAATGAAAAAGTACATTAAAAAAAGATCAGGTAATTTTATAATGAATGTGTGTAGTTTATATTCATTTATTCACACTAAAATGTATCACTTAAATTGAATAAGAAAATAGAGTCCATCTCTTCTTTCAAGAAGTTTTTTTAAAAAGTGGCAGTTGTCTTCGGGGATGAAAATACAAAAAAAACACACTTATTTTCTTTGCTTCTCCATGCATGTGTGTGCACGTGCAGTAGGAATGCAATGATTAATCAGTTGATAGTCATTGATTGTTCATATTGACATTCTCTAATTGCTTTTCATCCTCAGCTATCATTAGAGAAATTTCATCTCTGGCTTAAGAATCTTAGACATAGAATGATTTTCAATAATCTTCTGATAGTTTTTCTTTGATATTTTTTTTTGTGCCAATCTTTATTGAAAATAATTAAATTAACACTGGTGTCACTTCTTTTATCTTTAATTTATTTTTGTCCATTATGTTGGCTCAGATTAGATGCTGAGTTTTTCTACCTCAGCTATCTGTATCTTCAAGAGTTAGGCAATAAATAGCATCTTTTATCACAAATATAGTCATTAAACCATTAGTTTCTTCACTTTTAAGGTCCTAAGCTACTTAGGTCTGAAGGACATACTTATTTTGATAAATAATTGTAGTCAGTTTCTTTGTGCTTGGAATAAAGTTCCCTAAACCATTTTTTCCCCTCAAACAGCATAGCCTAAGTCAAACAATCCAACACATGTCCCCTGTTCACTACTAAAGTCACACTGCTGTTGCTTCTTCAAGCACCTTTTGTAGCTCGAGTGACAGGACAAGTTTGCATAGGTGCATAAAAAGAGTCTTGCGAAAGTATCCAACTCTCAGATTTATCATTTCTTATATATATGACTCATAAAGATATAATTTTCTTTTTGGGATACTTTACATGTGAGACACATCCAAATCCGTTTTCTACCAAGAAGTAAGCCATTTTCTCTTTTGTTACAATAATTAATCTAGCTCTGTAGGCAGATGAGTGGCATAATTTAATATTAAACATTTTTAGATTATGTTAAACTTTTAAAGTCTTCTGTATTCTATATTCTCTTATGTCTATAAGAAGAAATTAAAATTTTTCCAACATAGAAAGGTCCAATATAAAATTCAGAAAACAGTAAAGAAAATAAAAATGGTGGATTATATACTGCAGACATATTTAGAAAGTTTAGAGAACAGTAATTTTGTTTAAAAAAAATATTTTAATAATCAAAAGTATGGAGTGACATCATTAACAATTTTAAATTTTTTTCAAGATATTTATGGAAAAGTTAATCATTGATATAGCAAGAGAAATTGGTAGAGAAGAATGTGTCTTTATGCTTGATGAAGTGGAAACACAAGTTGAAAGTCACTGGATTTACCTAATATGATTTTCTATTAACAATGAATTTCATAATCCTCTTGGGTCTTGAAACATGTTGGTAAAATCCTATTGTCTTATTGTTGTACTCTCTTTCATGAAGTTAGTTGTAAATATCTTGGAGCAGTTTATCATTGTTATAACAAAGGCACTGCCACCTGGTGTCACTAGTGCAAGTGAGATACCTTCAATACAACAAAAAGTTACAGACATCACAGGCCAAAAATTGCAAGATATAATTACTATCTATTTCATTATTGTATTTCTATATATTTCTCAATTTCATTCTCTTCAAATTTTAATTTTGAGAAATCAGTTTCATTTTTGTCTTTACTTCTATCTGAATTTGATTAGAAGAATACCAAATATTACAGATCATTATATAATATACATTTAAAAAAAAATTGTTTCCAAAATTCATTTGTCAGTTTTTTAATTTTTAAAGTAACTTAAATAAATTTCAATTCAATTTCTAAACTGTCTACAAAAGTTAATCTCTCTCTGTCATGTCTATACTAATATGATCATGCTCAGGCTGTATGGTAGAGCCATATTTATTCACAAGTATGTGGTTTTTATCATTTTCATGGAAATCAAATGCAATAAAATTGTTGAAAAATGCAAAATACACTGTAAATACTCTGTAAATACATGCATTTCACTTGCTGTCTGTACTGTAGTCAACAGTGGAAATAAATTCAGTCTTTCCTATCCACACTCATCATCAGAAGTAAGAATGGTTTGCAAAGTTTCTTGAACATTCATAAATCTATGCCAAATTGTCACAGTATTGAAATATGATAATTTATCAATGAAAAATTGTAAAACTACTTACTTTGAAAGTGACTGACATGACATGGAAATCACCATACGGCTCTGGCTGATTCAATAGCATACACCCCTCTATGGCCAAGTGATATTATTAGCTCCACATGCACAGATTTGGATTGCCAGATCTGGCTGGTTTGTCTAGAAAGGGTTAAATATTAGGTTTAGTGTAAGCCTTTATATAAAACAAGTAATGTATTAAGATTAAATTTATCACAGTTTCTAAAATTTGCATAAAATATGGTATTCCTTTAATATTAAATTAGTTAAAACAATTCTAAATAATTTTTAGAAAAAATCACTTCATTTGAAATTATATAGATTTTTATTTTATTGATATACTTGGAATGAAACAATACTAAACATTCATTCAACACTGTTTTCAGTAGTAATTTTAAATATTTAAACTTCACTAATTTATAAACTACCTCATTTCACAAGTGATTTTGATACTCTCAATTCCAGTCCCTAAATGAGATTATCAGGAAAACCTAAGAAACTTATTCTCAAAATATAGTCTTGTAATAATAATATTATTTATCTTTATTAGGACAAAGATCCGATAAACAGGATTGCTCACAAGTCATCCATATTGGGCATTTCACAAAAGCATAAACTTGTCCGTTTATGTGCAGAGACGGGAACAGTTCTAGAGAGTATTTTTTTGTCACAGATATACAAATTTAAGTAAGTTTATTTTGATTTTTATTTTATTTTAAAAATAATCTAATATTTTTAAGTCCTTGAAAAAAAAAATTTCCTATTTTCAAACATTCTCTTATAAATCATTTGTTTAAAATGACTGGGTTACATGAGATATGAGTTTGTTTTCTATAGTAATCTTTGGTTCACTCTAACCAAGAACTTTCCAATTTTTTTTAAAACCCAACTTAACTAACAACACTTAAAAGAACATTTTTAAGTTTATTTTTTCTGTACTGTGAATATTATGCAAAAGAAAAGCAATCAGTTAATGTATTTGAACATTTTTTTGCATGCAATTAATAAAAATAGGTTTCTTTATTAAACCTTTTAGCCAGAAAAATGGGGAACTTAACATGATGTAATTTATTCTAACTACCAAGAATTATATCTTGCCTATGATCATAAAAAAATTTATATGGTACACTGTTTGTGAAAGTAGAGAAAAAGTAAGGAACGTCTTAGAGAAAAGGTGGTATTTAATTTATTGTAATAAAATAAGTAATATTTTTTTTAATTTATAGTAATAAAATAATATTTTAATAAATAAATGTTCTTCTGTATGGCCATGACATTGTGTAAACCTACAATTAAACTTATTACTTTGTCCAATGTTATTGAAGAAAACATTTTTTCATGCTTTAAATTGTGGCAACGGTGTGTATAAAACTTGTATTGTTAGTTAAAAGGTGTTTTAAAATATTATTTATTTTGTTACTATAAATTAAATAAAAGTTTTATTATGAATATTTTAAATTATTAAGGTATTTATTTTAAAATTTGCTTAAAGCCTACCCTTAAGTTTGGTATCAAGTCAATTACTTTTTTTTTTTTTGGAAATAAGCAGGGGAAGACTAATCTGTAATTATTAACCCTTAATCAACAGGAAACAAGCATAAAATAATTTTTGAACATACAGATGGAAGGGAAAAGTTTAATAGTTTTTGTATAAAATATTGATACTTGTGAAATGTTAAATTTAATTTGTAAAAAAATTACTTTGATATAAAGATATGTAATAAAGACTTTTTACAAAATCTATTATTTCAGTCAGCAATTGGTAATCTTTTAATTTCCTTCTTTCAATGTTAATATTTTCATTTTAGCTTTTGTAACAAACAGGCATAAATAAGATTATTATTATCATAGTGCATGTGCATGAAAATCCCACACTATTATTATTAGCACTAAGTTGCAAAATTTAACTGGACATTGCTTTATTTTTCAAGTTAGAACATTTTAATGGCATTGTCCAAACAAGGGTTTTGCCAAAATGTGCTATTTTGATGTTTTACATTAACAAATATATCAACAAACAAAAATCATATAATATAGATTATTATAAATGAAATAAAATATTACTTATTTAAAATGCTACATTATATATGATATAAAAAATGATGGCCTATAGAAAAAAGTCCTTACTGTTATTAAAAGGCTTACACCAGTGAATCTTTAAATATTTTTCTAATTATTCTTTATATATATTACTTAATACTATAAATTGAACAAAAATATATGACTCACAATATGTTAAGGATATTGGGATTAAGGTGTGTTATAAATGGCCTCATTTTTGTGTCATCATTTGTGTTTATACATGGAAAAAATACAGATCTTGTTTTCTTTGCTTATATTTTTTACAGTAAGAGTGGAGTAACGTCCAGTGGTCATAGTTTCAAAGTCATAAACAAGTAGTAATCACTGTGTATAGATTTGTTTAGGACAATAAAAAGTTCAGAGTATCTTGAAGGCTGTTAATTCTGATTTGAGTCCAATTAGAGTAATTTGCTATGGTTAAGTTTAATGGGTAGAAATGCCCAACAAACAGAATTGATAAAGTTTCCAATAAGCAATAACAAAAGAAAGAAAAGAACAGGATAAAAATAATACTAAGCAGACAAGACATATATGTAAACGTAGGCAAAGCAACAGCATTGATGCTGATAGATTTTAATGTAATGAGTCCCTGGGACCCACAAGTGATGATTTGGGTGGGAAAATTCAATGGGACCCAACTAAAGTTTCTAAATAAATTGTATTAAATTGCAGGGCTCCAGACTCCAGTTTTTTTCCATTGTCCCAAAAAATAATTTAGATTATGCTGAATCACTTAAATTAACAGAGCAACTTTGTTTTTTCAATTGAATAAATAAATTTAAAACAAAAAGAATATTTACACTTAATTACAGTTCAATTAAGAAAATATATTTTTTGAGGATTATGACAGAACATAATTTTTATATTGACAAAACAAAAATCTGTTTTTTTTTCAATAAATTCAAAACAAATACAGTATTTACACTTAATCACAGTTGAATTAAAAAAACTATTTTTTGAGAATTATGACAGAACAAAGTTTTGTTTTTTAATTCAAAAATTTAATCAAAAAAATTTTTTTTTAAACTGAGAGAACAAAATTTGCTTCTTTTTTTAATTAATAAATTGGAGGTGTTGACTCTCTCTCTTTTTCTAATTTCTCTCTCGCTAGAAATACTTTGGCCAAAATTGATAAGTTACAATAAAAATTGGGGAAGAAGTGATAATAGGAGGTGAAGTATACATTTTTATACCTGAAAGATAGTCAAATATCAAAATTTTCTTATTTTGAAAAGTAACCTTTTTTTAAACAAAGTTTGTTTGTACTGACACTTTTTACTATCTTGACTAAATATGTTTTTAGATGAATCCATGCATTTTTACAAGAGTTTTGGTTCTAGTGTCCACCTAGACTACATGTTAGATTGTTTAAAGCAAAGGTCGGCAAACTTCATTAAGTTCAAGTGTGTCAAATAAATAAATAAGTAAATAAATAAAAAGTGAACCAAAAAATTGTGTAGTAAAGCAACATTGATGTTTATTTCATACCACCCACACATTCCACCACCCAGTGAAAGAAAGGAATAACTAGTAAAAAGTATTTGAAAGAATAACATCAAATGATTAATACAGTGTTTATTATTTTAAAATTATAAATGTTTTGGCCTCCTTACAGTCTGTACCAGCCTATGCAGGAAAATTTCTTTTGTCTGAAGACATTTTTTCAGCAATGTTAAATGTTATTTGAACAGTGAACTGAATATTAAATACAAATGTTTCAACTTGTTAACTAAAACATTTTGCACTCATAGTTTAAAAAAAAAAAACAATAAAAATGCAAAATGTTTAAAAAGAAATAAAATATCTTTGTACCAATTACCATCAATATCTTGTTCATTTGACAATTGATTTGCATTCGGTTACAGAAAGAATTTATTATTTACATTTTAAATTAAACTGATATTGTTTATTTAGTATCAACCAACAACAAATTCTGTTTACTGTGTTGGTTTGGTGTAATGTATTGCTTTCCATAGGAAACTTTAGTTGCATCCTTGGACCGCACTGACGGGAAAGTTACTGCGTTCTTTAAGATTTTTATGTGTCAGAGACACAGGTCACACACCTATCGGCATCTCTGCAACAGTAATAAGGCCAAAAGTTCACAAAGTAAGAATGGTGTAACACACTTTTAGAGTATTAACCAATGGGGTCAGTAAAACCAAATTTGTGTGCCAAGAATAAGTTCAATCGCAAATCTGTGTTCAAAAAGTCCAGAAGGCAAAGCAGTTGTAAACAGTCCAGCAGGCAAATTAATACTGAAAGTGGGGTCAAAAATCCAACCTTCCACTTGTGACAGAGGAAACGCATTTTTGTTCAAGCTCAAAACTCATTCTTCTATGTTAATCAAAGCAATGGCTTTTATTCACAGAGCAATTTTTCTGACTAGCCACACCAGTCAGGGAGAAAAGAACATTAGCATAGTTCTTCTGATTCTTAAAGTGGCAGGATTTTGTTTGATAATAATTTTTAAAACTTTTCCTTTGACATACCATGCACAAAACAAACCCTTTTTCAAGGTAGATGATTTTCTCTTTTGTTACACATACAAAAGTGATACAGACAAGTGACTAGTGTTTTGACTTCAAGACAAGAAAGAACAAAAATATGGTGGATAAGACTGAGAAGTGGCCAGCATGCATCTGCACGATATGTGTATAATTTTTGGAGAGGGGATGTTTTTAGCAGTCATTGCTATGCAATTGAAAGCAACAACTATTGTAAATTCAGTTAATAACAATGCCACCTAATGCTTGCATAGACAAGAAGTAGGTTGATGTTGCTTGTGAACTTTGTTTATTATCAAGTGTTATTAGTCTATTTGTTTCCAGACAAAAGGTATGGTAGCAGTTCATTATATATGTTCTGGTGTACCAGTTACTACTGACCATAATGATAATTAGTTCATCTAGATCTGTACTCTGTATTATCAGTATACAATTGCAATCTAATTCCAAATATGTCTGAGAGCTGTTAGGAAATCAACGGTACCCTGTCAGACAATATACAACTGGCTTCACTGCTTTGGACTGCAGAGTAGGTGATTGTTGTATGTGATGCCCCCAATGGACAGACATTAGCAAACATGTAGGAAGTGTGTCTGAACCTATGTGAGGTGGACATTGAGACAGTAACCATTTACTGATATGTGTACAATCACTATTACAAAATTATGGTTGTCAAAGGACTTAGAAATATAGATTTTGAATCACTGAGTTGTTAGTGATTGCACATCATTTTGGGAAGGAGTAACCAGAAACAAGAAAATGAACTTGGTGATTGTTGGTGGAACTGTCACTTGCCATAATTGTGGTTGTTATTGACCACATTATCAGCTCTCAATTGCATCACTATAGTCAAAGTTTCATTTTCATAAATGATAATTTAACACCTCATTATGCTTGTATCATTACTACATGGAGTGGCTATTCATGTGAACAGATCTCAACTCAATAGAACATTTATGGGATCAGTTAAAATGACATATTTTTGCTCAATATCCTCCATGTAACCTGTAGGAATTGTGCTGTTTTGGTTGAAGTAGTGAAATTACAATCAATATCTGGCAATTAGTGAGGAGTATGAAGCAGAAATACCAGTGATTGATACCAATGGTGGAAACACTCATTTCTGCTTTTATGTTTTGAAATTTCCTTTAATCATTAAAACAGCACGAGATTAACCAATACAGCTTATAATCTAAGAGTGAACACTTTTTATACAAAAGATTTAGAAACATGTTAAAAATGAACAACAAAAGTATGCACATGATAATCCCAATATCTCATATTGTGAGTATTATTTTATTAGAAATATTATTTTATTACTATAAATTAAATAAATGTAAATATTATTTACTTTGTCTGTAGTCATAATCTTAGCCAGAAGCTGAAGTTATGACTTTCCTTTGACTTTTTATCATTCATCTTGTCAACAGGTGATCTTTCTGATAACATACACTTTCTTTTATTAGTTATTCTGTTGTTTTGTGATCCTTTTCAATTAATTACTTTATTTTTTTCATAGAAGTATTTATTGGGATGATCCACACTATACAGCAGTTATCTCATCATCAAAAGTCCAGACACAGGACCAATCTGTAAGTATCAGTACAGAGATGAATTTGGTCACATATTGAAGAATATTAATCATTAATGCTATTACATTATTAATGTTTCCCATAACCTATCAGGGGCCATACCAAATAACACCTCTTTACAACATTTCTTTTTCACAGGGCAATGGAATTACTTGGCAGTGCTCTTCTTTCAGCAACTAACATGTGACAGGTTGTACTGGTTTATATGGTACTAACAGCAAAAAAAAAATTCCCTGAACTAACTTTTATCTCTCTGATCTATCTATATATCAATCAATCTCTCTCTATCTCTCCCTTCTATATATATATATATATATATATATATATATATATATATATATATATATATATATATATATATATGATAGTAAAGAACACTCACCATGACTTCAAATTAACAATTTTCACACCTCCATCAAATCCACAATGGGATAATCAGCCTCTTCCATTCCATTTTTGGATGTATTGGTACATCTAAACAACAACCAAATCTCCAGATCACTAAACCTGCAGATGATCATTTCTACCTGAACTTTAGCAACTAACTTAAAAAATCAATACTCTATAGCCATTGTTTATGCATAAAACATATCTGTTATGATACGGGATTACAAAAAACACATAGGACACCTAATCAGTTACCTTCTCAATAGAAAATATACCCTTAAGACTATCAAAAAATCAATCGCTAACATTTCCAAACACAATAGAGATACTCTTCTAACTTACAAAACAATTAAGAAAAATTTTAAAATTTCCATGGTGTTATAAGACAACCTGATTACTTCCTCTGTCTTATGATTTGTATAAATGAGTTATGCCATCTTAGCCAAAACAGCCAGACTCTTCAGTTACATTCAATAAAGGCGTGTTAAGCTGAACTAGACTCAGAGTTTTCATTACAATTTATTTATAATTATGTACAAATACCTTAAACCAAAACGTCTGAACTTGGACTCTGCAGACTTGTCCTTTACTGACACCTGGCAATATTAGAAATGATTATTTGAAAGATTATTGCTTGCACTGGAAAACAGTTTATCCACTCCTATTACTGATATGGATAGACTTAACCTGCTAATGCACCACATTTCCATTTCCACATATACCAATATTTCTCACTGCAAAATTTACCAGAGTGCCATGGACATTTTGGATGGATTTTTTGTGAAGAGATGAAGCATAATTTTTGCCTAGCATGTATTAGCAACTAGCCACCAGTTCCTTGAAGAGGGATTAGAACAGTATCTCCAGCACTTAAAAATCTTAAGTCAAGACAGCAGATCAGGCAAAGTATGAATTTATCAGAGACTCCTTTATAAATGGATTAGAATCAAACTATATCTGTCAAAGATTGTTGGAAAATAAACGACTAGATATAGCTACTGCTCGAGAGCAGGCACTTACCTTGGAGATGGCAGAAAAGCAATCTTGTTCATACCTATAAATGAGTGTTGCATAGACTGCACTAAGTACTCACACTCCTACTAGTCCACCAGTTCATACAACTCAAACAAGAAAAAAAGACAGGCCTCTAAGACATTCTCATTTTATAGATAATGTAACAGTGTGTGACCATGACTGAGCCAACCACAATTGCAACCTAAAATGTTTTTTTGGTGGCTGTCTAGAAATATAATCTTGCACTCAACCATGATGAGATCTTATGAGTTGACAACCATTAGACTAGTTGTATATATTGTGGGTAAAGGAATCATGAAGCCAGAACCTGAATGGCTAAAACCACTGCTAAAACTGCCTATTCCCAACACCATAGCTGCCTTGTGATGAACCATGGGTATGTTTGCTCATTATTCTCAATGGATACCCTCCCTTTCTGAAAAGATACACCCACTTATGAAAATTACCAAATTTCCTTTTTCTTCTGCTGTTAAAGCCTTTGAGGGGTTAAAAAGAGATTCAGCCATCACTTTGGTGTATCTTGACATTAGAGACTGTTGAATCCAACCATGCTATAGTTGACATATTAAGATATTCTGAGTGCCCTGTAGTGTTCTTCTTCAGAACATTGTCAAAATTAGTAAATGGCCATTGTTTCAATGTCCATCTCACATAGGTTCAGACACACTTCCTATATGTTTGCTAATGTCTGTCCATTGGAGGCATCACATACATAATAACTGGTACACCAGAACATGACAGATCACAAACTGAGCGCAGACATTCAGCTGTCAAAAAGAAGACTTATGCAATAGTTGAGGCACTAAAAAAAATTTGCTGACATTCCTTAATTGGTCACTAACCAAAAGTCAGTCTCTTTTATGTTTAATCCCAAGACATCAAGCAAAATAAAAAAAAAAATGAAAAGATAGTGAGATGCAGGGTAGAGCTTTCCTGTTTGTTGTTTGATGTTTTCTATTGGTCGGGAAAGGAAAATGCAATGGCAGATGCACTGTCAAGAGTGTGGATCAATAAACAACACCAAAGATCTACAAATAGTTCATAACAATCTCTGTCATCCAGGCATCATGAGGATGATGCATGTGTTTCGAAGCCAGAGTTTGCCTTTTTCAGTGAAATGAATAAAAATGTGTTGTAACCTAGAAAAGGTTAATGAATGAGGAATAACCAAAAAGGAGGTTGGAAATGAAATGGTAATCTTTATGACATCAACAAAATATCAGTCTCACCATTAGCATGAAGTAGGTAAACCACTGCTAATCGTGGACTACTTAGTGTATTACCTCCACTTACAGTAGTGTCCAACATATTTATGAGGATTGGGACATATGCATTAGTGTTCATAGGTATGGTATATAACAAAACAGTTGTCAAATTTGCACTTGAATAAAACCAAGGTTCTACAAACTTGAACTGTGAACCCTAGTAAAAGCTACACAACCATTTGAGTGGTTGATCATGGACTCTTCCATCTAAATCTCAAAACAAATATCTACAGTCATTGATGAGTACTCACAATTCCCTTTTGCCTTTCCCTGTCCAGATATAATTGAAACAACAGTCATACACTGTCTTTGCTCACTGTTCTCAATATTCGAAGTGCCATCTTATATTCATACAGATCACGGGACCTCTTTTATATCTGACCAACCAAGAAGATTCCTATTGGTACAAGGAGTGGCCATAAGCCAGACTACCCCATACAATCCTAAAGGGAATGGACAATGTGAGAGATACAATGGAATAATATAGAAGACCATAGAGTTAGTACTTGAAAACCAAAACCTTCCAATTAGACATTGGGAAGATGTAATAACCGAGGCTCTGTACGCTATAAGAACACTGTTGTGTACAAGAACTCATGCAAAAACTCACAAAAGGTTTTTAAAATTTCCAAGGTGAAGTTTAGCTGGGATCTCCCTCCCTTTGTGGCTCTCACAGTCAGGAACTGTTTTACTTAGAAACCATGTTCGACAAAGCAAGTATGATTCTCCTGTGAATAAGGTGGAACTGCAGGAGGCGAACACACTTTATGTGTACATCCAGCACCCTGATTGGAGACAATGAAACATTTCCTCAGAGATATCAAACCAGATGGAGAAGCAGTTCTGCCCTGAAGCAATATTCCTCCATCTTGATAGTAACAACACAATGTGATTGGATTCTCCTGAGAAACAAGGCCCCGATAGTGATGATTCAGAGATCAACACTAGAATAGCTCCCTCAAAACGAGAGCATAATATCACAGACTGATAATCAGCTTTTAGAATCAAGGCATCCCACTCCAAGGAGACAAAAATAGTATGAAATGAAATACTTCTGGTTAACTGTTCCCATAACACCTGAAATCCCAAATCAGCTGCCATCGAGATGATCCCAGTCATCTGGGTGATTTTGGACTAGGAGAAAATGAAGCTGGGGAGAATGTGGTAAGGCAACCTGATTGCTGCCCCTGTCTTATGATTTGTATATATAAGTCACGCCGTCTTCAGTTATGTTCAATAAAGGCACATTAAGCCGAACTAGACTCCGAGTTTTCGTTACATATGATTTTTAATTTTAATTACAATATTCACAAATATCATATTGTACTAAAAGATTTCCAGTGCATAAAACACAATTAATAAAATATTTAATGAAACCCCACTTAATGCCAGGTTACAATCTCCAGATCTACATTCAGTCTTTACATTATCTAGACTACAAGAATCACCCACTTACTAAGGCAAGGTATTGGGTAATCAACTAATCAAACCTGTTGCCAAGTTTGTAAACCTATTATCACTGATAGTATTTTTATGCTACCTGGCATGCACACAGACTCCCTTGACTTGTGACAGTTCAAATGTAATATATTTACTTTTTGCAACAAATGCAAAACAGCAAATTACATCGGTGAGACAAGTATAAAATTTCATCTTTAGATTAATAACCATAAGAAAACTATTGAAGACAACAACATCAATTTCACTGTAATTGCACATTTCAACCAAAATGGACCATAGTATTAATAATGCTAAATGTGACCTTTTAGCATCTTCATTTAAATGCCAACAAGAATGCCAAAAGTCTGAATTAAAATACATTTTTAAAATAAACTCACACATACTTGGTTTAAATTGGAATTTAGGCATACTCAATGAATACAGTTTCCACAAAATGTCATCTACAAACACTCATCGTGGCAAACAATTAGCTGCCCAAAACCCACTAGATTTTTTCAGTAATATAACATGTGAGAAAAAAGAATTCCAACTTAATATTTATTTCTTGTTGAGAAAAGGGCATAGTTCTGATTTTTAACATCTTTTCTCATCATGCTTCTATTTAGTAAAAAGGCCTATTAATATACAATAAATATTATTTGTCTTATCAATATTATTATTTTTGCTGTTTTTTATCTCTTGAATTTCTTTCATCGGCTTACTATATCTACATATCCATGTGCATGAAGCCATAACCTAGTCTCTTTACTGAACATTACAGTGCACCATTCAATCCCTCAGGTGACCTTCTTGCAACACCACTTGATGGTCTTGTGATGTAAGTATGAGTTTGGTTAGGGATTCTGTGTACCTATAGTCTTACTGTTATTAAATGATATCTAATAGTCTATGTTGACATTCCTTGGGTCATACTTGCTCTTATCTGTTCATTGGATGTTGGGCAGTCTGCCACTACTGTTTATAAAGTGCTTCAGTCTTAGTGACTGTTTGTACCATGTGGCTAACTTGAACTTGGTTTATGTTTGTTGGAATGTTCATTTTACCACTGTTGCCAACATCAAAGCACAACTGATATGTCACATACACCATGTGTAAACATTTTCTGAAATGGCTCTCAAACCTTTTGAAGATCTTAAACCTGACCCTGTCAAATGGCTCTAGTTGAACAAAAGGTGCAGATGTATATCTAATTCAACAGCTGCTTCCTTTAGGCTTGGCCATCTAAAGATCAAACACAGATTGTGCACAAGATGGTTGAAAATTTTAAAAATTTTGTCAATATCAGATCATTCTATTTTTTTCAAACATTGACCTTTTTTTTCTGTTTTTTTTTTTACAATGGCATAATTCTTTTATTCCTGTTTGTTTGACAAATGATACCAACACAAAAACAGGTGTGTGTATTTATGTAATTGTTTAAAATTGGCTATAATTATGATGTGTACTCAGTATCAGGGATAGAGTATATGTAAATATAAACAATATGGGTAGTTTTTTTTTGTTTAGTAATTTTCTCTTTTCATACATGATATACCAGATATTTGGTTTCTGTATATGTAAAAAAAATTTTTTTTACATATATATACTAGCACTTCAACCATCATTAAATCTTTGAAGAATATGAATTGGGATGTTTTGGTTTTGAATTCAGGAAACATTTGCTTTTTTTCCATTATGGCATTTGATGTTTAGACTTGTAAATTTAATTCATGTTTTTTCTGTGTTGATAATGTTTGCAAACTGCTTACAATATATGTGAATCTGTTTGCAATAACATGTAGATTAGTCTGTATTTTTTAATTGGTAAGTACATTTAATACACCATTTCCTTGGTTAAAAGATATTTAATGTAGATTTTTTTGTTTATCATGATTATGGCTTTGAGAATTACATTTTTAATAGCTATTTTGTCTCATATCAACTCTTTAATATTTAATTTGATCAGTAAAAGAATTTTTATGTAAAGACTTCTGTCAGAAAACATGAATGTAAGCCATCATTTCAGATAAATGAAAAGCAAGCTTGTTATTCAACAAAAATAAAACAAAACAATTGCTGGAAGGAATATGCCACTGAAAATGATCAGGATTCTGAGAAGAAATTATAGAGTCTTTGTGGGTGTAATGAAAGAATTCTGAATTTGGATCAAGCAGGTTGAGAAGTTTGCTTTCTCCTAACTTTGGTTCTTGCTAGTGGATGCATGTTCATTATGCTGGTTTTGTTGAGGTGTGGAAATTCACATATTACTCCAAGCACAGTGGCAAAGAGTGTGTAGTCAATTTCTTCTTGCTGGTAATAAAATTCCCTAATTCATTTCTTTCACCAAACAGCATAACATAAGCCCAACAACATGTGACTCTTATTCACTACCACAGTTACACTGCTCTGTCATCTCATTAAGCACTTTTTATAGATTGAGTGACAGGTCAAATTCACATAGGTGGAAGAAAGAGTCTTGTGAAAGTGTCCAACTCTGAGATCTATCCTTTCTTAAGTATATGACTTGTAAAGCTGCCATTTTATTCTTTTTTTGGATACTTTACACGTCTGAACCCATTTTCGTCCAGGAGGTATGCCATTTTCTCTCATGTTGCACTCCCCCCATTCAGATACATAGCAGAGGTATGGAGGTCACCCTTGGTGAGTACTTCTTTGGAGACAAGAGGTGGGATATTTCTATCATTATTGTGCCCTTGCCTGTGTTCTCCTGGTCTCCCTCATTTCCGATATTGTCATCATCCTTTGGCTCTGAAGGTGGACTTTCTGACCCTGTTCTTAAAAACAATGGAGTCTGAGTCACTCCCAGATGACAGACTATTTCTGCCATCTTCTGAAGCAGAATTTTGTACCATGGCTGCAAGTCTTTCACATGGCATGGTTCCATTAACCAATACTGTTTGTGTCCTAACTATCCCATCGACTTGTCTTTTACCAAATCTGCTGGTGCATTATCTGTGCAGGGCCTTGACCCAGACACTGTCTCTCACTTGATACAGATTATTTACACTGTTAGCAGGTGGTAGTGATGTACCTATCCCTTTCACATGCTGTTCATACTGGTAAATTCCATTGATTGGTGCAGTTGATGGTGTGGAGTCTGTGGTGAAAATTGGAACGAAAATAATTACCCACCTGATCGTAAACGGCAGCGTATATGTTCCGCGTGCAAGGTTTATTTTTTTTGACTGGAAAAAACATGGCTTCCCCCAGCAAGCTTATATTGTGAATGGTCACATATCCTCTCGCAGACGGTTGTGTAAAACCACGGAAAGTGAATTCACGCATGCAAATGAAGGAAGGCAGAAAAGGACATAAAAACGCTGAACACTCGTCACTGGGGGAGATGCAAAAAAAGAGTCTCTTTTGCAATGTTGGAGGAGAATCGTGTAAAGGAGAAAGCAGAGGCACAGGAAGAGATTATTGAGAACATTGAGGAAGTTTATCAGTCGTTGTAATTTTACACCAGCCGCACCAAGAGAATAGTGTGTTTGTTCACGAAGTTTGTCAGTCATCGCGGATTTGCATCAGGTTCACTTTGTACCAATACACAGTTTCCTGAATGGAGCATTGTTTACTGGCTGTAATTCTTTTAATAGTGTGATGACATTGCTCTGCTGTACCATTACCCTCTGGAATGTAGACACATTGCTATTGCACCCACACTCCCCATTCATCTACAATGGCCCGAAAGTATCAGCCACAAAAGGTTCAGGCATTGTCCATCAGTATCTTGACTGGTGGCCCGTGTTCACAGAATGCTGCCTGTAGCTGTTGCATGATGCATCCCAGGATGCCAGCTGACACCAAACTGAAACGTGTCATACCACCATCTAGGAGTGTTAAGAAATGTGTGCTATTGTAGTGTGTGATGTCCATGCCTAACTGCCGCCAATTACTATCCACTTCAAGTCTCCCCTTTTTCCAATGGACTGGGGCTGGATCTCCTGTCTGACACTCTTTTTTTTTTTTTTTGGCACTTGAGTTAGCCTATCCACTCTGATGCACTCAAGGTGACATCAACAACCAAACTGTACTCGTCAATCAGCTGTTTATACTCACCAACCTTTGTCATATTAACATCTCGCTCAAGGCTTTGGTCCTTACCCAGGATTTGCCCATCAAGATGTCAGTCAACCAGTGGTAAACACATACTGAGTCTGTATACAGGTGCACCACCTTAGATAGCAACTGTAGTGCAAGGTTAATACCCTTTAATGTGGCATTGAGTTTCGCCAAATTGATATACTGAGTATCTTTTGTTGGATGAAGCCAGCGTGCATCCTCCAGAATAGCACCATGTTTTTCCAACATCACACTTGTCACCAGGGAGCTTGCATCAACCCATGCATTAACTACTTCTCCGGTTACACACCAGTCACCTTGGGTGGGATCATCTTGGTGCAGTTTGGTGATTACTTTGGCCATCATCTGCTTGAGAGGGATGTTATTTACTGTGTCACCCCATCCCTTTATTACCACAGTAACTCACTTCTTCATTACTCCATTTGCTGCACAAAGCCATCTACAGACAGGAAAGTGTCCTACCAACTTTCCACGAATGGAAAAGACATTAGGCATGTAATTACAACAGGGCATTCTGGAACTGCGCACTCTTGCTTCCACTGTAGTGTCGTACTCCTCCAAGACTTCAAGGCCCAATACTAGAGTCTCATCTTTCAGCTGAGTGGAGTCCTTACTGATCAACTTGAAGGATTCTAGTTTCTCCTTGATCTCATCTGCAGACACTATGCTTTCATTTACATATGTATCATCAATATATGATGAGGTGGCTCTCATTGTCACTTCCTTTTGAGACAACAGTCTTGACAATAGCTTTCATAATGAGAGGTGCCACATTGAGACTGAATCCTACACATCAAGCAGTACCTTGTTCCTTTGATTATTACTGTTTGAAATGACCACAGTGACTCATGAACGCGGATCTGGAGATAGGCCCTCAATAGATCAAGCAAGACCACATTAACACTTTGCTGGTGCCACTCCCATAATTTGGCAGCACATACATCTGCATCTGCAGTGAAGGCATCCATGTGTATGTTCAATTCTCGATAATTCAAGACTCGATGCACCTTGTCTTTGTTGAGCTGTGCAACAGCCATCAGGGGGATCAGGCTCTTCGGGGTCCTAGTTGTTTCTGGGGGTAAGTATCAGCAAGCCATTAACAATCCATGTTTGCCAACTTCATATACATCCCTGATCTTGTTAGATACTGTGTATTCTAGAACTGCATTTTATAACTACTCTAGTACTTTGTTCATGGCCCACTTCCACCTTGTGGTCCAGTTCAAAAGTAGCATAGAACCCTCCTAATACTTGTATGGCATTGATCTCTATCAGCAGATCATGGCCAAGAGGTTTTTCTTGCATGACCAGAATGCCAACTTCAGCACAGTTACCTGGCTCTGTGTGTATTGTAATGACTCCAGCATCACAGCATGATGGGACACACCTCTGATTGTTACAATGTCTACATGTTACCTCCTCCATGATTGACAGTGATACACACTAATTATTGACAGAGAACATCCGGTGTCAATGAGTTCTGAACACTGTACACTGTCTACCTGGACACTAACTATAGATAATGGTACGTTTACTGTCTTGCAGTGATCAAGGTTGGCAATTATACCATATCCCCAGATTCATTTCCTAAACAATTCCACGCCACATGACCCAGCTTATTACAGTGATAGCACCTCAGCTGTCTCTGCACTCCCCACACCACTTTGACACTGGCACTCCCTTGCAAAGTGGTTTGGACCACCACATTTGTAACATATAAAAATTGCCAATGGCAGAAGAATCACTTGGTGTATGTCTCTTTGGTTGGAATACTGCTCTGCTGTCTGTTCTTGCTGCTGCTGCTGCTACCACTGGTTCTGCTTCCTTGCAAATGGCTCGACTCTGGTCCATCATAGCTGGTCGGTCGATAGTTCATCCATTCTGGATGTTGCTTGCAAAAGCCAACTGATATCATCCGGCAATCCTCCTACAAAGGTGCACTGCAGCATCCAGTCATTCATGCCCCCAAACTGTACAGAAAATTTCTGTAAATTGACCAGTTAGATCTCAACTGTTACACCGAGGAGTAATTTGTGCCCAATAAATTGTTGATATGCCACAAGCGAGTCCATTCCAAAGGCCATATAAAGAGCCCGTTTTATCTCAGTAAAGTCAGTTTTTCTTCTTCTTTAAGCTGCTGGTACACAGTATAGGCACCCCCTAACAACCTCAAAGGAATGACTGTTGCTGGGTCTTTCAATTTGTATAGTCAGCAAATGAGCTCTGCCTTCTCCACCCACTCAACAATAGATAGGCCAGTGGAAGAACCATCAAACTCTGGTATCAACTTAGTTGAATTGCTCCATGAGTGTTAAGTGCTGAAATAGCTTGTAGTCAGTTTCTTCTTGCTAGTAATAAAATTACCTAATTTGTTTCTTTCATCAAACAGCATAGTGTAAGTTCAACAACATGTTTCTCCTGTTCACTACCATAGTTGCACTGCTGTGTCACCTTGTTAAATACTTTTTATAGATTGAGTGACAGGTCAAATTTGCATAGGTGGAAAAAAAGTCTTGCGAAGTATCTTTTCTTAAATATGACTTGTAAAGCTGCCATTTTTTTGGTGGCGGGGATACTTTACATATGAGATATATCCTAACTCGTTTTCGGACAGGAAGTAAGCCATTTTCTCTCATGTTACAGTGAGTGAGCCCCCCACCCTTTACTGGAAGTTGTTGCATTAAGTGTCAGTTAACTCAAAGCCTTTTTGGTTTTAATGATTTTTTTTTTATATGATGGGAATTTATTTTTAATCTGAGTGATTAATGCTAACTATCACAATTCTCTACTTGCAGCTTAGTGTAATGGTCATATATACAAACAAGCAAAATAATAGACTTTTTACTTCTGTAACCCTTATTTGTATTTTTACTAGCATTGAAAATCTATACACTTTTGCTTCTACAATCCTTTCAGCTCCAATAAGCAAAGCAATGGCATTTCCTCCTGCAAACCTCATTTCATATTAATTATATATTCTGATTATTGGTAAAATTACCTGACAGTGGCAAGTGGAAAATCCACATCCAGAGAATCCTAAATACTTCAAGGTATGTTCCAGATGATCACTTTCATGCTTCCCAACACCCCAAATCTCTCCCATTACTGCCCCCTACCTCAGTTAGTCTTATTGGAGGCAAAAAGATACCAACTAATTTGGTTCATACAATGCTTTGCATCTCTAGTTTCATTATTGGCCATAAAGTGTGTTATTAATGAATTGAGCTCAAGGAACCATTACCTCTGATAGAACATATCTATAATTTGTATTTAATGAAGAAGTCAGGGCATTTTGTAACGTCTATGATTTAATTGATGTACCTCAGCTCTTTGTTGAGAAGATATTAATGCAAAATTTTGTGTCATGTCAGGTTGAAAACTATAATATCAGAACTTATTAGGCAAAATATTAAAATTATATATGGATGCATATATTAACACCGTCATTGTAATTTTTTTATTTTGTGCATTTCACATATAAAGTGAAAATGTTAACATCATTTGGCATTGAACCTGTTAATGAATTTCAATTATATTTTTCAATATAGAAAATTAAAAAGTATACAAGAACAAATTAGTTTTATTTTAATAGAAAAATAAATTTTTTCAATGAAGTTTGATCAGCTTTGACTGAACATGGCTCTCATTTCTTTGGAGATTTTTTTTTTTTGAGAAAATTAACTTTTCAAAGGGAATGCTATATCTCAACAATTTATTTAATAATTTTGTTTGTATTAAAATACAAATTTTTTTATCATTTATAGAACTGTCCAGGATCCATGATGAAAGCAATTGCACTTTTTAATGTGTTTCCACTTGAATTTGTAGGGATGTTTGCTATAGAAAAGGAGGTAGGTATATATGTATTTTTGCATCTATATAATATTTCTTTAAAAAAAAATATTTACATCATTAAATTAATTTCAAACAAGAAAATTTAAATTTAATGTTTTCTTTGAATTTTTATTGGCTTTTTGGCAAGACTCTAACACTCACACCCCAGCCCCTCAACCTCCGCCGTCTTATTCTCTGGTTGAGGTGTCTACTCGGTCCTAACCGAACTTAAGGGTGTGTCCATAGATCCCCTGAGCATCCGTAGATCATTCGACCGGTCCACTGGTTTAATCCTGCTTCCTGTCTACGTTGTGATATGTTTGATCTAGAAAGCAGAAGTGATGTCTATTCATTCACGGTCGACTGAAGATGTAGACACGGCTGGGGAGTCAGCGCTAAGAAATTTAGAACGCAGCAAAAAAAAAAAAATTAATATCTGCAGAAAGCCAGACAAACAACTATTCAATGGTTGAATTGTTAATATCTTTTATATAGCAGAAAAGAATAGTATAGAAAAGAAATGGGTTACAGAAAAGAAAAGTATTTGACGTAAAAACTCATACACTGTATTCTAGACAGAGAGAGTGTATGGTGATTAACTTGTTGTTAAATCGTCTCAGAACGATATACGACTCTTGCAATAGAGGTATAAGATTTCTGTGAGGGGCTTAAAGTTTATAGTGGTGTTCCTCCCCAGCAGTAGTAACAGTAGTAGTAATATTCGTGGTAGCAGAAGCAGCGGTACTTATATCAACAGTACATGTTAGCGGACGCTTCGTTCCAATCTCTGACGTCACTTCCTTTCCTCCTCGAGTCTCCAACTCGACTCTCCACTGTCTCTAGCCCAACTCTTGCCTGGGCTAATTCTCTTCTCCAGTCTTGCCAAGAATTTTCTCCCGTCTCTCACTTTCTCAGCATAACTACGCGTTTATATAGATAAACCCGGCTGGTTATAACTGATCCTCGGCCCTACTACTTCTCACATGATTATCATGGGGTTCTGGCTGCTTCAACCAAAATCATGTGAATTTCAAAGTTTCTTATAGCTTACTAAGCTCTATTTCAATTTTTAACTGGTAAAAATTATTTCGACCATTTCCATTGTTTTCTAATGACCAAGATCCAATGGGTACAACTTCTGCCCTAGATCAGATTTCCTATCAGTAAACAAAATGCTCTGATCTAATTTTGCTACTCAGATCTACTCCAAATTCAATAAAAAAATTATACGTGTGTGTGTGTGTGTGTGTGTGTGTGTGTGTGTGTGTTTCCCAGATTCTCTGTCACAGACAGCCATTGCTTTAAGTGTTTGCACCATGAGTTATTGTAACAAAATATTTTTTTAAAATAATGCCTTCATTATTTTTCTTAACTAAATGTAAAATTTTCATGAAATTTTTTAATAGATTTTAACTGGACAGCCAATTAATTAAATTGGTCACTTGATAGTAAAATTGATTTATATGATTTCTATAAATAAATTCAATTTTATTATCATAACCTGTAACAAATGCATACCATATCTGTGAAACTTCATTTTGGGAAAGATAAGTTTAGCATTTAATTTTATTTGTTGTTATTAATGCTCTAACTCTTGATATTGAGAACTTTAATTAGAAAGACTGCTTGCCTTGAAAACTTCATCCTTCAGAAATACACTGGTCAACCATTGTTTTATGGTTGGTGGGGGTTGTGAAACAATCTTTTTTATATATATTCAGAGATTTTTCAGTTAACTTACTTTCCAGCCTTGATAGAGTTCAGAGTGGTTAATGTTGCTTTGTGAAGGATGGCATGTTTTCCACCCTGCAGCTTCTTTACAAAGATATAAGATTGCAAGCCTATCACTACCAAGTTGCTATTTTCATGGCAAATGTTTGGACAAACTCCATTCTTTAGTTCAGTCAGCAAAGATTTTACAGCTGATACCTGCTATGCTATGTCCCTGGAGTTGAACTACTCTCATTCCCTTTGTATTCCAATTGTAAGGAGGATGTTTCACTCCAGCAGCTTTTCCCAAGAACTGTTGATTTGTGGAATAGATTGCCACATGAATGCTTCTCCAAATGCTACAATCTTAACTGCTTCATGTCAAGAGTTAATCATTACCTATATTCTATATCCTTATAATCTTTACTTCCTACTCTTACATTCATATCACACTCCTCATTCAGTAATTCTCTACCTTAATTGGCCCTTGAGCCTTATATTTTAAGCATTAGTAAAAAAAAAAAAAGAAAAGAAAAAATAGGTTTTATTGAAGACCAAAAGCAAGGTTTGTTTTAACAATTCTTTTTGTAATTTTCTCTTGTTTTGTACAAAATAACAGAGGTTTGTTTTTAGTGTGTGTAAAAATTGTATTTGTTTCTTTGTGCTTTCAAATATCATTAGTCATTTTCAAGAACATGAGGTTTTATGATTTTGCTTTCAAGAAAACTGATGTTTTTTTTTTTCAATCATGGCTTTTGAAGATTTGAATGTTATTAATTAAAATAATGATTTGTTAGTGCCAATGATGTTTTTGAAAATGACCAGTAATGGTTGAAGGTACCAAAAGAAGCCTAGTTAATTATTACTTTTGTCTAATGTTTACTTTTATCTTAATATAATGAAAAGCAACTAAGCACAACATGAAATTAAATACTAGTTAGAATTAATAATAATAATAATAATTGGCAATGCTCTATCTAATAGAAATAAAATGAAAGTGTACATTATTTTGTTCATTAAATTTGAATAGTAACATGATTTAATGTTATTTCCTACAGATTTTTGGAAATGACCTCCATGATGCTCTAGTTTCTGATAATCTTCTGGTAACTAACAAACGTGGAGGAATTGTGGAGCTTTTCAGTGTAGATTACATTTTAGAACATGTGAGTATATTTATTATACATACTATTTCCATACTCAGAATGTTTTACTTATTTGTGTATCTGTCATAGATCAAAGGTTAACCTAATAAGGTGTTTACTCCCACCTCAGGTGCTTGACTAGCCCCCCCCACACACACACACACTCACTCACAGGCTCATAAAACAGTTACTACCTGGTCAGGCATAGACTCGACAAGACTGCTAACAAGGTCTTTTACTGCTACAAATTAAATGGTAATGGTTCTGCAAAGTGAATTTGTTGGTCCAGCACATTCTATAACTGCTCAATCAGGTTTGTTATCAAGAAAATCCTATCCAAACATTCCTCAGTGTTTAGAAATCTTTACTCTAGGTTGTGGAAAGGGGGCAGTCATTTGTTTTTTTAGGCTACTAAACACACTGTACATATTCATGGCTAGGGGGTGCTGAAAAGTTTTAAAACATTTAAATAAAAGTATGTAGAAATTAATAAAATATATACAAATAAAATATAAGTAAAATGTTAACACATATATTTGGATATTTTTGTCTGTAATGTCTTTAACATTCAATGTTAGAATAATCCAGAACTTAAACTGGAAGCAAACCGCCTGCATACAGGTATAAAATAAATTTTAGTAGGTACATAAAAATAGAAAGGGGCATAAGATGAAGACGTCTTCTCCCCAGGTTTGTTCAACCACTAAAGTGAGGCTATCCTAAAGTAACTGGAGACCCTTCCAGGATTTATTATCAATGCACATAATCTTAACAATATAAGATACATAGATTTCACTGTCTTGATGGTAGACACAGAAAGAAAACTACCAGACTTTCTGAACAAGGTAGTAAAGGAAAGTGAGAAAAAAAAGAAGAGCCATCAACTCTAAGAAGTCAGTATGGTTGTCAGCAAGAGAAAAAGCCCAAGATGCAAATTGCAAATGTCAATATCAAACAAGTACAAAAGTTTAAATATCTAGAAAGTGTTTTAACAGAAGATGGAAAATGTGACACTGAAATCTGAACATGTATTGGATTAGCAAAAGACATGTTTTAAAAGCTAAAGAAAGTGCTAAGAAATAGGAAAATTTTGTTTGAAACAAAGAGTCCTGAATTGCTATGTGATGTCAATCCTCTTGTATGGCAGTGAATGCTGAACACTTTCCCCACTAATGAAGAGAAAACTGGAATCAACATAAATGTGGTTCTACAGAAGGATACTAAGAATTCTATGGATGTAGACTGTAAGTAACAAGGAAGTCTTAAAGAAAATGGTAGCAAAAGAACTTATACTCAGAATCAGAAAAAGACAGCTGAAATTTCTTAGACATATAAAGATGATGGAGGGCTTGGAAAACTTAACAATCACAGTGAATATCAAGGATAACAGAGATAAGGGAAGGCAGCGAACCACCTACCTGACAAATTTGTGTGAATGGATGGAAGAATGGGAGTCGGAGGCAGGGCAAAAGGAGAAAATTGCTAAAGGCCACAAAAGATAGGAAGATATGGAGAGCCATGATCACCCACGTCATGAAGAAACACAGTACATAGAAGAAGAAATGTATATCCTTTACATATCATTACAGAATGTTTTACACATGACATTTTGATACGTGTACATTTAAAATAGAGTTATAGCATTTAGTGTTATAGATAAGGCTGAGTAATAGTTGAAAATACTTGAACAAAGCATAAATCTTTGAACAGTTTCTTTATAAATTTTATTTGGATGTGTGACAGCTAATATGCAAACTGGAAATGTAGTAAAAGCTCAGACATATCTTGTTGATCAATTTCAATAATATACAAGGTGGCAATAAAGTCACTATACAGTTACTTATAATAAAAAGCAAAGCATTGAAGAAGGTGCCTGAACAGTATCAGTAATTAATTTATTATTGTTTATTATAGTATTTTATTGTTATTAACCAGAACCATTTTAATAATAAATTTCTGGACTGTTGATTAATTGCTTTGTTTTAATTGTTATTGTAAGTAACTGTATTGCCATCCTGTATATAAAATTCTATTTAGAGAAATAGCCTCTGGCTGACAGCAAAGTAATGCCCCACTGAACAAAAAGGCCCTCTTCTCTTGTGGATTCAACCAACAAACAGGGGCAGCTGATAGGATGACACAGAGGTACAGAATCAAGCAACCTCCTTTGCGAAAAAAAAAAAATCAGAAAAATAGCAGTTATCAAACCTTTCATTGCAAGTCATGGAAAAACATGCCTCTCCTGTGTAGTTCTCACAAGCCATTACAGAGCCTGCAACAGACATTAAAACCTCCCAAACCAGCATTCAAAAAGCCAAACCAACGGGAGAGTCCATTATTATTATTATTATTATATATATATATATATATATATATATATATAATAATGGACTCTCCCGTCAGTTTCGATGTATGAGGATCTGACAGCTTAGTTGATTCAGTCATGAAATTTTGTGTGATAATCTTAAATGGATGTCGTAGTAAACAGTTCGTCATCAATGTGCCAATATATTACATTCAATGTAAAAATATATATATGTTTATGTGTGTTGGGGCAGTGGGTAGAAGTAGTAGCTTTGTTGCTCAGCTGCTGCATCTTTACTTTTAAGGTGGATGGGAAACACTGGTCTTCATCCATCCCCTAAATCTCCAAGCGCCATAACCTGTAAACCACTTCAGCAGGTGGGCTAAATCACATGGATAGTATTTGCACTGCACTACTAGTCAGATGATCTGTACAAGCAGACATACATATATATATGTATGTATGTATGTATGTAAACGTGGGAGGCTAGAATGCCTGCAGGACAAATACAAGACCTGTCAAAGGGCGGATGAAACTCTTTGAGAGGTCAACGGCCATCTAGCTATCTCTACCCGTGACCATAGAAATATTTTGGCTGGTATCCAGACGTGCAGTTAGCCCTCTAGGAATGGGACCTCTCAAGCCTTCTGGGATTCTCCTAGGAGAAGGAAACTCTGATAGAAAACCTGCCTCATGGCCACACTAGATATCTTGCAACTGCTTGTTTCTGGGCAATCTGGCCGTGTGGTGAGGGTTGATGCAGTGCTGTGCAAACTACATCTGACCTTAAAATCCGCATGGGCATTACTGACAATTTGCCAGCTTATAGTTTTTTTTTTTTTCTTTTTCCTATCGAAAGCCCAATGGCAATGGTGATGCAGTGATACATACAGGTCTGATGGGTTGGAAGTATGTAGCTGCTGACCTACACATTTGGCAGCCTCTGGGTAGATGTGAAATTGCTAGCTCACCTTCATTGAGATGGGTGGCTTTCAGTTCTTCCGGGTGTGTCTGAGCAGCCCTTTTAAGAAGAGCACTGCTCACCAGACGATTGCTGGAAGGGTCTAGAAAAGGTGACCTCATTCATCTGGCCAGAATAGTGCAGATGGCAGATGTCTTGTTGGAATGTATGGACTCTCATAGATAATCCTGTGGGATCTGCTCCTCAACACAGAACAGCTCTGGTGTCTAGGGAGCTAGAGAGATATTCTATAGATGAAGGTACTCTCTTGGAAATTTGTTTAGCTGGTGATGGTCAATTCAAGAAGTTGTAGGTGGGTATGCTTTCTTCTGGAATGGAAAGTGCACTGAGGAGGATAGAGTAGTTGGTTGGGTTTTGCTGTACATGGCACACTTGTACCAAAACTTGCTGAACTTCCTAAAGGAGTCAGTGAGCGTTTAATGACCCTTTGCCTACATCTGAATGGATCATGATACACTACAATCTTTATTGCCTACTCTCCAACAATGGACAGTACTGACATTTTAAAGACTCAATTCTATGAATCTTTGAGAAGTATACTCAACATGATTCCAAAAGATGACAAGATTGTCCTCCTTGGTGACTTCAATGTCCGAGTTGCTGCAGATTGGATGACCTGGAGTAGTTTTGGAAAATATGGCATCAGGAAAATCAACACCAATGGTTTAATGCTTCTTGAACTCTGCACTGAGTTTAATCTTTTTATCTCCAGCACTCAATTCAAGCACAGAGGTGATCATATTACTACGTGGATGCATCCCCATTCACATCAATGGCATCTCATTGATTATGTCATTGTCTGCAAGAGAGATATGCAAAATGTCCATATTGTTAGATCTATGCATGGTGCAGATTGTTGGACTGATCATGCCCTAGTGAGGGCCAAAATGAATTTTGTTCTTAAACCAGCAACTAGACAAAACAGTGGAAAGCCTCCTGTGTGTCTGAATGTTGCAAAACTGCATTCCCTGGAAACACAGGAATCGCTAAAACAATGACTTACGGAAATCAATGATACATCTTCATAGGACTTTTTGAAGAAGAATATATATGAAGAGGCTGAGGAAATTCTGAGTAAAATGCCAGCAAAACATCAAGACTGGTTTGATGCAAATGATGATGCTATCAAGATTATTGCAAAAAAGAATCAGATACGAAGTTCAATGTTGCAAACAGGCTTGTCCAAAGAACAACATTGTAAACTATGCAAGGAGTTTAAAGCTGCAAAAGCAGAAACTCAATGTCCTCTTTGAACTATGCAGGAAAAATAGTGGTCAGAGCTAGCAGATGAAATACAAAATGTAGAGAATTCAAATAATACCAATACTACTTGATGAATTTGGCCCCAGATCCACCAAGATTGCTCCTCTCAGGACAGAGGATGGCAATAATCTCCTCACAGACATGGATGGCATGGCCAAGAGATGGAAGAAACACTTTGACGGGCTACTGAATAGACCTTTAAATGTGGACCCTGAGGTTCTCTAGAAGATACCCCAAAGACACATAGTGGTAGATCTTGACAGCCGACTATCACTGGGTGAAGTTCTGTGTGGCATGGAGGGACTCAACATAGGCAGAGTTGTTGGGGTTGATGGCCTTCCTGCTGAAATATGCTGTTATGGTGGAACACATTTAACTTATGCATGATCTTATTGTAAAGATTTTGAGAGATGAAGCACCAAAAGATTGGAGGGATGCAACAATGATACCTCTCTATAAGGGTAAAGGTGCCTGGGAATTATGTGGTAATTGTAGAGAGATTGCTCTCCTTTCTTCGGCAGGTAAGATCTTAGCCTCTGTTCTATTAAGATTAAACCAGAAAATAGTTGACAATATACTGCTAACCCTACTGCCTGAGTCACAGTGTGGTTTCCACGAATACAGAGGGACTGCAAATATGATTTTCACAGCATGACAAATACAGGAAAATAGCTGTGAACAACAGTTGGACCTTTATCAAATATTTGTAGATCTGAGGAAGGCTTTTGACACTGTTAATTGTGCTGCTCTTTGGAAAATCCTCTCAAAATTAGGCTGTCCCCTTCGCTTTCTCAAGATTCTGAGGTCCTTCCATGACGGTATGGAAGCCTGCATGAGTTTTGGCGGTATGCTTACGGTGTCCATCAAGGTTGAAAAATGGAGTCAAGCAGGGAGATCTGGCTCCTATAATGTATTCTATCTACTTTTCAATTGTACTACTTGATGCTTTCGGGGGCTACCATGATAGTATTATAATAAGATACAGGTCAACTGGCAAGCTTTTCAACATACGTAGGTTTGCAGTAAAGACAAAAGTCTTTTTTAGTTTAGTGCGCAACCTTCTCTATGCCAATGACTGTGACCTGGTCGCACACACAATTCAGCATGGACAGGAGTTCATGGATTGACTATCAGGGTCATGTAAGGCTTTTGGACTGTCCATCAGCCTTGACAAGACAGTGGTGATATATCAACCTTCCCGAGGAAAATCCGTATATAGAGCCATCAATTTATGTTGATGGTAGTTGACAAATTTGTATACCTTGGTAGCACCCTCAACTGCCACTGCTCCCTTGATGATGAGATAGCGTTACAGATTAAGAAGGCCTCCGATGCATTTGCAGCACTCACTTTCTGTGTCTGGAGTCAGAAGGATATAAAAAAGCAGACAAAAATTAAAATATATAATGCCTGCGTTATGTTGTCTCTGCTATATTCATGTGAGACATGGGTAGTTTATCGCAGACATCTGAAGATACTGGAACGTTTTCATCAACGATGGCTTCGGTCTTTGCTTGAAATCCACTGGATGTCTCACACTCCTGATACTGTTGTTCTACAAAGGGACAATTTACTCTCTGTGGAAGCAATTATACACAAATACAGATTGCGACGGACAGGCCATGCTATTCATATGGCAGATGAGAGAATGACAAAACAATTAATGTATGGTGAATTGGAAATGGGGGAAAAAGACCACAGCACAAGCCAAAACTTTGTTACAAAGATTGCAATATTGGTCTGGATAACTGGGAAACTCTAGGCTGAAGACCGGGTTTCTTGGACAGCTGGTATTGCTGATGGCATCAAGATCTTCCATGAGGCATCACAAAAATATGCAAAACTGAAGAGAGGAGTTAGGAAGGGATCCCTGAATTGCCATGAGGTGCCAACGTGGCCATGTGCCCAATGCAATCGGATATATCTGTCCAGGGCACCAGTCACCAGAAATCCCACCAGCACCAACAATCTATTGCATATGACAATTTCATAATGGCATGCTTTGAATGTGTGCAAGTCCAGGTCAGGCTTGACAAGGACACATTGGAAGTGATGATGTTCAAAGTCAACTTCCACCACCCAGAGATGATTTGACATGCCATATATGTAACAAGAAATGCAGATCGATGACTTGCTTTATGAGCCACTGTTGTTCATACAACAAATGAATGCAGTGTTGTGGTGGAGAGAGTTTAACTGATGGACTGGACATGTCAGTGATGGTCATGATCGCTTTGTGAGTCGACAGCCACTATATATATATATATATATATATATATAATTTCTTGAATCAATTTTGTAGTTGTTAACAACTTCTATATGATGGCAGAGATATTGAGAGTCTGTAAGTTAAATTTATTATTTTTTTAGGAAAATATATTTTATGTATTTTTGTGCATGTTGAATGAATATGAACTGCCTCTAAAGTTAGGTATTTATTTATAATATATGTATAATGCTAACTCGACCATGATTTTGTGTCTGAAAAATAAAGCTTTAAATTTGGAGTGAGCATAGTGGCTCAAAAGTTGGATTTTATTTACAATGTGCATATAAATCCAATCCTTTTGGGGTTTTATACTTTAAAATTCCACATATTTGCATAAAGAGGACACAAACTCAGGCTCTAGTTTAGCAATATATTTACATTCTGAATATTCAATATCATAATGTATGACAAAATGTCAGAATCTAGTCCTAGAATAACTTTAGTTGCTTCCGTTTTATTTCTTAAATTTTCTTGAAAAATAAAAAATTTCACACAGAAATGGAAGGCCATTTCATGAAGAGCTAAACAAACTACAGAAAAATACATCGTCTTAAAAAATTATATACTTCTTAATTAAAAGAATTAACCATATCTTGACCCATACTTTTGTCATAAAATAGCTGCCAAGACTTGTTTTTTAAGTCTCTCTTTGTGCCATGTCTCATCAGGACATAGGCAATCATGGCTTCTCCACAACTTTTTGTCTTTAGTTGTTCTGAGCAATACTTGCTGTTTTTACGACCCAACTTTGTTTTCGTGGTAATTGTTTATCCATTTGCTCAAACTTTTCAAGTAACTGCTTTCATCTACTTTTCTATAATATATCTTCTGTGAGTGTTAAATTCTTCAAATCTTCTTTTGTTATTGTGTCCCTATAATTTCAGCTGTCTCTAATTAATAGCTGTATTTTGTGTGTGTGTGTGTGTGTGTGTGTGTTGGGTGGGGGGTCTATATCCATGGCATTCTCAACATCAGTTTGAAGTTTTCATTCATTTGAAGTTTTTTCTTCATTTGTGATGAAATTGTCCAGTATTCACGGCCATTCTTTAATTTTTAATGTTATTTTTTGATCCCCTAATACTTTTCAGAGTATGGCATCTTTTGCTATTCTTATGTGCCTTCAAACTTTTATGTTATACTCTACACTGTTTTTGGTTTGGTTTATTTTGTTTTACAGCATATCAACCTCAATGGGTTATTTAATGCTGACAAAATTTTTTATTGCTGGTAATATTTTGTTTTATCAAAAATCTGTTTCTGGCAATATCTTTCCTTCAAAATTGTATTGCTGGTAATAATTTGTTTCAAAAAATTATTGCTGGTAATAGTTAACTATTTGCCCATAGCTGGGACCCTAACAGGTGCTACCACCTCGGGTCAGGGTGGACCTGGGAACACCAGCAATTAAGAGGTGGTTCCATGCTCCTCAAAACCTCCTGATCAGAGGCCTTGCTGCTGGACGTAGTTTAACGTCTTACCCAGGACGTGGATGCAGTTTAACATCTTACCCAGGACGTTACACTGTTTTTACACTTTCCAAAGAATAGGATTTCTGCATTTGCTTGATTTTGATATATGCTGATTCATAACTCACACTGAGGATGGTTCCTTTTACTCAAAAACCGTGTATATTTTTCATGGCAATTGTTTTAACAAGCTTTCATCTTTGGTACCATGACTTCATGAATTTAAGCTTGATACTAAATTGGCAGTTAGGTCTGATCACTTTACTGTTGAAATTGCTAAGTGTCACTGTAATTTCTATTCTAATAGCTTCTTCTCTTGCACTTCTTACCTGTGGAACACCCAGCTTGTTTCTTTCCTGTCAACTATGATCTTCAACAATTTAAATGCAATGTCAGTCTTCATCTTTTGTTTCTTTGAATCCAGTTCTTTTTACTGTCCTTTCTCCTCAGTAATGTTTTCTCAATTTCCTTCAATCTCGGTAATGTCTTGTGTCTTAGGGGCTTTATTGCCATGCTTGTGGTGACATAATTTAAAAAATGTATTTTATCTCTTTTTACAGTTAATGTTCAGTCTTTTCTTCTGGTTTTCACTGACTAATAGGTCTTTTAGTTTTCCTTCTGAATCTATAATCAGCACAGTATCATCTCCATAGCATATGTTCTTAAGGTTGTTTGTCAATAATAAATCTTCTAATTCTCTTGGAATCATCTTGCTATCCAAGTTAAATAAATCTGATGAGAAAATATATTTTTGTCACACACCACTTTCTATTTTGTGTAATCATTTTTTTATTCACATACAAGCCAGTACAGAGTACATGTTATTCCTAGATCAAACTTTTCGAACATTCCAAGTTCTTCATGTTGTGTTCTATTGAATGCCTTTGTGATATCTATGAAATATATATAGTTTTCTTTTTTTTTTATTTCAATTACTAGATTTCTTGTTCCAGTGTTTTGAACAAAGGGACTGTTTTCAGTCTAATTCTGCTATAATCTCTATTCATTAGAATCCTAATTATTTGTTTTGATATGTGGCTTATCAAGCTAATTATTTGAAATCTGTTTTCTTTGAATGTTTTGTGGAAATTAATCTACTTAAATTTGACTTTGTAATTTTAAAGTATGGAAGTCTAAAATGAAAAAAATAAAGGTTCATTTTCTTTTTCTTAATATTATTTGAAGCTATTAGGAAGTGTTTATGTAATGGCAAAGGTACTGACAGTACATGTTTTTGTCACAAAATAACTGCATAGATTTGTCCTTTGGATCACTTATTGGATGTTATAATTTTTTTTTCTTTTTTTTTTCATAGTTCTTATTGTACAAAGCATCACTCTATGAACCTGATCCAGTAACAGGCCATATTGTTGGCATGCACCCTTTTGGTATTCCTTTTAATATTAAATTTAAAGGTAAAATATTAATGAAATTTCTTGTTTTCTCTATTTCTTTAATTTTACATTATTAAACTTGAAAATATTTGCTTGAAATAGTGTCCTTATCTTGGTTGTTATAGTCATGATATTTCAGATGTTGTACTCTCTGTCTTCAGAACACTCATCTGAGTAAATTGGTATCTGATCTTACTATAATTCACCAAATATCTTATTTATTCATCTGTTATTGCATTAGAGCTATGGCTATCAAATTTTCTGTAGATACTCAAGGGACACTGGAACATGTTTTTATCATGTAAGTTTTTGAAAATTCCAAAACTTTAAGTGTAAAGTATAATGCCAAACTGGACACTTACTTTGTGTCTGAAAGGTTAACTAAACCAAATCTTAATGTTTTTGCACATGAGAGGGTGCTGAAAGTTCTTGGCCTGACCTAATTCCCCAAGTCTGACCAAATGCCCAAATAGATTTGTTTTTTGAAGGGCTTCTTAATTGGGCCAAGTGTTTGTGGGCGCACCACCTCATATAAATTAGATGAAAATTTTCTACCCAGAATCCAAAGTTAGGACTTTTTTCCATTAATTTTTTTCAAATTGCTGGAAACTCAAGACTTTGAAAAATGTGGTGTTTTGTTCCTATTTGTAATATAGTCAGTGACCACCAGAGGGTCATAACCTCATGTTGGCATTTGTTAGCCTATAAGGCCTTACAAAACTTAGTTTACTTTTATCTGTATTTACTGTTGCCACAAAAAGTCAAGACAATAAATGTATGGTCAGTTAATGCAATAAATTTTCATGTGAAGCAAAAGAAAAGGATTTACAAAAGAAATGTTGTTTATACAGAGATCTCCTAAATATAACATGATGATTTCATCTAGATTGTCCACAAACATGGGTACTTCAATTCTTTTGTAAAATTCTCTTTGATATTTAAATTAAATTTGATTCAATAGTTCATGATCGTGATGATTTTGAATAAAGTATGAATCAATAGATCCATGATCTCTTATTGGAGCTGTAAGTTTTATTTATACCTTTCGCAGGAGCTAGCTTAATATCCTGCTGTAGTGGTAGGTTTCCAGCTCATAATGATAATTCCTTATTTTAAAAATTTAGGCAAAAATCTGCCTAATATACCTTAGTAAAATTTAATATCAGGAAAAGAAGGATTGAGTATTTTTACATAATACTGACAAAAATTAAAGAGATTTAATTTATCTCTAGCTTAGAAACTCAAGTTGAAAAATGTCCCTTAATAATCATATCTATTTACAAGTAAGTATATAATTTATATGTTGGGAGAAATTTTTTGTTTAAGTAGGTTTTATTGAAGACCACAGACAAGGTTTTAATTTTTTTTTTTTTTTCAAGTTTTCTCTTGCTTTCCAGTAAGATAGTGGATGTTTGATTGCAATGTGTATAAGAATTATCTATACATATGTTTTAGCACTTTTATTGATCATTTCCAAGAAGGCAACTTTGATGCATTTTTTTCATCACAGCAACTGGTGTTGGAAATATTATAAATTTAAGACACGTTCTGATTGTGTTGATATCACTTGTAGAAACAATATACATAAAGCTGTTTGTAGTATCATGCAAATTTAACCTGTATATTTTGATAGTTGAATATATTTAATACATCATTTCCTTGACTGGAAGATATTTTTAATGATTACAACTATGATTACAAATATCTGTATTAGAATTAATTTTTTTTTAATAATTGTATAATAAATGTTTATGCACACTGGAACTTAACTTCAATTATAACAAGAGAAAAAATTAGTAAAATAGTTCTTAAAACAAAGCTTGTCTGTAGTTTTCATTAAAACCTGCTTAACACATTGACTGCAAACCATGAGATAACTCATGGGTGACAGTTTTATTATGGTGCTGAGTTATCTTGTACTTGACATTTTCTGATAAAGTTACATCTTCACATCTCAGTAATGAGTTTATTTGAAGTGATACTTTTAGAGTAAAAACGATGTTAAGACTTCAGTTGAAGTTATAAATCAACTTATGAAAATGTTTTATTACCTATGTTGTCTATTATAAAATTGGTATTTTAAGTCAGATTTTCAGGGTATATTCCCCTTTACTGAAAAGATTCCAGCATTTACATGCATGGCCCTGGTGTTTACATCCAGGATAATTTTCCAATGACAAGAGAATTATCTCTCAAGTCCCCAGGCAACTCTTTCATGTGCTTTCATCTTTCATTATTGCACTTAGTTAGCTATCTCTTTTTTCTTTATCACTCCCCCTATTCTCACAACAACTTCGACATAACTACCTCGATAAGCACAACAACTTGACATGTAAAATAACCTTGTTGCTCATAACAATCTTGATGTGTACAACAGCCTAAAGGTGCATAACAACTCAGGAGTACAACAACTTTAGAAAGCAAACCATATAAAAAAAACAAAAACTTTTTCAGCATTAAATGGCCCAATGAAGGTCGATATGCTGGTTAAACAAACAAACTATCTATCTATCCCCCTATTCTCAGGATTGCAGTATATTAGACAATCTCTGATGGTATAGAAATGGCACTGTCTCTGTGAACATCTTTGTCTTCGGTGATTTTAATGCACACCACGACATGTGGCTTAAACATCTAATGTTACTGATGTTACTGGTATTCAGACATTAAATTTTTCCATTGTTCAATCCCTCACTCAAATCATGGATTTCCCTACATATTTCTCTAGCAAAACTGAGCAACAGGCTGCTCTACTTGGAAACTTGGATCACTCAGTAGTATTTATTGATATTTTGTACAAATCATCTGTTAAATAGAAACTTCCTATTCGTAAGATATCTTTCTGTTACAAGCAACAGGCTGCTCTACTTGGAAACTTGGATCACTCAGTAGTATTTATTGATATTTTGTTCAAATCATCTGTTAAATAGAAACTTCCTATTCGTAAGATATCTTTCTGTTACAAGCATGCTGATTGGCACTCACTCTGTGATTTTCTTTGAGACACTCCCTGGACTGACATTTTTAATATTCAAATTAAGAATTGTGCTGTATAATAAGTGCCTATTGCCTGCTGGAAGTCCTCATATGTTCTTCCAGTGTTTAAGAACTCTGCTGAACTGTCCAATACTTCCAACTATCAGTCTATTTGCCTTCTACCTATTTTTGGGAAACTCCTGAGGACCTAATCAATACTAAATTGGTTAAGCATCTCACATTGCAGTGCCTTTTCTCAGACAAGTGATATGACTTTTGTTTCTTCAGGTCAACTGATGATATACTGATGATAATTTTGGAAAGAGTCTATCAAACTTTACATAAGAATGGTGAAGCCTGGTCTGTAGCTTTGAATAGGTTTTGGCATACCGGTTTTCTCTGCAAACTGAAAAGTATGGTGTCTCCAGACAAATTTTTGAATTGATCCAGTCTTTCTCCTTGAATCTTGAAATGAAAGTAATTCCTGAATAGCCACTCTTTCAGATCCTTTTATACTAATGCAGGTGTCCCCCACAACTCCATCCCTGGTCCTACTTTGTTTTTAATTTTCATTAATGACCTTCCTGATGGCATCAGCTCGCAACTTGGTATCTATGCTGGTTACAGAATCATTTACTCCTGTCTCAATAGTAAGTCTGATCAGTTTGATATGGTCAAAATGGCAGTTGATATCGAAGACGAACTTCAGTCTGTTGTTAATTATGGCAAAGGATGGCTTATTAATTTTAACACCTGCAAAATTAAACTGCTCTCTATTAATTATCTGAAAAACCCCTCTGCCTACCACCAGCATGGCTGATGCTGAGTGGCTTTTTGTGCCTTCTCTGGCTAATGTTCTTGGCTGACATGAAGTGGAAAGACTATATTGAATCCATTGCTAGGTCAGCTGCTAATAAAATCTATCTTACATATCTATGTCTACCATTCATCCATGTTTAGAATATTGCTGCCACATATGGTTCAGTGCTCTGCTATTATTCTAGAGCTCCTTCATAAAATCCAAAGAAAAATCAGCAATATTGCTGGCCCAGATCTGGTGTCACTGTTTAAGTCACTTTCCCATTCCTGTAAGGTTACCTCTCTGTGCCTTTTCTATGAATACGGTAATATGGTAATTGTTCTAATGAGCTCTTCACTATGGTGCCTAGACATTTTGAATTTAAGTGCAGGTCTCATCAGATTACAGTTGAGTTGGCTAGATGTAACCATAAATTCTATGCTAACAGTTTCTTTTTTTGCATTTCTTGTTTGTGGAACTCCTTTCCAGCTCCATGCTTTCTAGCCAAATTTGATCTTGAAAAATTTAAATTCACTGCCAATTGCTATCTACTGTCATCTTGGTTACTGTTCTTTTGTTCTCACTCCTTAGCAATGTTTCTAACTCTTCCACACTCAGTAAACCCTTGCATCTTAGTGGCTTTTACTGCCTTGCAAAGGACAAAGTCAAATAATAATGGGAAAAAAAAGGTATGTGCAGATATCTTTTGAAACCTGATGAAATTTCATACAAGCCAATAATTGAGTATAAAGGATGTATTTTTGTATGTGGGGGGCATAGAGATATTTTAACAATTAACAAGAAATATTCACATACTTTATATGGAAACCAATAACAATACATTCATTTTTATAAACTGATATAATAGCATTATTGCCCACATCTTGCTAGTTACTGTCACAAAGATTCAGCCATTGTACTCTGCGGCCTTCTTAGGTACCTTTTGTAGTTAGTAACTTTTTCTGTGAGTAGATTTTTCCCAAGCTGTTGTCCATGTGTGATGTATATATTGTATCAGTTCATTCTTTCTGCTTAATTATTCTTTGTGATATTGTTATAGGTAAAATAGCATAACAGACTGGGTTGTCTAACTTTTGTTGGCAGTCTAGGAGAACAACAACTCTGAATTCAAAAATCGTAGAGAAGGCAATGGTAAACTATCATCTTTCGTCCAAACATCACAATGCATGGTAACAGATATTAAAGATAAAAGAAAACTGTGGAAATCTATGATTGCTTACATCATTAAGAGCCATGGCATTTCCAAAGTATGTGAGCTTTTATTTATTTATTTATATTAACCAACACAAGAATTGAACTCTTGATTACCAGATAACTATATCTACCTAAATAATGCTTTTCCTCACAAGTTCATGTATCTCATAAGAGTCTGTGGTAGGAAAAACTTGAAACCTAATGTCACTTTTCTGCCTCTTTATCGAAAACATAATATATAACTTTACCTGTAGTGTAATTAGGTGATAGAAACTCTAATGAGAACAATTTATCCCATTGAATAAAAGGTTCAGTTTGAAATTACCAGAAGGTTATTAATTATGACAAACACCTGAAGATGGAAGAAGGTCATAGAGTAAAACAGTCAAAATGTTGCAATTGTATTAAACAAGATATGAACACTAGTTCTAGTATTGGGTTGGAACAAAAGTTTGTAACATTTTTTTAAGTGAATTTCAAAAACATATTTAGATGTTGATAAATATTGATTTATTCAACTATATATGTGCCATTTAGTTCTACCTTTCACCATCTTTGAGGCAGCTTCATGATTCCATCCTCCTAGAAATTGGTATCATTCTTTTTACTCCACATGTTGTAAACAATTGCTTGTAATTGTTCTTTTCAAAAATGAATAATTTCTGTTGCATCTGAGCAGAGAATTGCAGATGGAAATGTGATCCATTAAAAGTTACTCAGTTAATTTGTGAGGCAGCCAAAGACCAAACAATTCATGTGTACAAGTGTTTTCAAATGCCTTACAATGCTCATGTGAGATATATGAAGTATTTCTGTGATGTTCTGTATCATGCTATCTGGATTATTTTTAATCAGCATTTTGATTTGGTAATCAACAAATGCAGGCCTGCCAAAATATTCTGTTTTCCAGATCAAAAAACCTAATTCTAGATCTAGCAAACCACTTATAAACAATACTCTTACCTATGGGATCATCTCCATAAATGACAAATATTTTTTTGCTGTTTATACAGCATTTTTTCCTTTCCAGAAATAAAAGAGCAACAGATGACAAAAAGGCATCTCATTTTCTTCCATTTTCACAATTATACAAATAAGTGCTGCTTGACAAGTCAAATGCATGTGATGTCTGCTTAACCAATGAAAGTCAAATAACACAAAAATAAGATACGAGAAAATTTTTCCATATTTGATCACAATTCACATACATACACACACACACATATATATGGAATAGTCCATTTTTTGTGAATAATTTTCATATTTCTTTGCTCAAGTTTGTTTGAAATTGAATAGTTTACTCTTAACAGTATATCAATTTGATATATGTAAATAAACTGGTATTTCCTCGACGACACTTGAAACTTATTAAATCATTTACATATGAGGTTGTTTCATGAGTATTATCGGTGAGAAATCATTGGTACAAACAAAGTGAAATTGTCTGTTGTTGCCAAGTATCATAAATGACAGCCATTTACGATATATTGGAGACACAAAATGCTGTCATTCACACATTGTGAGAAGTTGGCAAAGCTCAAAAGGAGATACTGGTTGAGGTGGGATGCTCTCAGTCTTCTATCTTGAAGATAAGATGAACTTGTTCAAAATGGTTCAACTGTGATTCCTAAATCAGGACAACAGCTAGAGATGAATGTCAGTTGAATAGAATCATTATTTCCAATTGATTTGCCAATTTTAGTGAAATTTCCAAAGCATGTTTCTGGTGTACTTGTTTCTTGATCCACAATACTCTGGAGACTTTGTTGGCTTAGGTTTTAACAGCAGGATACTGATTTTAAAGTCACTACTAACTTTTAAGCAGTAACGGAAGCATTTAATGTGGGCTAGAGATCACCAAAGGTGGTCTGTTGATCACTGGAATCGGATCATTTTCAGTGATGAATCAGTATTTTGTATTTCCTTTGGTGATCATGATCTCCATGTCTGGAGAAAATCACATAAGAGATATGATACCAAATATATAAACAAGTCTAAAATTACCTTAAATTATGAAGGTTTGGAATTGTCTGTCACTGGTGTTGGGAAGATCTGTTTTTTAAAGGTTGGCTAATGTTACTGTCTATCAGAATGTCCTAGATCATTTCCTTATTCTGTAAATTGTGGACAAGTTCAAGGACAATAAATTTATCTTTCAACATAAGCTTGCTCCATCTCACACAACAAAATCTATAAAAGAATGGTTCAAAGAGAAAAGGATAACTGTTCTAGATTGGCTTGCAAATAGCCCAGATGCAAATCCAATAGAAAATTTATCGGGAATCATCAAGAGGAGAGAAAAAATACTATCCTTCACATCCTGAAGAATTGGAGCAAGTCATTACTGAAGTGTGAGTATTAGTAACAATGGAGGACTATTGTAGGTTAATTGGTTCATTACCACAATGAATGAAAGAGTAAATGCAAAAGTTGCTATAAAAATGTATTAATGTACTAATACACTTCTTCAGAATTGTGTTCATTACTAAATACTTTGACCTGATAAAAAAGACATTTTTTTTGTGTTTGTATTGCTAGATATAACAATCTTTAAATTTTGAAGATTTCACATTTCAAAGAAAACCTGGGTTTGTCAATGAAATACTATTGGGTTGGTGCATAATTATCAGGCGTTTTTAAACAATATTTATTATGAAAAAAGAAACATAATTTAACAATAACATTTTTAAATGATTATTCCAGAGCGTATGATTATTGACACACATTTTTATAACCTGAAAATAAAATATTTTTTATTAAAAAAGTAAACAAAACAGCAATTTTTATTAACAAATAACTCGCCTACAAAAATGCATAATAATTATGCACCAGCATAATAATAGATTATTTTTTGTCTATATTTCTGAGATGAAGTATTATTTACATTGTTTGGACTGTTGTCCTCATCTTTATTATTGCCATATTCATAACATTTCAGCCATTGTATGCTCTGGCTTTCAAGTGATTGGAATTTTGAACTGAACCCTTTATTTCATCCATCAGGGTAGATTATTCTAGGTTTTGGTTATCTCCCTTTAACTCTGCTGTAGCCAGGTATTAAACTCTCAATTCTTTGGGTCAAGTCACTGGATCCAACCAATACTTTTAGCCACTGAGCGATGTGTCCTTGAGGACATCAGTGTATGAATCTTTGAAACTTATAAAATTAATGTCACACATTTTTACTAGAGCTCATATTGCAACTTTTCTCTAGCACACCGTATTACTGATTCCCATATTGTATTCATTTCTGTGCTTGGCCAGCTTAGGAGATTTTTGTAACCTAGCATGTGCCGATTCTTTAAGTTTTCATATTTTCCAGTGATGTTCTCTATTATTTCAACCTCATCCCACAAGGGGCAGTGATCTCCTTTTTATCTCCATATGTAGTCAGCTACACCTGATTTTTCTATATCCCCTCTTTATGATGTTCTTGCAGTCTCACCATAAGAGGATGGCCTGTTTCTCCTTTATATTTCTTACTACAGCTGCACATGATGGAATACACACACTCCTTAGTCATGTTCTCCTCTATGGGGGGGTGTCTTACTTGGAAGATGTATTTATGAAGTATCAAAGCACTTTTGAAGGTCGTCCTGATGTTATATGGACCACAGATATTTTGTATTTTCTCTGATAATCCCATCACATAGGGTAGTCAGACCAAAACTGTTTTTTGAGTGTTGTTATTTTCTTGTACCCTTCTGGCCATTACTTGATCATATGTCTCTGGGTTGCCACTTATGATTTTTGCTTGATGTTGTAAGCTGTGGATGATTCCTTTCTTTACACTGTATGGGTAGTGGGAGTTGAAGTTGAGGTATTGTCCAATGAATGTTGGCTTAAGAGTAAATTGTTCAACTTTAAAGGAATTTGAATAAAAAATAAAATTATTCACAAAAATATTCCATTTTTCTTAATCATATTTGTATATATTTTAATCATTTATTTTAAACCACATTAAATATTTCTATTATAAATAAATATAAATGTAGATATATTTCTTTTAACTATAGTGGTAATGAAGAATCAATAAGAATGATAATTTTTTTTTGTATTACAAAATTTTTGCATTAAATTGTCAGGAAAAAATTTTCAAGCAGAACATCCTTCATCTGGAAGGTATTTATAAAAGTTAACTTTTCTGCTTTTTCATCTTTCTGCATGTCATTGGACAGCAGGTTTTTTTACTTGTAATTGTTGTTCTGTCTAGAGTTCCACAATGACATATGAATAAAAGATATTTTTTTCATTTTTACATATAATAATAAAAGAAAAGTAACATAAATGGTATTACATAAGAATAATAGAATATTTCATAAGGTTGGCAGTTCAAATATAACCCAAATACTGTAGTTTGCTAACTCCTGAATTATTCTGATCTTGACCTGCTTAGAAGCAAATGGAATTTTTTTATATTTGATATTTATTTAAAATTGCAATTGTTAATCATGTTATTCTTTGATGATACGAATAATTTCTGTAATTACTGACTAGCTCTGCCACCTGTATTGTTGCGTATCAAGACCGAAGATCATGATGTCCAGTTTGGAGGATTTCCTTATCACATGATTCTTGCAGCACCTTCTCAATATGGTGTATTTTATATAAAAACTTTATATGATGAAGAAATGGTGAGTGACAATAATTTGCAATTATATTATTTTTAAAAAATTAATCAGAAATCAGTGTTGAATCACTTCAGTCATATAATGTTAAAAAGAACAGACATTTTGTGTCAACTAATTTTCAAGAATGACTTTTCCATGTTATGAATAATCCTTCTCAGACAAAGAAGAAATTGTCTAAATTTTGGAAGAAAAGTACAAATAATATGGTCCAAGCTTTTGACTTAAGTCATCATCAGGGTAGGTAGAGATATATATATATATATATATATATATATATATATATAGTCAAACCTAATGAGCCAGACACACCTACCAAGGTTTCACTTAGGCAGATCGTCAGGGTCGGCTGGCTAAAGAGGCAACAGAAAATATATATATATATATATATATGTACATTTAAGGATATGGGTTTCTAAGTTATAATTGTTTTTATTTATTGATGGTTTTTGTTGTATGAGTATTGCTTCACTCAAGACTAAAAAAAACTATTAAAGGCTAAATCTATCAAAAACAGATATTTTAAAATTTTATTTTAATTTTCTTTTAAACAACTCAAACTTGGAAAAAGCTACATAAACTCAAAAATTATCCCACTATTATTATAAGGAAAAGTGACAAATTGAACATTTTTGTAAAATTAAATAAGGACAAATGCCACAAGATTAAAGAATGTTACACAAAAAAACAATTTCCCAGCTAAAAACCATGTAAATCAACTAATAACTATGAATAACACTGAAATTGGCTTGTTAAAACTAAAAAAAATATTACTGGCGAATATCACCTTAGTTATTTATTGAGTCATTCATTTTCTACAGCTTATCAACCCTTTGCAGGTTATTTAAAGCCAGAAAATATTTGTTTTAGATTGTAAGTATATTTTTGTTACAAATTTTATTAATTTACTCATAGATAGGGGAGAATATGTGAATTCATACATTTCCAACAGGTATTTGTGCATAAGTGAATTTAATGAAACCAATGGGAATTGGAACACAGTTCTCTGACTAACATTTTCATCCATTATACCACCCACACATACAAGCTTACAGCACTTGGCATTCCTAAGCAGTCACCCATCTCGGTACTGACCAGGCTTGACATTGCTTAACTTCAGTGATCGTACAGGAACTGGTCTGGCAATGAGATGTGGCCATAAGATGGTTATTTATATGGGTATGTTAAACTCCATAAATCAGGCAATCTACTCTGGCCTATAACATTAAAAGTTCCTACACCTACATATCAATTATCAAAAAGAACATTTGCTGCCAGATATAAGTTTGAAAAACTACTTTGCAATACTGCATATATAAAGATGCTTGATTTTGCTAATAGTCATTTTATAGATAAAGATCTAGGAAGCTAAAATTTGGTCAAGGGATTCATCTTTAAAGTGGAAATGAGTGAAGTGGCTCTAAAGTGGGTATTTAATTTTCTGTATATGTATAATTCGAAACTGGACCATGACTTTTGTGTTATAACTACGGATGTTTAATTTACAATGTAAATTTAATGCTAAACTGGATCCTGACTTTTGCTGCAGATACAAAATGGGAGGCTCGATCTTGGCAATGGTCATTCTGTTGATACAGACACAGCTATTTTTCACCCTGACAGACCAAGCAAAATTCTTCACTATGGTGGAACACGTGTTCGGTAAGTTAAAAAATAGCCCTTGTATATTTTCTATATTGAAGTTTGAAATTATATTTTCTCAATTAGAACTAAATTTCAAGTGCACTTTTTTATCTTTTAATATTCATGAAGATAATGAAAATTTTAGTGTTGCATAGAGAGAGAAATAAAGCTGATTCTATTTTTAAAAAGATCAGTGTTGATAACATTTTAAAAATCTGAAGGAGAAATAAACACTTGTCACACAAGAAGAAACACTAGATGTCTTTTAACCAGAACTATAGGAAAAATGTAAGTTTTGATTTAAGTTAAGCTTGTAAAAAGTTACAACTTTGGTTTCTGGCTTGGAAAAAGCATCAAATAGAAACTATTTCTACTAATTTGATTTATAGCAATAAAATGTGTAATGTACTATTTTTATTTGTTAAACTTTTTGCAACAAAATATTACTTTAATATGTAAATAATATTTTAATTTATTTAATAAGTTGTATAATTTTCATATAATAATATTTTTATTAATTTATAGTAAGAGTAAGAGTAATTTATAGTAAGAGTAATATTTTTAATAAAATTAAAAATATTTTAATCTCTTTTATAAAAGAAGAACTGATTCTCTGTCTATTTCACACTGTCTGCATTTGACTTTGCATACATATATGCAATGTGTATGTGTTGTGCGTGAATGACATGCCTGTGCTTGTGCTATTTAATGTACATATAAAGACATACACGTGCACACAATGTGACAGAGTTTGACATTGGAATATGACATCTTCCTCCCACTCAGTCTGGACAACACCTACCTTGGGTCGAACAATAAGATCAAGTTGGAGATATAAACAAATTTTACTCTAAAAACAAAACATAATTATAATATTTTGTTGAACATTTGGAAATTATATGGTAATAAATAGAATTATTTTTTAAAGATTTTTTTTTTTTACTTATATAGAAATATTTTTAGGTCTGTCGTTGAATTAAAATATACATGCACACATGCAATTGTACATACACACACATTCTGAATGAAATTGAAATGGACATCTGTGTTGCAAGGGCTAATTTCCTTTTCTATCTCACAAAAAATCCTGGGTAATAAGAGAGTATAAGCTGAAATATGAACATTTTAAAATTATTTTTTATAATTCTTTCTGTATTTAAACAGAATATATTTTCTAATAAATGTAGTATTTTAAGTAGACAAACAACTTAGACTTTAAATTTGATCATCTTTGTCATCAGCAAACAAATGGCTGGTACTGAACCAGTTTATTTAATTTATAGGTAACATTTTCAATAAAACAATGTCATATTTAATTTGTTACAATAAATAACAAATTCCAATAAACTAAATGTTGATGCTAAAAGTAATATTTAATTTACAGTAATAAATTAAGAAATTTTTAAACATAAATTGAGTAATATATTAACCAGGTGACTTTGATCATTGAATGATAGTCTATTTGATTTTCCATTGTGTTGTCATTTCCTTCTGTTAACAGCTAAAATGAATTTGACTCAAACAGAACTTGGATGCTGAAGTTGAAGGGCTACTATTTATTTTTTTTCTACATACAATGTGTGAAAGCATGTGTGTGAGTGATATCTTGCCCTTGTCAGGAGAGGTAACACAGTTTCAATGACTAAGGTGGTATTGCCACCTCTGTTGTCACAAGCAGCTTTTGCCACTAGACAGGATATTGTTTTTTGTTTTTGTGTAGACATGTCAGTCTCTTGTGATATTTTTTTTTTACAACTGCAAATCAGATTTTCAATGTGTTAAAAGCATTTGCTTTAGATTGTTAACCAATATACAATGTATTCATAGCAACCAGTAACAATCATATAGAATAGAAAGTAAACAGATGTGTTTCACATCAGAGATAGCATTGTGTTGTGAGCATAGTTTTAATTAACTTTGTTTATTTTGGATCTTGACCATATCCAACTTGATGCCTGCTGAGCTGTGGTCTGGAGACAATGTGAAGCATGTTTCAGGCTCCGGCCAGTGATGCCCACCTTCAAAAAGAAGGAAACAACTGACTGTCTAAGGAATCCATGACACCCAACCTCAATAGGATGTGCATGACATGTCCACTCTGTAGAGAGAAGAGGACAACCAAAGAGACGGGACCAATGAAAATAGTTCACCGAATGAAAACCCGGTGAATGTAAAAGAATATAAATATGGGCAAACAGCACCCGGACGTTCAGAACACACTGCATGACGAAGCAGTCTACATGTTACATGGCGCTGTGAACAGGATTAACCAGTGGGCGAATTTCATTTTTGAAGAAAGATATTTAGAACTTTATCGAGTAACATTTTGCAAATGGCTTCAGGACAAGAAGCCGTAGATGCCAAATACTTTCAGCTTGTTCAGCAGTTAATAGAGCTGCAGAAGGAAAATAATGAACTTCGTCGAGGAAAGGTGCAAGTGAGATCGGCTTCTAAGCCACCAGAAAGACCCGTTATAGAACAGGGTTTGACTGACAGTGAGTGGGCGTTGTTTTGTTGACTCGTGGAATCAATACAAGGATATGTGTAAAATAACAGACCCGGCCGAAATTCGGAATGAGCTGAGAAGCACTTGCTCTACCGATGTGAACAGAACGTTATTCGAGCTGTTTGGAGTGGAAGAACTTAACACAGCCAGTGAACAGCAGCTCCTTCGTCAGATACGACTCGTCGCTGTTAAAGGTGTGCACAAGGAAGTGCACCGACAAAGATTCCACAACATGAGGTAGGAGGGGGAACCCGTCACTTATTACAAGCGAAGTTCTGTGATTTTACCGTACAATGTCTGAACAAGATCTGCAACCGGCCGGTGAACTACTCAGATGATATGGTAGCTGGTCAACTCGTGGCAGGACTCACCAACTACAAACACAAAAGTAAAGTATTAGCCGAAGCTAATATCCTTACCTCACTGGAGCAAAAGTTCAGTAGGTTGGTCTCCATGGAAACAACGGACAAATCAACACCCCACTTACAAAATAGTATAGCCCAGCCCACGACATTAGACTTGCTGAAGTCAAAGCTGAAAAAACTGTAGGAGGCTGACGGTACCCCCGACATCCCACCACAGACAGCATGCAAAGGGTGTGGAAGAGTGTCACATCCTGATGGACGGAAGAACTGTCCTACAGTGAAACAACAGTGTTTCAAATGTGGTATAATAATCCATTTTGGAAGGGTATGTCGGAAATCATTGCCCACCGTTGAGCCCACAAGGCAGCCGACAAAGCATCAGTTAGCGATATTCAGCAACAGGAAGGATTGGAACGACATGGTATTCGAGGGACGACACACAAAGGCGCCACAAAGAGTACCACACCTTACTTGGGATGGGAACAAGTTTCGTAGGGGTCCTACCCAAACCACCACCATCTCTAAAGATAGAGGTTTCCCTGGTGGCGGAACCTCATGCAGAACTTGGGTGCAGCCCAGATGACCCAGCCAGCCGTCAAGTGCACCATATCTATGCCATAGCGGACACAGGGGTACAAACCTGCTCCAGTGGACCAGAAATATTAAAAATGTTGAAGTGCACCAACCAGCCACAGAATATGCGGTATAACAAACGAACAGCTAAAGATTAGAGGCATACTCTTTATGCACATAAGAATTGGCCCCAGAGTGACTAAGCAAGTAGTTTATGTTTCAGACAACACATCTGAGTTTTATCTGTCGGAATTGACTCTGAGGGACCTAGGTTTAATATACCAGGATTTCCCAAACCAGATACCTGAGAGCAACATCTCCGCCACTCCCAACGCAGAAGCATCATGTGGGTGCTCTCGAAGAACGGTAGTTCCAGATAAGCCAGACAGTATCCCGTTCACTCCTACAGAAAGTAATAGGGAGCATTTAGAGTGCTGGTTAAGGGACCATTTTAGGTCCGGTGCATTTAACACATGTCCCCACCAGCCCTTACAGACGATGACAGGAAACCATTGGACATTATTTTTTTACAGGGTGCAAAACTATCAGCAGTGCACACACCAATTCCGGTCACCCATCACTGGAAGAAGAACGTAAAACAGGACCTTGACCGCGATGTCGCACTCGGTATTATTGAACCGGTACCACCTGGCACCCCTACGACTTGGTGTTCAAGAATGGTGGTCGCACCCAAGAAGGATGGATCACCCAGAAGGACAGTGGACCTTCAAAAGTTAAATGATGCGACGAAAAGGGAAACCCACCACACACCATCCCCGTTCAACCAAGTGTCCATTGTCCCAGCCCAAACCAAGAAGACTGAACTGGACGCATGGAACGGTTACCATAGCCTACCACTATCTTCAGCTGCACGAGATGCAACCACATTTATAACAGAATGGGGCCGATACCGATATCATAGGGGGCCCAAGGGTTCCATGCATCTGGGGATGGTTACACTTGCCGGTTCAATGATATTACAGCAGACACATGCCGGAAGACTCTGTGTATTGACGACAGCCTCCTATGGGACGAGTCTATTGAATCGGCATTCTGGCACATGTTGGAATATATTACCCACTGCGGCAGAAATGGAATAGTTTTCAAGCCTGACAAGTTCCAATTTGCAGAAAATGAGATAGAGTTCACAGGATTTTTGGTAACTGCAGACGGCATAAAACCAACTAAAAAATTGACAGAAGCTATTTTAAACTTCCCTACTCCTACAAATATCACGGGTATTAGATCCTGGTTTGGGTTAGTGAATCAGGTCTCATTTGCATTCTCACAGGCAGAGATAATGGCTCCATTTTGAAAACTGTTGAGAACTAAAGACAGAAAATTTTATTGGGATACAACATTAGATAAGCTCTTTGAGGAGTCTAAATATCATACGAAAAATTGAAGAGTGGGTCAAGACTTTTGAGATGGGTAGAGCAACTTGTCTCTCAACAGATTTTAGTAAGACCGGCATTAGGTACTTCCTATTTCAAAAACACTGTTGGTGCCCAACAGATCCTAACTGTGGCAATAGCCACTGGAAAGTAATCCTGGCTGGATCACGATTCACGACAGAGGCAGAATCCTGTTATTCGCCCGTGGAAGGAGAAACTTTAGCTCTCATATATGGGTTGGAGTCTTGCAGAATGTTCATATTGGGGTGCCCAGACCTTCTGGTGACGATGGACCACAAACCACTAGTAAAAATATTTTCAGACTAGGTCTTAGAAAACATAAAGAACCCTTGCTTGTTTTCGTTCAAGGAACGATCATTGATGTATAGATTTCGCATTAAACACATCCCAGGGAAACTCAGCGCAGCACCTGACTGTACGTCTAGATATCCCGTATCACCGAGACACGTAAAAGCCACACAGAACATTGACAGCGCAATGCAAGCATCAGTTATATACTCATATACGTATGACTCTAAAATGAGGGCAATAATGGGGGACAGGATTGTGGCTGCTGCAGCCACTGACAAGGAATGTAGCACATGAGCTGAATACATTCAGAAAGGGTTCCCTGATTCACGCCATGAATTGCCAGCACATATTAGGCAATTTTGACTGATGAGTGACCAATTATATTGTCTTGATAATGTGCCCATAAAGGAGAACAAAATCCTCATCCCAAAGCAGCTTTGTGCGGAGATACTAGAGGCTCTCCACTCTGCACACCAAGGTGTTAATGAATGATGACAAATGCACGACAGCAGTTGTTTTGGTCCTGATTAGATGCCTGTATCCTTTAGACAAGGGCCCAGTGTCGACAGTGTAACACAATTGCCCCATCTCAGACAAAGGAACTCCTGATGCCATCCTCAAACCCAGAATTCCCATTCCAGAAAATGGTTACAGACCTCTTCAATCTTCATGCGAGAAATTATATAGTATATGCTGATAGATACAAAGGTTGGATCAAGGTAGCCTCATTGATTTCTGGCAGAGCTAAGACGATATGCGATGCCCTACGTAATTGCACGTACGGTGCACCGGAAGAGATATCTTCAGATGGAGGACCCCCATTTGATTCCCAAGAATACAATTCATTTTTGAAGGACTGGGGTATAAAGAAGCGCATATCGTCAGCCCATTACCCTCAAAGTAATGGCTGGGCAGAACTGGCTGTAAAGACGGCCAAACAAACTTTGATGGACTGCACTGACAGATATGGTTGCTTATGCCAGGATCGTGCAGCACGAGCCATGTTCACACTTCGAAACACACCTAATCAAGACACTGGTATATCACCAGCAGAAATGTTATACGGACGGGTGATAAAAGACCATTTCCCCATACTTTGTAAGAAGTACAAAATACATACGTGTTGGAAAGAGATCAAGGAACTGAGAGAAAAAGCAATGTCAAAGAAACACTTGCGAAACCAAGAACATTACAACATACATAGTCGCCCACTCCAAGAACTCCGGGTTGGTGAACAAGTACAAATTCAGAATCAGGATGGGCTATATCCACGGCGATGGATGAAGACAGGGAAAGTGGTGGAAGAATTGGGCAATCGACAGTACTGAGTTTGCATAGACGGTAGCAACCGAATTACACTGCGTAATCATTGATTCCTCCGAAGAATAGTACCGATGGTAGAGGGACCAGAATACCAAACACCACAACCACATCAGCAAAGCCCACTAGATAATGAAGAATTACCACACACCATGCCAGAAAGTATGGAAATAGAAGAAGCAGAAGGCAATGAAGGGATCAAGGACCACATGGAAGTGGATGAATATCAGCCTGCAACCGAATATCACCCCACCACCTGTCACTCAGGATCTACGACGGAGCACAAGAGCATCATGACCACCTAGATAGTTGTTGCCACAAATGCGGGGTCTGACACACGATTATCCGTCCCTTCAAGTGACCACAACTCATAGGCTGTGTGGTCACAGGAGGGGGGGACATGTAGAGAGAAGAGGACGACCAAAGAGACGGGACCAATGAAAATAGTTCACCGGACCAATGTCACTCGATGTGGTCCAAGCACATTGTTTGGACTGAGAAACAGCAGTAATTATTTTCAGCTCTTCCTCAAAATTCCTGATTTCTTTAATCACTATGTCTTGTTTTCCCTTTGGACTCTGTTTAGAGAAAAACTGGTTGTTTGTGCTGCCCAGGCTAATTCAAGTATCTTGGGTCACCCCCATAATCTCCTTGGTTCACAGGCTGGATTCTGCTTCTTGGATAGCTTCCACTGCCAATCATTTGGTGTCAGTTTTGATATCTGGCTGTAACCTGTGGATGAACTCATCAGCTGAGTCTCTCATGATGTACAGTTGAAGAGTGCTGAAGGTTAATAAAGTAATGTTGATAAGTTATATTTAATTTATAGTGATAAAATAAAATACTAATAAAAAATAACTTTTTTTATTAAATATTATTATGATTTTGAAGATGTAATATGTTGTTAATGAATTCTATAAACTAATAATTTTTTTTAAATCTTGATTTTTCAACATGTATATGTATCATATAACCATTTTTTTTATTTTGCTGGGAACTTTATTGATATTAATATTTTCTTTCAGAGTCCTCAGTATGGCAGATGATGGTTATTCCAATAAATGTATCCAGTTGCAAAAAGAAATTTCGTCAACTCGAAATTCTATGATTTGTGTATGCTACTTTTTAATATTTTAAATGTCATGAAATTGAACTTTTAAAAAAATTTTTTTTTTTTTTTTACAAATGTTCACTCTATACAAGGCCTATGAGCCACTTGAAGGAGTTTATTGTGTGTGCAGTAAGAGTAAGAGGAAATGTCAGAAACTAACCCTAGACTTGAACATGTTAAGATTGTAGTGATCAGGAAAGCATCCTCTTGAAAGTTAGTTCTATAAAGCAGTGGTTCATGATTTAATGAAATGAAACCTGTGTTTTTTATAAAATTGAAATTTTCATAATACATCTGTTTTGAAATAATTTATTTTATTTGTAGGAATTTCTTTGTGGCTTCTTAACACATTGCTTAGATACTTAAAATATTGAGTGTATCAAAAGTTTCTTCATTTTTTAATCAATGTCCATAGAAAAATGTCAAAGTAGAAACTGAAAGTTTGAATGAGCATGATCTGGACTATAAATGGGTGGAGATTCTTTAAATGTTTACAAGTTTTCATTGCATCATCATAGTATTATGAAGTCAAGCAGTGTCATGTTGCAGGAAAAATTTTCCTCTATTGACCAAACAGGTTATTTTTTCTTCAAAGCATGCATTTTGTTCAAATATTAGCATTGAAGGAATTTAAGAAACAAGTTGCCATCATTGAAATACTTCAACCATTTTTAGCTACTACAATTAGATATTGTTTCATTTGATTTAATTTCCTGAATTTTGTAAGCAGCTTCAGTGACTTTCAAGTCTAGTTTAAAGTAATGCTTCAAAATTACTAGAATCACAGTTCTTATACCCACTATTATAACATCTGAAGCAGAAGGTAAAGTTGAATAGTGTTGTGATATATATGTGTGTGTGTGTGTGTGTGTGTATATAATAAAAACTAATGTATAAAAAAATGAGAATCTATAAAAAATTATCTCTACATAAATACTTGCGTCTTTACTGATTGGTAATGTTAATTTTTTGTTTCTTAAAATAAGTTTCAGAAGTATTACACAAACAGGAGGTTATTTTTATAGATTATATTGATATTAATGGAGACATGGCTGAGTGGTTAGGTTGTTAGCATTCCAACATGAGATCTACGTCTGATTCTTACCATGGTTGATTTGTCAAGAAAATGGCTCCTAGACAATATTGGCTTGAGGAGATGGTCCCAGAGTGTGTAACTGATGGCATTAACTTGGCACCTATGTTGATGACACAATAATTTACTCCTGTCTCAATAGTAAGTCTGATCAGTTTGATAAGGTCAAATTGGCAGCTGATCTAAAAAATAACCTACAATCCGTTGTTAACTGGGGCAAAGAATGGCTTGTTAATTTTAACACCTCCGAAACGAAATTTCTCTCTATTAATCATCTGAGAGACTTTTTCTGCCTCCCATCAGCATGACTGATGCTAATCTGCAGGAGAGTGACTCATTGCACCTTCTCAGCCTAACATTCTCAGGTGACATGAAGTGAAAAGATTATATTGAATCAATTGCTAGGTCTGCTGCTAAGAATGTCAGTTCACTGTATCATGTTAGAGTTAGAAAGAAGAATCAGTAATATTATTGGTCCTGACTTGGCGTCTTGGCTTCAGTCACTTTCCCACTGCTGTAATGTAGCTTTCCTGTGCCTTTTTTTATGAATACTTTCATGGTAATTGTTCAGATGAGCTCTTTCGTATGGTATCTAGATTTTATGAATTTGAGTGCAGTACTAGATTAGTAACAAGGTCTCATCAATTTACAGGTGAATTGGCTAGATGTAACTGTAAGTTCTATGCTAACAATTTCTTTTCACACACTTCTTGTTTATGGAACTCTCTTCCAGCTCCATGTTTTCCAACCAACTTTGATCTTGAAAAATATAAATGCAATGTCAATTGTTATCTACCATCTTCTTGATTAATCTTTATTATTGTTCTCATTCCTTAATAATGTCTCTCTTTTTTCTTCTTCTTTCACACTCAGTAACCAATTGTGTCTTAGAGACTTTATTGCCTTGCATAGGGTGAAATTATTAAAAACAAAAAAGGATTAGCTATTCACCATAGTAGACAAGTATACTGAGAAATGGGCAGCTGGTCATTATATGTTGTTTGACACATACAAGCAAACACTCACCAGTTTTATACTAATAGATTGCTATCATGTCAGAGGAACATTATGTTTGCAATATGGTTAAACCTTTCAGAGTTGCTCAAAAGTTGAGATCCACATCAGCATTCAGACAACAGCATTTATGGAGCATGATAATGAATCAATAATATTAGACAGTTCAGAAATATAAAATATGAAAAATAAAGAAATAAAAAAAATAGTAGATACATAAACACTTTATCTCATTTTGATAACATCTGTTAAAAACATTGCTTCCATAGGGACTCTCAAAATGGTATCCTTTTATTTTTCTAAATCTAAATCACACTCCCAGTAAATCTGTTAAAACCTATTGCTTCTTTCGATCTTTAAAAAAATGAAATATTTATACTTTGTTTTTTTTTTTTACTACAAATTATTTTTATTAAGTTAATTTTGAATACTGTTTTGCAAAATCAAATTTCAACTTGTTTCCCTTTTCATTAACTTATTTTTATTTGTTTCTTTAGAATATTGTGTATGCATTTCAATTTTCTTTTGTTAGGCATCAAGAGAAACTATAACAAGGTCAGGTCGACAAATAAAACCTACGTCCACAAACATACAGCAATATGTAAGTATTTGTTTAAACAGTTCAATGTTTTGTGTGTCATATAAACTTTGTTAGTTTTCCATTCGATAAAAGTTAATAATTGAAATTGGTCAGTTACAATCTTTGAAAGGAATTGTTCAGAAATTTAAATTTAAAAGTGGATGGAATGTTTGAAAAATATATTGCACTAAATAGTGACTATGTTGAAAAATAAACTTGTTATTTTGATACTAGTTTCTTATTCTCTGATGTAAAACTTGTTTTTTGGGATTGAAGACCTTACTTAGCAGTCAACTCTTATTGTTAAATGTAATCTCTTAGATTAGCAATTAATCCAGCATGGCAATATTTATTTGTAATATATAAGAAAAAATATGTCATAATGCTGAATATTGAGGGAAAGTGTTGATTTTTACTATCCTAACATTAACTAGTTCCATTTACTGACCCAACCCTTCTTCATTGTTCCTTTCACCATAACATTGCATTTATTAGGAAATCATATGCAATCACCAAAAATACACGTTTTTATCAATGAAAATCTGATTAAACTCATATTTATAGTTTCATACACTACAATTTAAAATTTCTACAATGATTTCAATCTAACTAAATATTATTTAAAAGAATATTTACAAAAAAATGCATTAGTATTTGGCCACCTATGAAATTTTAATATGTAAAAGAAACCAGTTGAAAAATAATGTTGGAATGAGAAGACAAAAATTAAATTAGAAATAAATAAAAAATCTAAGTGAAATATTTCTATATTGATAATGAATTTTGTTTTCTGTCATGCAATGGTGAGTGGGTAATTAAAAAATATAAATGTGAGGAAGTAGAAAAAATAAAAATGTGAGCTAATGAATAAACTTTCCCAAACTATCTCAGCAAAAGAAAAACAAGATTATTCTATCTTAAATTTGGTTGAGTTTACAAGTCTTTCTCAAAAGCATAATATCCTTTTTCACCTAACCAGTTAACTTAAGATGCTGCTTTCAGCATCTCTCACATGATGAAGTGCCACATTCATCCATCTTTTTTTTTACCAAAGTCTGCTTAAGGCAACAACTCCTCTCTTCCTTCTGATCTGAACCTTAAGTTGTGTCACCTAAATCACCCACCCCACACCAATTAAGCACAGAAACACCTAGTATCTCTTATTAAGCATCAACGCCATGTTGTGATAAGCAACAGGCCTTCAAGACAAAAAAAACATCCCTAGAACATGTGAACTATGTAGCTCCAAGCATAAATTTCCAAATCATCAGGCAAAACTGACCAATTGCTACATGTAGATAAAAGATTGTAAACTTTTTGTTTCTTTTCTTGCAAACAATTCTCAAAATATGTTTTATCTCAAATACTCTACTGACCACAAGTGTAGTCTGTTTGACACAGCAGTAACTGTTCTGCCTGTTGCTTCGTTCTCCCCGTTTTTATCTCCTCATTCACAGTCAAAATTTACATATGTTAAAAGATAATCTTGCAAGAGAGTACCTGAGTCCGGGATCTATCTGTTTTAAATATGTAACCCATGAAGCCACAATTTTTCCTTTTTGGACAGTTTACATGCAAGACACATTTGAATCTGTGTTGCAAAAAATGCATGCAACACTGGGCCTTTTTGCCCTCTGTGGTAGTTCACTACACTACATTCAATGAAATCAATCCAATCAGTACAGTGAAATCATAATAGTATTACTGTGTTTCTATTTGCCAGTAACTTTCTTAGTTTTCTTCATTTTCTTTCCAGTAGTATATCCACCAATATCATAGTTTATACCTTAAAAATATTGTTTAACTGTTATTTTATTTTCGTTCCACAGGAACATGACAATCTTTTTTCTCACATTGCCTTCCACTTCTTTAACGTAAAGTAGATCTTTGTTATCATTCATACCACAAGATTGTGCCACATAATCTTCATCATGAGTAGGAAAGTAAGGATAGCTGCTGTCACCCTTATGATAACATGGATCATGTATTTACAAATTGTTGCCATTTATATTTTTGATTTGATATGTTTGACAGACAATGACAATGAACACACACACACAAATATTACCATGCCACACCATTATCTGCTTTCCATTTTGTCCAGTCACAATGTTTAACAAACACCATTCATGATTCATCTTGTAAATTACTTAAACTTTATTATACAAATCTTCTACATCAGTAATATGAATATTACTCCTTAGTACTTTTTTTGATTCTTTTGTTGGTTCAAAATTTTAAAATTTCTTGCTGTGCCAAATGCAATACATTCAAATTCCAGCTACAGGGTCTAATGTGGGCCAATCATTATTGAAGATAATTGAAAAATTGAGTTAAAACCAAAAACCAACTGATCTGGAGAAAATCCAGAGTTGTTAGCAAGTGCATTCTGAGCAGAAACAACCCAATCTACAGCTACCTTCAGATCACACTGTATCTGAAATATTTTTGTTTGCCAAATTACTATTAAATGCATTGCTCTTAGTATTTTCTGCTGTTGTTGTCATCAACTTCATAATAAAAGCCTCAACCATTTCCCACATCTTACTGTTGTTAAATTCACAACTTTTGTCAAAGAATTTCTTAAATGTAAAGCTATTTTACATTTGACAACACCATCAGTGACATCAATGTTTATGTCTCTAATTTAACAAGATTAATCAATTTTTTTTATAGATGATACTGTCAACAATAATAAATATTGAAGTAGAGGGTTAAATTAAGAGTTTAAATAGTCTTGAAGCTATCTCATCTTACATACAATATTCAGTATCCAAAACAACATCTTTTTTGTGTTAAGAGAATCCTCATTAAAATAACCCACAAATAAAGAACAGGAAATTTTTGGATTTATTTTTTCTTTGTGGAGCTTGCTTAGTGTTCTCATATATGATTTTAATATGCAAATTAACCAACTCTAACACCATATAATTTCCATATTAACTCTCATAATTATTTTATTGTAAATTTTCAGGAAAGAAAAGTTGAGGAAATATTTTATGACTCTGAATTGGACATATTTGCTGTTCTTACAAAAGACCATAATGATTTTTTCTCCTGCCCACCAAATGCTTGCCTTGAAATATATGATAATGAAACTTGTACATACTTACGGAGTATTGATGTTGACATTCCTGATAATGCAGTATGTATCCTTAATCTTCATTTTATTCTATTGTGTACATAAACATAAAAGAAAATAATTACAAGTACACTCTTCTTTTATTTGAAGCTCTTAGAACTTTTTGAAATTTGGATTTGGGAATGTTACTACACTGAAAATACTTTTCAGAAACTGAGAAATCTATTTAATATTTGAAAAATAACATTATAAATGAAGAAAAGAGTGCTAATGAATGCTTTTCTCACAAAAACTTAAAAAAAGTGATTTTACCAACAAATTGCAGGAATATTTACAGAGCATGTGATAAATAAGTAAATTTTATTGAGAACTACAAACAATGCTGTTAACATTCAGAAAAAGGCAGTTGGAATTTTGGGGGCATGATTAGGAAGAAGGTCACAAAATTTTGCACTGACAAGGTGCAAAAAAGGTAAGTGAAGCAGATGAAATCGAATAATCTACTGGACACATTTGATTAAATGGGGAAAGGAACAATTATCACAATGATAAAGATAGGAAGTTGTAAAAAAGCTAGTATTTTTTAAAGAAATAAAAGAAAAGAAACAGCAGAGAATCATGAATCTTCACCTTTTGAAAAGGCATGGAGAGAGAGAGACTATACAGGTACCATATTTAAGGTAGACAAATCGATTCTTTCTCATGGGAACCCATAACTATTTTTAATATTTTCAGTTTTCAAAGTAAAAAAAACCAGCAATAATTACAAAAAAAAAAAAAATCTGGGAACAGCAGACATACCTAAATAGTAAGAGCAAAATTAAACACAATTGCATGGTGTGGATTAAGCCAAAACCATCTTGAAATAATAATTTCACTGGAATGTCTGAATAAATTTTGATAAAAAACATTTTTTTTATAAATTTTTATATAGGAAGTTTTTTTTTTTTTATAAAATAAGCATAACATTATTTCATTTTTATCATTATTTTAAGCAAAAATGATAAATCTTTTCATTTATTTTGCTTTATATTCAATCATGAATATTTCCAAAAAAGATGCTTTCCAAAAGCTAAACAAAGTATTAAGAAATAGAAAATCTTGTTAGAGACAGAGAAAGAAAAGACAGTTGTACTATTAAGAAATATCAATCCTCTTATATGGCAGTGAATTTCCTCAGACAAATGGAAGACTTGAAGCAACAGATGTGATTCTATAGAAGGATACTGAGAATTCCAGGGATAGAGCTTGTGAGTAATGAGGATGTTTTAAGGAAAATGGAATAAAAAATGACACTTTTACTTAAAATCAGAAAGAGACCATTCAAATTTCTTGGATGCATAAGAGGAAAGAGGACTTGAAAAATTTGACACTCACAGGACATATTGAAGGCAAGAGTAGCAGAAGGAAACCTTGAGTAGCCTACCTAATGAGAAATGGATGACAGAACAGGGAATAGGAGGGATAATAAAAAGACAAATTGTTAAATGATACAATTGATAGGAATTTTTTTGAACATGCAGTAATGTGATGCTAGATTTTTGAATATTGTACTAATGTAGTATTTCACAATTTCTATTATTATGTTTTTTCCATTGACTTGACATGGACTATTGGTCCAATAATTAGAGCAATGTCTTAGAAGATTTCAGAAATTTTTTTACTGTAGATCAAACATTAAGCAAGTGGTCAGTGAGTTAATGCCTTCTTAATCTTTTAGTGAAGTGAGTTTGCCATTATTAACTTTATTGATTTATTCTTTGAACGACTATTTTACAATATATATATATATATGTATATATATTATAATATTTTTTGTTTTTAAAAATATTCCTTCGCTACATAAGAGTTCTCATGTTTCAAAAGCGAGAGCTGAGACGCCTAACATAATTTTTGAAGTTATGTTGAGTTAAGGTGCCTGGACCCGCTTCCTTGTCAAGCGAGAATTTGGGAATAAGCTATCTTTTGGTTAGCGCGTGTTTATAAGTGCGGTCTCTTGGAACATTAGTTGCTATGGAAACGGCTAGTGTCGGCCATTTTGGTTAGGTGGTTCAAAGAGCTAAGAATTAATTTTTATCTACAGACCAGTCCCCTTCGAAAAATGTATGTCAAGTTACAATGGGGGGTCTATTTCAAGAGTGATAGTAGGTTAGGCTGGTCAAACGGCAATTTTTTATGGCTTTGCCGCGGGTCGTTAAGTATCGAGAAGGTTGTGTTTCATTATTATCAATTTAATCTGTGTATTTATTTGTTTATTCACATGGCTTTTTTTTTTTTTTTTTTTACTTTAACAAAGGGTTTTTCTCAATAATTATTGGGCTGAGCTTTTAAGGCTTTTAAACTATGGACTTTATTTTGTTTATATCTATTTATTAATTATTTAATGCAAAATTACCCTAACCCTAACCCTTGACCCGCGGCAAAGCCATAAAAAATTGCCGTTTGACCAGCCTAACCTACTATCATTCTTGAAATAGACCCCCCATTGTAACTTGACATACATTTTTTGAAGGGGACTGGTCTGTAGATAAAAATTAATTCTTAGCTCTTTGAACCACCTAACCAAAATGGCCGACATAGCTGTTTCCATAGCAACTAATGTTCCAAGAGACCACACTTATAAACACGCGCTAACCAAAAGATAGCTTATTCCCAAATTCTCGCTTGACAAGGAAGCGGGTCCAGGCACCTTAACTCAACATAACTTCAAAAATTATGTTAGGGGTCTCGGCTCTCGCTTTTGAAAAAATGAGAACTCTTATGTAGCGAAGGAATCATATTTTTAAAAACAAAAAATATTATAATATAAGCTCTACTTCTGTATGGAGCACTGTCTTTTTGAAAATAAAAGCAAAATACTAAGGAACACCAGATTATTTACCTAACGTGTTCTTTCCTATTTTTCTGCATACCTGCATATATATATATATATATATATATATATATATATATATATATACATATATATATATATATATATATATACTTATTTTTTTTGTAACATAAATTTGCATCATTATTGTTTTGGTGACTTAGGAACCATAATTATTTCTGGTGAATAGAATGTTCTTTGTTTAGTTTAATATTCAAGAAGTATTGCACATAAACAAAATATTTTGATATTTTATAAGTGCAAGATTACATAAATATTATCATAATTTTTCTGACAGCATGGCTTAACTACTTATTCTATAAATAGGAAGTAGCTTAAAGGACACTTTTGGTAAATTTTATGTAACTAAATTCAAAATTATTTTTTTATGATAATCTTGATTGTAACCAAAACTGGACAATTGAACACTTTTCATATGCTTGCATTTGGTAACACAATATTTTGGTTTATTTACTCTGCAGCCCTCATCAGGTCTATATTGCAAGAAAAAACAAAATAACTAAACAAAAATGATTAATATACCAACCAGATCAATGCATTTCTGCAACCAGATATAATGTAACTGCAGCAAACATTCTTTATGTAAGTGTGACAACAGAACAGGTCCGACATCAGGGTAAGGCTTTATAATATGTTTTGCATCCTTCTTGCAAGAATTAATCCATTACAAGGGAAGAGTCCGATTAAAATTGTAATTTGTATCATAGCAATTAGAATATATAGGTGTTATCCACTTATGATCAGAGTCAAGAAATATATAAAAACTGTAACCAAAGTTGAGTTTGAAAGATCTGGAATGATCTCTTAACAATGGATTATTTTTGGAGAAAGAGAAAATTTTGGCCAGATACTTAAGTCAAGTGAACACAGATTTTGACACTATGGTTTTCTTTGCTTAGTGGCATATTGGGTAACTCCTTTTCTTGGTCTATCTGGAATAATCTGAGTAGTTGGTATATGTGGCACTGGGGAAATGGATTGGTTTGATTGGTATGCTAACTTTTTTATTTTCCTGGAAGAAAGGTTTCCTTTGTTCTTCATGACCAAAATATTGCATTAACAAAAGCAGCTATAAAAAGAAGAGATTCATTTGCCCAAACAATGCTCAACGTTGAAGATTATTTTTGATTGTTTTATCTTTTCTTTTTTATACAGATAGAGCTAAATTTCTCCTTGCATCTTGGTACCATTATTCAACTCTGCAAAACCCGAAATATATTTACCTGTGATGTATATAACATTGTAGAGTATGAAGATGTATAGCAGCTGAAAGGTGACATTGATACCAAGAGGAATAATGATGTTTCTGTTGAAACATTGAGTAAAATGAAACATTTTTATGCTCATTGATTTGAAACATTCTATTTTGCAATTACATTTCAATTTTTTAAAATAAAATTTTCAACTAAATACACTTATTGGCTCTTTGTTTTAATCTAAAACATCAGGTGCAGGCTGAGTGCGGTTCATGTAGTCAACCTACCACCTTCTTGAGCAAAGTGGAATTATAAAAAAAAAAAAAAAATCTATGAACTAAATGAAAAAATCTTCAAATATTTAAAAACTAAGTAATCATAAAAATAACTTTAAAAACCACAAAAATATTTTTTATTCATTTCATATATTAGTTGTGTGCAAAAGTTTATAGTGATAAACAGTTCTCAACTGTGTATATAGTCACTAAATAAACAAACATGAATAACCAAAAGTTTGTTAAGTTTAAAAAAAGATAGCAGAAACAATAAATGAAAATATAAATCGGGATTTAAGCCTAAAATACCCAGAGATTATGAAGCCATTATTTAACATACAATAAAATTTATACTGTCTTTTTGATAGAACTAATACCTAAACTATCAATTGATAAAAAATAAATAAGAGTAGAAAATGCAAAGTTGACAAATATAACTTTAGGTAAGCAAAAATAGAAAGTAAAAATAAGACAATCTTCAGTTTAGTTTACAAAAACAAATAAATACTAATGCAGAAGAACTCAGTAACTGTGGAAAAAGTTGAAAGAAATAATAATAATAATAATAAAAAACAATACATATATAACTTCAAATATAATAATCATAATATATATAATAAATAAAATAAATAATAAATACAAATTAGATTAAATTATTATATTACTTTTAAGCAATATTTACGTTTTTCAGTTAAACTTAAAAGCAATCAATTTTTTTGAGCTTCAACATAACATACCATCTTTTCTTGAGTTTACAATACCAATATTTGCGTTTGTTTGTTTATGTACTATATCATACTTTGTTTTGCTTTCTAGTGTTTTCATTTTCCTAATGTTTTATTTAAAAAAAACAACTTTTTTTTTATTTTATTTATTCGAGTTTTTAAAACATGTAATGTATATAACGTTTATATACATACATTATATATATTCCAAAGGTTGTCATAACTGGGGGTGATAGTGGGGACAAGCTCCCATTGTCTATAAAATGCTTCTGTGGCATGTGTCTCAACTAAGCCCAGCTCCAAGCTAGAGAATGGGCGAAGGTGGAAAGCTGGTGCCTCATAACCAGCTGCTTCAGCTAGATGGAGTTCGACAACTCAGGAATGGAATTTGGAGTTTGATATCCTATCTAAAATTTATTTTTCTTTGTGACTATTTTTACTTTAAAAAAAAAAAAAAAAAAGTGAGGAGGATGTTAAGATCTATTTTATGGACAATATTTGTTACCCTGCATAGGGATTGAACTTATATCCTCCAGGTAATAAAAACTAATGCTTTGTTGGATTTATCTGTCTTCCCTGCTGGTTTAGATGGGTTCAACCTCAGTAGCTCAATTTAAGCTAGTTGTTTGTCTTTAGAGAGGCAACACTCTCAGTTGCCTGGTGAGCCTTTGATACATAATACCTTGTACGGCCATTTCTCTACAATTTTGTTCATTGTGGTAGTTCACTACACTCAGCTTTTTACCACCTGACAAGACCTGATAGCTTTTTTGGTTTTTACTATTCCTACTTTGTCCATAATGGATGAGGGGGACATTAGTAGAGCTGTCAAAGATCTATTCACAACCCCTGAAAAAAAGGACACTGGATCAAGAGAAAAAGGACCTGAATACAACCCAGATAACTGGCAAAGACATGGAAAAATGAGAAGGATAAGGAAAATTCAGTTACTGTCTTACTCTGCATGTGGAAGTCACCACCTCAATGCATCTTTGATATTGAGGGATTTGTAAAGTCACTGAGGCAATATGCCCACCTAGTCACACTGTACAGACTAATTATAAATCCTTCACAGAAGCTGTGGAAAAAAAGAGAGTTATTTCAGTCTTTGTTATTGATAAAAAATTAAACAAGACAAACCTCACAAATTGTCAAAGGAAAAGATTTCCCTATATGGTAATTACTATTGCCTATCCCAAAAGAATACATTGCATTGACCAAGAGTGACTTGCAAAATAAGGAATGCATATTAAGGGTTAAATACCAAGGACAATGGCATACACATGTTACTACTTATGAAGTGCCTAGTTTTATCTCTGGTCAACAGGTAGGAGCAATTGTAATGCTGCAGGGAGACTTGTTAGAGGTGATTCTGGAAAGGAAGATAGGATAATTATGTGATGATGAACCACAAATCATTCAATGCCATCTCCATTTTGATGTCTTTAAATGGCAGAAAATTGTCACATTGTCTCCAGATGGAAATCAGCTTGCTGGTAATGCTTCAAGAATGGGCATCTCTCTCTAGTTTTCCTCCAAAAAGGAAAAAGTATGGAGAACACACAGTCATAAACCTTTGCCTCCTAATGAGACTAACAAAGATACCTACAATATGAATCTGGAGAATGGTGTGATTCTACCTGCTTCAGCACCTAAAACGGCAGAGAAGACAGATAATGACTGGCAGGTAGTAGCAAAAAAGAACAGAAAGACATTGGAACTTCCATTTCTTCCAAGTTTCCCATGAAGGAAAGGTCAGCTATGCAGAGATATTAAAGACACCAATTATACTATATGTGAGCCTGGGGTGGTAAAAAAAAAGAGAAAAAAATGGTCTAACTCCAAGCAGATCGAACGCTCACTTCTCTCGGACTCGGAATCGCTTTCATTGCTCAGTAACGGTAGCGGTTTCATCACTGGTCGCAAGTCTTTAATGTGTCAGGGCACCCCATCAACTCTCACAGATTGCAGGCTAATCACCTCTGTAACACGTCCAGTGCCGTATTCTGTCATACACTTGCTGCATGGGTTTTTGACCCAAACAAATCTCCTTTTTTCAATCTCACTCCGGTCACTTCTAGTTCAGGCAGCAGGTTGGCTTCAATGCCTTTCACTCGGACATGATACTTGTGCAGTGCATTAGCCGGTGCTATGGACAATGAATTGTTATCTTTCGGGGCGACATTATACCAGTAAACTGCCTCCGATACTGTACAGCCCTTTCTGGCTGCAATGGTCTTGACGGTTCTGTGGTTTCGCTCTACGATGCTGTTTCCACTTGGCGAGTAAGCACATCGAAACCGCGGATGCACGTTCCAATTGTCTGCAAATTTTTAAAAGTCTTTACTGCTGAAAGCAGTGTTGTTGTCGGTCAGTATTTCCATAGGTGGGCGTCGCTCCAGGAAAACATTTTCCAACAGTTGAATGAGAGGTGCTCGCATCTTGTTGGCGCAGTGGCCGCCATACCGCAAACCTAGAGGGGCCGCAATCAATAAGTGTTAGAAAATTCTCACCATTGTGGTGGGTTATATCCATCGCTAGTCTACTCCAGTCGCTCTTCATGCTCAGTTCTCTTTCCCAGTGAACAGGTGCCGGATCAATTGACTGACAGGTTATGCAGGCCTTCACAACGGATTTAACGCTTTCTCTGGACACTTGCGGGTCGACTTGCAGAGTTCGTTTCACGCCCGGATGTCCACTTTGACGATGGATATTGGCCACCTGGTCCTCGTCTAGTTGTCTCCCTACCATTGCGTAGCTCTCGAGCGCCAGTTCTCCTCTCTTGAGCATATCCAGCCACCTGCGCGGTACTCTGGTGAGGCAATCTGCACGGTTCTGACAGGACTGTACGAGTGTCACATCTATGGTCAATCCATATTCTCCCACCAGCGATCGCATGGTGCCCAGCCGTCACCTAACCAGCATCTCGTCAACCAACCTTGTGCTCACTTGTGCCTTCCCGGTCAAAGTGTTGGAAATCCACCGGTGCACACACGCCGAATCAGTAACCAAGTGCAATGTTGTCGCCTCCCACTGGAGGGCTAGATTGACTCCTTTAAGCGCTGCATTGAGTTCAGCTAAATTAATATGCCTGGCATCATTAGTCGGATGCAGCCAACACGCATCTTTGATGACATTTCTGTTCGCTTCCAATGCCACTCCTGTCGTCACGGAACTCGCATCCACCCAGACTGTGATCTCGTCACCACCCATGCACCAGTCTCCTCCAACAGGATCCAGTTCCTGTACTCTACTTAGCATCTCCGCTAGTATGTGACAGAGAGAGGGATCTTTGATTTCATCATCCCATCCATTGGTTGCTGCGGTTGCCAGGCGCTTGACGAATGCAACTGCCATCCTGAGCCATCCACACATGGGGAAATGTCCAACCAGTTTCCCACACAGCAAAAACATGCGCCGACGGGTCAACACATCAGGGACTTCCGGAATCTGACTTCCTCATTTCCATCGGAAGGTGCCATTCTCTTTCCAGACTTGCAAGCCAAGAACTCTTGCTCCATCTTTCAGTCGCACTGGATCCTTGCACACCAAATTGTAATCCAAAAAGTGTTGTCGTACACGCGATGCAGAGACCAGACTTTCATTGATGAAGATGTCATCAACATATGCTGATGTGGCACTTTCAATTGTGTGGACTTGCAATGTGATGGCATCTATAACGGATTTCATAATGAGTGGCGCAACATTTAGCCCAAATCCTAGCCGTGTAAGACAGAAGCGTTGGCCCTTGAAAATAACCGTTTGAAATGGCCACACTGCTTCGTCAATGTGAATCTGAAGATGTGCGTTCCGCAGATCCAGAAGCGACACATTGACTCCTTGCCGCCGCCACACTCTCAGCTTCTGTGCGCACACTTCTGTATCGGCAGTGAAAGCATCCACAAAGTCGTTCAATTCGCTGTAATCGAGTACAGGATGTACCTTCCGTTTCTGCTCCTGCACGACTGCCATTAAGGGAATCAAACCCATTGGGGTTCCCAGTCTTTCCTGGGGGTACGGAATCAATCAGCTGTTCGCAATCCACCGTCGAAGCTCTTTCTCGTATTCTCCTTTGATGCCGTCGGGCACTTTGTACTCTGCGACCTTGTTGTGAAGCTGAACTGGTGGGTCTTTTTGGGCCCATTTCCACCTGGTAGTCCACACCCTCTCGTCGGAATTGAAGGAGACGTCGAAATCCGGCTCACTAATGCAAAGGGCTGCACACACCTTCCTTCCTTTGCCCAGTTTTACATCCCTGGCTGGTATGATTATCAAGCCTCCTAACGCTCGGATTGCATCGATCCCAAGCATCAGGTCGTAACCAAGGGGCCTCCGACAAGCCACCAAAACGTCGACCTTGGCATGATCCCCTCCATCTGTGTGGATTGACATAGTCCCGACACCACAACAGGCCCGGTACACTCCGTTTAATTGTCTGAATCTCGATTTGTTGACTGCTCCATGTCACACATCGATCCACGCTGACGATCGATCGGGAACATCCAGTGTCGACGACCACCGTTTACCCTCAACCCTCACATTGACAACAGGCAATGCCGCATTTACTGACCGAGAGGGGGCAAGGGTTGCGACAGCACCTTGTCCCCAGATCCGTTTTCCGAGCAATCTTGTGCTGCATGGCCTAACTCGTTGCAGCGATAGCAGCGTAGTCGTGCTCATGTCCGTCGACTACTTCCGCCTCCTGCGTCACTTTGGCTCCAGCAGTCTCTAGAGAAATGGTTTGGTCCACCGCACTTGTAGCACTTTGGGTCCTCCTGCGGTGTCTCAAGCGTCCTCACGGCTGCTGCGATCTGTTCTGTGTCTTTCTTTTGGGCCCTATCTAGCAATTCGTCGATTCCCAGTGTGTCCAATATTGAAGACGCTCGCAGGAGCTGACTGGTGTTGTCGGGAAGTCCTGCCAGGAAGGCACATCCCAGTATGCGGTCTGTTGCTCCGCCAAAAGGCACCACCAGCCTTCGTAAATTGGCCAGGTAGACATCCACCGTCTCACACGGCTCGAACCGTCGTCCAACGAACTGTTTCCAAGTGATGAAGGGGTCTATTCCAAAGGCCGTATATAGGGCACTCTTGATCTCCTCTAGGTCCGCATCGTCCCTGAGTTGATATATGGCATAGGCTCCTCTCGTAAGTCTCAGTGGGATGACCTGTGCAGGTTCTTTTATTTTGGACACCCTGCAAACACGTTTGGATTTCTCAAACCATTCGATGACAGTCGGGTCTGCGAGGGAGCTGTCGAATTCTGGGATCAATTTTAGATCGAACTTGTCCATAGCCGAAATAGCTTGTGGTGGTAAAAAAATAAAAAGAGAAAAAAAAAACTGTCAACTTAAAGTAGCAACAAACATCTGCAATAGATTTCTTCCGTCTCTCGACCGTAACACTTGTAGCCAAATCACAGTTAAAACGCTAGTCTGACGTAACAGTCCAACAAACAACGTAGAAACGACAAAATGGTGTCACACGTCCAACCTTCACTTCTCACCAGCAAAAACGCGTCTCCCTCTTCTCAAAAAAATGGCTTGCTTTATAGAGGACCGACCATAATTTGCATGCGAATAACGAGATTTCGCGCTAACTGTTTGAGACCGCCTGGCATAAAACATGGGCGCCGCCATTTTGGTTCTTTTTACCGCTGAGCAGCTGGATTTTGCACGACGCTCAGATTCTTGGGCGTTTCCGAGGTAAGACGTTTTCACAATTTTCCCCACACTCACCCCTGATCTCATGATCACAAACAGGGCAGGGAGGTGGTGACCGTCGCCGTTGAGTACCCCTCCGAAGGGGGACAACACAAGCTTCATCCTCATGCGTACTCTCGTCTGTGGTTTGAGTGTCGGTAAACACTGTGTCCACCGGGAAGGTGCTGATATCTGAATCACTGCCCAGCACAGATTCTTGGGCGTTTCCGAGGTAAGACGTTTTCACAATTTTTCCCACAGAGCCCTTCAGAGGAAAAGAAGGAGAAACTATTGATGATGAAGAAGAAACTGAAATCCAAAACAAGCCGGTGGAGGGAGAATCCTCTCTCAGCAAAAATTCCTCCCCAGGTAAAAATACACCTTTATCATTAACAACAAAAAGATAATAAATCCAAGTCTAAAGCTATGTCTTCCACATCATCTTCACCTTCTCCCACTCCCAAATCCTCACTGACAAAAAAAAAAAACACCACCTCCTTCACCACAACAAACCATCAATATTAGTCAAAAGACCTAGGAGCTCCCTATTTGTATGCACAGAAGAGAAGCTTCCACAAAAAAAAAACATAGTATAAAAAGAAATTTACTGGAGATGATGTATACCATATTGACCCAGATATTCTTGAGAAAAAGAACTTTCAGTTTCTGCATCTGAGTGACTTAAAGGTCTCCAAAACTTCAAAAAAGTAGAAGGAAATATGTTGAGGATCCTACAAACTTTCATCAGTTGCAGAGAGTACTAACCGTAGTATGGATTGGTCCAGGTACACGGTAAATATGGGCAATACTGGAGGAGGTTAAAAATTCCAAGATGTCTCCTCCACTTATATTGTAGAGTTATTCCTCAGTGGAAACTGTATTTGGACTAAATTCGTCCTAAATAGGTTCAACGTACAAAAACGTTAGGAACTTGTAATAATCAGTATTACGCAGAGTAATCGAGTTGTGGTCGCTGACTACTTTTTCTATATTCTCCTACTGACTCCTACTTATAATGGATGGGAGAGTCTATTATCTATAGACTAGGTGTCTTTCACCATAACAACTTAGAAGTTGAGAACTTTGTCAAACTTAAACAATTTTGTTCAGGGAGGATTTCCGATATTTATTGACCCATCCTTATATAGAGCAGTGAAACTAACATTTCCTTGGGGCATTGGTGGGGGTGGGGGCTGTTCCTAGATGGCTCCATAAAAATTGAGATGGGACAAGGGTCTCTGGGACAGATCATCAGTGTCCTGATCCCCGGCATGTTTGTCCTGGTTGAGCAATGCCAGTAAGCACCGATCATAGCTTGAGTAAAGTGAGTTATTATTAAAAAGTTGTGTGCTCAGTCATTGTACAAACATACATAATCTTTTTCTTTTGTGTGTGTGTGTGTGCGCGCATATATATATATATTTTTTCTATTTCATAGAGCATTCAAATTTAATCTCATAATTTAAAACACTATTACTACTGCTACTAAATAACAAGAGTAATAAGTAACTGTTAAACTCACCACTAAGTAAAAAAACCACCACCACTAAAATATAATTCCCCAACTAAAACATAACAACTGGGTGTCAGTGGCCAGTCTAAGCCAGTGAGAAGAACTTCACTGAAACACGATAAAGAACACTTGCTTCTGGCCTATGGGTGCGCACTTTTCAAAGCCAGGAAGCTTTCTTTGTTAGGGTTAAAAATAAAATAAAATAAAATCTCACAATATCAAATAGGTTATTGTAAATATTTATATATATATATAATAAAGTTTATTTCAATCCTACATGAGCTTCCGATGCTGAGATATGATCAATTAATAATTAACATGTCATTTTTGTTTTTGACTGATTTCATCACAATTCTTCTGTTAAGCTTGGAGAATAATTATACATTCTTATTGCTCAAAGTAGAGTCCAATAGTGTTATAAAAACCTCAGAAAATTCCAGTAAGATATCTTTAATCATTTCTAAGATACAAAGGTTCAAAGCTTAATCTTACAATTGGACAATTTTGCTGTTACACCGGGTGTCTGTGTGTGTGTGTGTGTGTGTGTGTGTGTATAGATATATAAGTAACATTTTTAATTTGTTTTTAATACAATTCAATATTAGCTTTAATTTTTATACTATTTCAATATTTTAATTTTTGTTTCTTTTTACTATATAATGTTTGTTAAATATCACAAATCAGGAAAAAATCGCCCAGTACATCATTATAAATCTACTACTGACTAAACAATTGCAGAATTTACATTCATTCTCTTTACCTATATAGTGCATTTTTTGCTTGCCACTATATTGAATAATTATTTTAAAATAGGAAAACCAAAATTCAAAGAAAAATAGGTTGTTTATTAGATTTGAAAAAAAAATACAAGCGAGCATGATACAAGATAATTTTACTTGATATCACAACTATAAAAACATTTCTAGATTCTTTTGATCCCGCTGAGAAGCAGAGCTTAGAAAATACTCGTAAGGACCTATTGTCCTGATCCTGGCCACGGAAATCTAAAGTAAAAGGTGAAAGTTTTATGCGTAATGCATGACTGAAAAATGTTTACTTTTCAGCATGCCCACCTCGCTACCAAATGTGACACAAGGTCAAGGTTTAAGGTGGGTTTAATGGCAATATTTTCGAAAAATTGCCCAAGCCTCCTAGTCATTTCCCCCTTTTTTGATGGGGTGCCTCAGGAGCTGAGAAATACCCCTCCCCCAAAGACCAGTACTTCAGTATATTCCCCATTTTTAGGCCATGTGAAAGATTGGTTGTTTTTAATCAACAGTAGGATCCTTTTGCATTGAACATTTTAATATATTTTATACTTACGTCATGTATTAATACAGGAAAATGAATATTAAGAATACAAGTTTCTGTATGATTTGTTGTTGACATTCTGTTGTTGGAAATTTTATTCTCATATGTGTATTGATAACTTCTGACTTTTTTGGGGCATTTTATTTTAGAGAAAAAAACTTGAAAGAGAATAGATTCTAAAGTGTGTGGTTCTTTTACAAAATATGTATAATGTAAAAATAAACTTAGCTGATCACAGTCTTGATGAAAGTGTGTTGCTTTTGTCACTTCAACATTTTGCAAAGATTTTGGAGGTTTCTTATTACTTTAAATTAATATTACTTCAGTTTGCTTGGGAAATGATTTCAAAAGCAGTAAAACAAAATAGGCCAGTCCTCTGAGGTACACCAGATCAATGCTGGGCTCCCAAGGCTCTCTCCTCTGTCTCTCAGGAACTAAGTAAATATAACAGAGTATATGTGTGCATCTCCAAATATCTTGATGACAAATGCCTGACAGCTGACCTCTCATGTGATATATCTCTCACAGCTCAATGGCGGTGGGGTAGGGGGGAGACTGACTGTTATAATTCAATACATCCTAAACTAAACTGATAACATTTCACCAGCACAGTGCAAACCCTAAACCTGCACCAATCCTGATGGCTCCTTGCTTTGAATGTTTACTGGGCCTAAAACTAACTTTTGAACTCCTATGGAACATGTATATTCATAACATTGCAAAAGACACTGGAAGAACAGTTGGTTTCTTGTATCTCTCCAGAAAATACTTAACATCTGCTGCCATGTTCTATTTTTGCCAGAGTCCGATCAGACCAATAATGGAGCAATGCTGTCATATCTTGGCAGATGCTGTCCAATCCTCATTGTCCAGCCTTGACAGAGTTCAAAGCAGACTTGTGGGTGATGAATTATTCTTATGGTGGAGTAGCTGAACACCCCACAAGATGGACTGGTCTAAGACTATTTAAACTGCACTCTCTCTTACTGAGCGAGATGCGTTAACAAGTACTTTTATTACATTAGTTTGTGTTCTCAACCATGTACTATATTATTCTCCAGAATAAACTAGTTCTTATTTTCTATATGTGTGTTAACATTTCCTATTTATGACACAACAATTCTCCACTTTATCTCACAGACTAAACATTATCCACTCACTACTACGATAGCAGATGTATTCATTATTTCTATCAGCTTAGACTTTCACAACTAGGAACCACCATGCCAATTTCACATTCACTGCCTTATTCTTCAATTCTCTTACAATCATTTTGCTGTACAGGTTAAGTGAATACAATGTAGACACCAGTGTGAAACATTGCATGTGTTCTGGGATTGGAAGTTATTCATTTTATGCCTCCTGGTGCATTTGTCCCTCAAACAATATTCTTGTGATTCTGGGTAAAAATAAATACAAAATGTGGAATTCAAACAAATAACAATAAATGTATTAACAAAACATGTTACATAAGAGTAATATAAGAAATGTAGTTCGAGTTGTGATGGGGTCAAAACCACCTTCAATATGTGTCCTTGAAGTACTTGCATGCTTCATGTCTAGCGGAACAAGAAAAAAACATGTCTTGTCATTTCCAAAGTCAAAGGGAAAAGAGAAAGAGACTTTTTAATCTTGCACCATCTGTGATTATCGTTGGGGACAGTAATTCAATATCTCATAGTCTGTGATTCAATAAATACTCTTCCAGATTGAAAAGGATTTTCTTATGAAATCTGATTTCTGTTGGAGGGTGTAAAATTTAAATTTAAGTTCAGCAGTATTTTTGTTTTGGTATATTTTATTTGAGAACAGATGGTTTGTAGATAGGTTGTTAAAGGCTTTGTATTGTCTTAAATTTCCTTGTGTAATTTTATTTAAGTATTGCAATATATAGCTTGGGTTGGTGTTGTTGAAAGGGCATTGTCAAATATTTGATTTGAATTGGACTAAAATCACTGTAACTCAATAATATAAACTTTGTGTAGCAAAGTTCTTGACACAGAGTAATGTATTGTTTTTTTTTAGAAAAAACAAATGGGTAATATAGGTATGTCCTCTTCAGCATCTAGCCAGAAACACTTCTACCTTCCCATAGTCTGTATGCCAGTTACTGATGGTTACATGGATATTGTAAAGTTTTCTACTTTTATAGTTATTCTGCTACTGTTGTTATTGTTGATGAATGTATGAATGACTGGTTTCAAATTGGTGTATGGAATTTTAGTTCTTTGGTTGTTGAGCTGTAGAAATTTTGCTTTTCATTTCCATGTATTATTAAGAAAGTTTTAACTTTCATGAAAGAAGTCAGGAATCAGAAGCACCCTCCCCCCAAAAAGTGGAATGTATTGCACATTAATGCACTATTGGATAAATGTAGCAGTCAAGACTCTTACATATACAGAGGTATCTCACCAGAATTCATTAAGGTAAAAGTACTAATTAACATTGTATTAACATAAAATTCAACTGTGAATCATCACATTGTGTATGAACAATTTGTGCAAATGTTGTTTGATGCAATTAAGCAACAAAGTAAAAAGACACTAGGACTGAATTTTTTGCAGACCTTGATATCAAGCTTCCCACCCCAAAAACTAAAAGCCAATGTTGACACAGGAGCTGAAGGAAATACCCTCCCCTTACGTATTTTCTACAAGATGTTTCCTCACAAAATCAGAACCTCTGGACAGCTATCCCCTGGTTCAATGCATAAGGAGTTAAGTATACTGATTGCATATAATGGATCCAGCATCCTTCAACATGGGTCCATTAACATACAGTGTACCTACAAAGGAGAGTGGAAAACACTTAAGTTCTTCATTGTAACCTCAGAGGGACCTACTATACTAGGACTTACATCACTCAGAGACATGGAACTTGTGTCAATGCACTGCATCATCCAAGATAAACTCTGTGAAAGACCTGAGAAACATGTACCCGGATCAGTTCAACTGCATAGTTAGTTTCACAGGTGAATACCATATTGTCCTAAAACCAGACAACCATCCTATCATCCATGCAACCAGGAAATGTCCCATGCATATGAGAGATGAGATTAAGACCAAGCTAGATAACATGATGAAACAGGGCATTATTTTCAGAGTAAGTGAGCCTACAGAATGGGTTAACAGCCTAGTGTATGTTCACAAGAGCAATGGAAAACTCCATCTGTGTTTGGACCCCAAGAACCTAAACAGAGCAATTATGTGATGTCACCACAAGACTCCCACAATGGAGGAGCTCATACACAAACTCACTAGTGCCAAGTACTTTTCTAAAGTGGATGCTAAGAATGGATACTGGTTGAGCAAGCTTGATCCTGAATCACAGCTACTGACCACCTTTGTTTGGTTTGTTTTATTTTACACATATCAACCTTATTTAATGCCAACAAGATTTTTATTACTGGTAATATTTTTCCTTAAAAAATGTACTGCTGGTAATAAAACCTATTTTTACACTTTCATAGTATTTTAACCCCAGTTTGGGGGTTAACTATTTTCCCATAGTTGGGACCCTAACAGGTGCTACCACCTTGGGTTAAGGTGTACCTGGGAACACCAGCAATTAAGACATGGTTCCACGCTCCTCAAAACCTCCTAATCAGTGGTCTTGCTGTTGGACGTAGTTTATCGTCTTATCCAGGACACCGGATATAGTTTATTGTTTTACCCAGGATGCCTGACTACCTTCAACTCTCCTTTTGGAAGGTATTGCTTCCAGAGAATGCCTTTTAGCCTAGTCATGTCTCTGGATGTATTCCAGCAGAAAATAGATATGATTCTGGAGAAATGCCCTGGTACATCAGGACTAATAGATGACATCATAGTTTATGCAAAACCAAAGATGAACATGACCAAAAACTGCACAACCTGATGAAGATATCACAAGTTGAAGGGCTCAGGTTTAACAGTGAGAAATGCACAATTGACCAAAAGCAAATACACTTCTTTGGGGCCATATATCACAAAAACGGAATACGCCCTGAACCTAAAAAGGTGGAGGAAATTAAATTGTTACCCAGCTCGAAAAGCATCACAGATCTACAAAGAGTGCTAGGATCCTGAAAAAGAAACTGTGATCCAGATAGATGCATCCAAGACATCTAGGCACAGTTTTGCTGCAGGAGGAAAACCCATAGCATTTGTGTCAAAATAAACTTGCATGACAAAATCTGACATTAAGCACACACACATTAAACAACTGGAAATTGCAAATTAAAGACATTATTTAATCTATGGGAGGTAGATTGTTCTGGATCTGCTGTTTATGACCTGAAGGTTACCTGGATCAACAGACATCTGAAGAAGGTGAGGGGGCACAACAGCTAAAATGTTGTGATGATAACAATGAAGATGAGGACATTAATAAAGGAAAATCTGGCTATTCAAACAGAATTAAGAGAACATGTTTTTATTCCACTCAAGCTCGATTCTTGGTCACAACTGTCAATTCAAACTGTGACACTTTCCAGCACGTGATCATTTAAAAATGAAGAGATACCTTGTCATCCAGTTGAAACGTCTCTGGTCAAAAGGGATCACATGATGCCACCCCTTTGGGAATATATCTTCTGCAAATATAGAAAGAAACTCTGGCTATCACTCCTGAAATTATGAAATCCCAATACTCGCCTTTTCCAGTTCATGGAATATATCCTCATTTGGGATATAGTAGATGAATCCAGCCTGTTTAAATCTTAGAGTCCTAAAAATGGCTTCTCCAGAAACACAGAAGAACCTCCATATTACATGTAAGACCCTAACTGTTTGTTCTCCTTTCATTCTGCTTGACTATGTATAGATATGATATATTATTCTCTGCATAGGACATGTGTAAATATGTATGTCTTAGTGGTATAAAAGTCTCTCTGAGCACAAAGCATGTTTGTCATTCCTTTTCCTTTCAGCCATTCCATTCTGTTTATAAAGTACAATCTTATTATAGGCGAATCAAACAAACAATAATTTTTGAAAAATATGTTTGATAATATAATCCAAGGCTCACTTTTCATATTGAAATGATATATATCAGAAACTAACAAAGAAGTTTTGCAATCTTTAATTTAACATTCAAGTATTATAAAACAGAAAAACATCCACTGAAATGTGGTATCCATGGAATTTTTAAATTTCCACAATATATTTCTTTAAAAAAAATGTCATATTCTTGAAAATAAAAACTAGCATTAGTAAATATTTCCTCTTCTGTGGGACAATTTTTTTCTTGTAACATAGCCTTCTATATACAAAAGTGACATTTTAATATCTTTAGGCATCCTAGTTTCAAGGTCTGGTAAGTTATCAAATGGTTGGCATCCCATTTCATCCAGCAAATGTCCATATTTTAAGCAATTATGGCTTGGATCAAAGTTGTAGTCTTTGACATCAACATTTAATTTAAGAAGTAGCTTTAGTTTTTTCAGTATGAAATTTTCAATAACATTTTGAACTGTTATAAAATATGCACCTCCTGAACTTTGTCTTAATTTTCCAAATTCATTTTCTAAATAGTCTGTGGTAAATTCACCAAGCATAAAAAATTAAATTTGTGACTTAGCAAATATCTACAAACATCAATTAAGCCATTGCATGTATGTTTAATGGTTAAACTAGTTTCTCTGGTTAATGATTTCCTTCTTTTTCCTTGATTTCCTCCCATTCTTTTTGTCATTTTTCCAGAATTAGAAAGAAATAACAGATGTTCATCTAAATATAATATCACCTTTTTCAGTAGATTATTTTTCTTAGTATCACTATATATATTTCTTTGACACAGACAATTTAAAAAAATTTTTCAATGAAATTAACTGTTTCAGAAGTATCCTCTTCATTTAATAATGAGTATGATTTAATGGCAGCTACAGTTTGATCACAAAAACTTTTAAATAATAGGAAACATTTTGTTGCTCAACAGGTTAGTTTGCTCACTACATTTTACAATTTCTCACTTTGCTGTTATTTTACCTTCAGAATAAAACAGTACTTCAGAAGTATGTTCAGTAATCCAAAAGTACAAGCCATTTTTAGTTATTCAAGGCTTATTAAAAAAAGTGTCAAATTTTTTGAAAAAAGATTGATGGATCCTGTTGTTGTCATATACAATTGCAATTACTTCATCATTGAATTGTTTGAGTGAATCAACAATATATAAAACTTTTTTGTATAAAAGATTTGCCTCTAATTTTGCAACTGCGATCATTTTAAGTAAAATTTTTTTGTCTACCATTTAAACATTTTACTATGATGCCCAATACTGTTTTGTTAATCACTTAGAATTTTCAGCCAAGCCAAGTAAATTTCCTCCATAATATTATAGAGCAACTTTAGTATACACTTTATCAACTAAAAAATACGCCTTTTCTGATTTTCAGAAATTTTACTAAAAATATCACCAAGAAAATTAAAGTAATTTGATTTTGAGACTGGCTAACTTAAAATCACCCTGAAGTCTGTTATGTAATGACCAAAATGTAACAAAATATTCAAATGCCCTGATAAGAATATCAAAATTATAATATTTTATCCTAATCCTTTGGGGTGTCATAACATTAATGTTCTTTTAAAATATTTTTATTATCAATTTTTAAGTTACAAAGATAAATTGTTTCATTGATTTGTGACCAGTGCTGGAACATTGATATTCGACTTTTTGAAAGAGAAAAAAATTGTTGTATATATACCATGGTAACATTCAAATTTCATGTTTTCAAAATGATTGTGGCTTACAATTGAGTACATGGAAATATTCGCCTCTCCAGGGCCCTTTCAGTCAGACAGGTGGGCTGTGCAAGAGTCTCAGCATCTGGTTCAGTCCTGACCTTCAGCTGGAGAAGAATTGCTTGGAAGTTCTGGGGAAGGTCATAGCTGAGGTTAATCTGTGGCTGCAAAGGAATCTTTTTTGAAGGGTATAGCTGAGGTATATATACACCCTCCTCTATTACTATCTTTCAGTTGTTCTACTCCTGTCCACCAGCCTAGATGATCTAGTTTCATCTCCTTTGAGGTAACAGAGCTCCTATGGTGTGTTGTGAGGTCTTCTACTTCCATCTGTCTGAGGGTGGTCTTGGAATGCATGACACAGAGACCTGTCAAGATACTTTGTGTGTGCATTTCCTTGATAGGATGTATACACATATTGAGGAGAATGGCAGCTTTTGGAAGGAAGATGCCAAAACAGCTTTCCTGACCTTGTGGAGTGTGCACTTGTCTCAGGGCAAATGGTTGACCATTAGTTCTGTCATACTCTGAAGGTTCTTTCTTGAATACAGGCATGCCTCTCTGAGATCTGGACGGTGTTGAGAAAGGCATTATATTGGGTGTTAATTAGGTGGGCTGTTCATGATCATATGATCGGTTTGACAAAGGGGCAGTTTCACTCCATATAGTTTTGAACTCCTGGGTTTAAATGCTTCACAAATAGTGAGAGCTCACTCAACTGGCTGGTGATTCAGAATGTGCTCTAGGCTGGCAAAAAGTATTTTGTGGCAAAACTGGTTGATTTGCTAGAATGTTTCCAGTATAGGGGAATGGAGGAGTCTATTGAGTGCACCTTCTTTTACTACATGATCGTATGTTCGCTGTGTGAGCTTATTGAAGGCTACATGGTCTGCATGCTGAATGGACAATTCTTTGTCTTTGATGTCAGTTTTGTTTGTAGTAATGTGAGCTTGTTGTTGGACAGGAAGTAGCACTATGTACTTCTGTGCTTACTAGCTGTTATGTGAATGTTGGTATGGATGATGAGGATGGATCATTGCCTGGTTGCATTCTTTAAGCATCAGCTTGTTGTTCTTGGTTTTGGTTAAGGACTAGGTAATACACTTGATGGTAAATGATCAAATAGTGATGATGGATTTCTGGGTCATACATTTTATGAAAAACATAGTTTGGTTTGTCTGGGTTGTTTGTTTATATTTTATGAAAATGGGTTCAGTTCACTATGCAAAATTAACATAAATCAATCACCCACTTTATTACCAGTGTAATGAAAAAACAGGGTTACCTTCCCAGTTTTGGCGGGGGTGGGGGAGAGATCAGTCACCCCCTACATAAAATACAATTATCTAAACATAATTAACCAGTTTAATATTTTTAAAACGATTTTTTAAAAATTTACTGTAAATACATTAAACTGGTTAAATCTGTTTTACATTTTTAACAACAATGCTAGTAAAAATTCAATATACATTTTTTAAATACCTATAAATAATTAAGAAAAATTAAGTCAATATATTTGTTGTTAAGAATAATAATGTCACAAAAAATATTAAATAAAAATTTTATTTAAAATGGAGAATTTCTGTATCGTATGAACTTAAACACACATGCATATATTTTTTTTAGTGAAATTCGAGTAGATTTGAATAGCGAAATTAAATCATAGCATTTTGTTTACTGATGAGGAAATCTGATCTAGGGCAGAAGTTGTACCCATTGAATCTGGGTCATCAGAAGACAATGGAAATGATCGAAATAATTTTTATCGATTAAAAATTGAAATAGTAAGCTAGAAAGAACTTTGGAATTCACATGATTTTGGTTGAAGCAGCCAGAATCCCATGATAATCGCGTGCGAAGTAGTAGCGCCGAGGGTCAGTTATAACCAGCCAGGTTTATCTATATAAACGCGTAGTTATGTTGAAAAAGGCAGACTGGAGAAAATTCTTGGATAGAGAATTGGCCTGGGCAAGTGTTGGGAGGAGGAACGCCACTATAACTTTAAGCCCCACACAGAAATCTTTATCCATCCATCGCAAGAGTCATATATCGTTCTGAGACGAATTAACAACAAGTTAATCACTAACACTCTCTCTCTCTCTGTCCAGCGTATGAGTTTTTGCGTTAAATACTTTTCTTTTCTGTAACCCATTTCTTTTCTCTACTATTCTTTTCTGCTATATAAAAGACATTAACAATTCAACCACTGAATAGTTATTTGTCCGGCTTTCTGCAGATATTAATTTTTTTGCTGCATTCTAAATTTCTTAGTGCAGATTCCCCAGCCGTGTCTACATCTTCAATCGACCGTGAATGAACGGACATCACTTCTGCTTTCTGGATCAAACAAATCACAACGTGGGCAGGAAGTAGGATTAAACCAGCAGACCAGTTGAATAATCTACAGATGCTCAGGGGACCTATGGCCACTCCCTTAAATTCGGTTAAGACCGAGTAGACACCTCAATGCAGAGAGTAAAACTCCGGAGGTTGAGGGGCTGTGACGAAAGTGCTAGACTGGTGGCCGTGATCAGGATAGACCCGTGGGAATTGCCACAGCCGTCTGAAAGAGGAGAGAAGGTTGCATTTGTTTTGTCCAGTCAGGACCGAGTAAGACCAGAAATGACTCTAGTCTTCGGACTATATTGGTCTGAAAGGGACATAAGGAGGAAAAGAGTAGGAAGCAAAGAAGGAGGGAAATGAAACAAAACATGGAGTGGCGGACCTCAGGTAAGTCACTTTTTGGTTTCCTTTGTTCGCTCATTGCACTTAGATCTGCCAGTAATATTGTTGATCTTGTTTTGACTTTGTCCACTTTGTACGCAGTTGAAGTGCCACCACCGTGTTAAGTATTTTTCCTTTCGTTCTGTCGTTGGTCTCTCTTCTCGTGGGAAAGTGGTAGTTGACAAGACATTAGGATGAGCATAGCAGGATCAGACGCCACAGATGACCTTGGGGACGTGGGAGTCCACGAAATATCGATGGGTTTCAGGAGGCTGATAGGTAGCATGAAGCTACTTATAAAGGAAACCCTGCGGACTTGCACAAATGGATTCTGTCCATTCAGAAGAAGCAGGTGATCTATGGCCTCTTGGACCAAGAAATGGTGCTCCTAGCTTATGACGCTGCAGCGGGGCAAGTGTCCAAGTTCATAGGGGGGTGGTACAAAGAAAATCCGGCCCTGACGTGGACCGAGCTTAAATCTGCTCTGGTGCGGCAATACGCAAGTGAGCGTACGGCCATTGAGGCAGTCGGGTAATTATTCTGGCTGCAGCAACAAGAAGGAGAGACTAATGAGGAATTGGGGAAAAGAATCGCGGGGCTAGCGGCGTTAGCTTTTCTGGAGTTGGCGACTCGGAACAGTGGTCCTATTCAGGCCTTGTTGGCCGATGTGTATGAGTGATAGGGACCTGAGGGGCGATGTTCTGAAGTGGGGACCGGTCATCCTGGCCACTGCCATAGAGGTGGCTCGGACCAGCGAACTACTCTGGGATAGAATAAAAGGGGGTGTAGGTAGTAAACCCCGGGGGGGGGGCAAAGTAGTGATGAAAAAGAAGGACCAGGAGCGGATCCAGATACGGGACCCAAAGAAGAGGTGGAAGAGGACTGAGGCAGTTCCCAATAGGAGAACCTGGGATCTGCATTATGGGTTTCACAAGCCCACACCGGGCCGATATGGGCTGGTGTGCTGGACTTGCAAGCATGGTGGGCATCTGGCCTGCGACTGTCCAACAAACTATGGAGGTGACCCAAGGTCTTTGGGGCCGGACTGCACGACTTGTGGCGAGTTCGGCACAAGGCTCGGTGGTGTAAGGCCGAGGGAGACCGTAAACTAGGGATAAAGCGAGTTAATACGCTGGTGCCCCCTACCGAGAAGGAAAAGGGTCCGGGAAACGCTGATGGGTCAACCATGAAAAAGTAAGAGGCAGGGTGGCCCCAGTGCAAGTAAGACCTCTGAAATGCTGGACATGTGCTGTGTTCGGGCACTTTTCGGCCAGTTGTAAGGAGCGAAGGTGTTGGCGCTGTGGAGGAGTGGGTCACCTGAGACGAATCTGTCCTTGCAGGAGAAAGGTTGACCACACCGAACGGAACAACCATAACTCAAATGGAGGGGAGAAATGGGTTGCTAGTTTAAGAAAAGAGAGAGTCATCCAAGCTGTACCCCACAAAGGAGAGCCCCTAGAAAAAGGTGAACTCCTGTCACTGACTACCATGTCTCGCGGGAGGAAGGGAGAGAACATATGGGAAGGAGAAAGGCACAGATATACCGTTTGCTGAAGGAAGGGCCAGACTTCACCTCTAATGTGTTGCTGGGAGACAAGAAGGTGAAGGCCCTTGTTGATACTGGAGCTTCAGTGTCACTGGTTAGCTCCAAGGTTTTTAGACAGTTGGGACTGAAAACGAAGCTTAGTCCTGTCGATCTACTAATAAGCCAGGCTGATAGTAGCAGGATGAGGATAGAGGGTATGGCCTGGCTACCTTTCCAGTTGGCAAGAACCAGAGGTAAACTTAAGGTTTATGTTGCACCTGACTTGTGTGCTGATCTAATTTTGTGTAGTGACTGGCTTAGGCAGAATAAGGCACAGATCCGTTTTGACCCCGTCACCCTAACATTGGACGGGGTAGGGATACTGTTGGGAGAGGATAATTATGAACAATTGCCAGTGGTGGCCCAGACAGATATAAAGCTTCCCCCTAGGACTACTGTATCTGGGAAGGGCAAGATTATAACAGGAGTGCTAAACAGTGACCTGTACCAAGTGGTCCCTACTGATAGGTATGATAATAGTGAAGGGGAAATAACGGTGTGTGATTCGTTGTTGAAGAGGTCGGGAACTGTTCCCTTACTGTTAACCAATACTGCCAATAAAACTATTAAAATAAAGCAGGGGGAGGAGCTGGCACAGGCGTGCTCAGTGAGGGAAGTCGAACAGGTGAGAGTATAGAATGGGAATAGGCCCGGGAATAAAACAGGTAGCAATGAAATAAGGGGTGAAGATATAACAGCTCCTGAGCATTATAGGAGGAAATTGAGGGGGTTGCTGAACGGTAATCGGGAGGTAATAGCCATTACTGATAAGGAACTGGGACAGACGGAGACAGTTGAAATGAAGATAGACACTGGTAATCACCCACCTATTAAGTTAAAACCGTATGGGACCCCAATCCACAAAATAAAATTAGTAGAGGACACAGTGAATGAAACGATGGAATCAGGGATAATCAAAAGATCCAAATCTCCCTGGAGTTTTCCAATAGTGATTGTTGAAAAGAAGGATGGAGAGCATAGGTTTTATGCGGATTTTCGTCAATTAAATGCCATTATGAAATCGTTAGCAGTGCCCCTCCCCTTGATTGATGATATTCCAGCTCTTTTAGGAAAGTCTAAATGTTTTTCCACCTTGGATTTGAGGTCGGGATATTAGCAGGTAGCACTTAGCAAAAAGGATCAGGAAAAGACCGCTTTTACCTGCCACATGGGTCTCTTCAATTTTAGAGTTATGCCGTTTGGGTTAGCAAATGCCCCGGGTGTATTTAGTCAGTTAATGTCCATCTTATTGAATGGCACTGAGGCATTTGCCATGGGGTATCTAGATGACATCATGGTGTTTTCAAAATCACCGCAGGAGCATTTTCAACATTTGCAGAAGGTGTTTGATAGGTTAAGAGAACATGGATTAAAGTTAAAATTATCAAAGTGTCAGTTTATGAAAGAAGAGACAAAGTACTTAGGGTTTATCATAAACAAAGAAGGAATAAAAATGGATTTAGACAAAGTAGAGGTTATGAGAGCCATGCCCGCACCGAAGACTGTAAGAGAGATTAGGGGATTTATTGTAGCCATCAGATATTATCGGAGGTTCATACCAGCATTTAGTTGGCTAGCAGGCCCTCTAATAGCTCTAACTAAGAAGCATGTTAGGTTTAAGTGGACCGAGGATTGTCAGCGTGCATTCGAGGCTCTAAAGGACCAGCTGACATCTGTACCCCTATTGGCCTACCCAGACCTGAGTAAGCCCATGGTGCTGTACACCGGTGCTAGCGATAAGTGAATCAGGGCAGTTCTTACACAACCATGTCCCGATAAGGATGAACCAGTACCGGGTGTGCCTGAGGAAGTGCTGATCTATTTTCTGTCTCATCGGCTCTCCGAGATTCAGCAAAGGTGGCTAGTAATAGAAAAAGAGGTGTTCGCCATTCTGTATGCTGTGCAGAAATTAGATTATTATTTGAGTGGGGCTGTGTTTACTGTTAAAACAGACCACCAACCCCTCAAATATTTGTTAGAGGCGGAGTGGACGAATAAGAAGATACAGCAGTGGGCATTGAAGTTAAGTGAGTATAACTGCAGAATAGAATATTTGGCAGGGAGGGATAATACCTGTGCTGACCTGTTATCGAGGATTCCGAGGCAATTAGAGACTGAATCTGTCAGGTTGGAGCCAGGTGTGGATGATAAAGCATTCCAAATTAATGTGATCAATTCACAGGCGTTGAAGGAGAGACTTGGTTGGGAAGATCAGGAAACGACTGAAACGGATATTGTTTCCGACCCTCGCTGGAGAGATATTATTAGGCAAGACCAAGAGGATAGCGAGATAGTGACTATCAGGTACAGGGTAGAGGCAAGGTGTATCTCCAAATATATGGTGCATGATGGAGTGTTGTATTACCTTTCAGGAAGAAATGAGGAAGTAACTTTAAAAATGGTGATACCTGAGAAGTTGAGAGCTGAAATTCTAGAGCAGTGCCATAGGAGGTTAGGACACCCGGGAATTAATAAGACGTATGGATTAATAATGAGTAATTGCTACTGGCCTAAGTTGTTTAATGATGCTGTGAACCATGTAAAAAAATGTGTAACATGCCAAGTACAGAGTCGAAGGAGTAGGGTTGCCCCAGTATTAGAAACGGATGTTCCGAATTATCCATTTCAGAAAGTAAACATGGATATTTCCGGGCCCTATGGAGAACACATTGAGGTAATCTTTACATAGTGAGTTTTGTGGACTGGCTGACGAATTGACCTGAGGCATTTGCCATACCGGATAAGAAGGCATGAACGGTGTCAGATATAATACTGAACGAAATATTCCCTAGGTATGGGGCCCCCGAACAGTTGGTTACCGATAATGGATCAGAGAATGTGAATCAGATTATGAGAGAGACGTTGGGAGAATTAAACATACAGCACATAACCACCTCTCCATATCACCCCCAAAGTAACGCTAAGGTAGATTTCGTAAGACCCTCGCTGATGTGTTAGCTAAACTAACAGAGGATAATAGGGAAAATTGGGATTTATTCGTAACCCAAGCGTTAGCAGCTGTGAGATTCTTGATGAACGAGATGACAAAATTTTCCTCTTATTACTTGATATATGGCAGGAATGTAGTCTTACCTATAGACAATCTGTTATGACCTAGGAGGAAGTATTTAGGAGAGGATCATCACCAAATAGCTTTAGAACAACAGCATAAAACTTTTACACAGATGAGGAGGATTCAAAGAGCCCAGAAAAGGCAAAATGATAGGGTAAATAAAAATAGAGAAGTTTCCTTCTAGATAGGTGATCCTGTGTATTATAAAATGCACCTGATAGAAGGTAAATTGGACCAGAGATGGAGTCCATACTATAAGGTCGTGGAGCAGACGGGTTCGGTTTCCTTTGTGATCTGGGACCAATTGACCAGACAGGTAAAGAGAGTGCATGCGAATGATATAAAATTAGTTGAGATAGTAGAATGGAAAGGAGCCGAAACAAAAACTCAACAGAAAAGGCCGAGGAAAACTACGTTGGTAGAGCCCGAAGGGTTAGAGACTGAGAGTGAAAGTGAAGGGAGTGAGAAGATTAAAATTAGCCCAACTACCCTTTGAAGGCTGAGGGAGTTAAATCGGACCCCAGTGGGACATTCTGAGGAAGCAGGGATTGAGCTTAACCTTAGGGAAGAAGAAGAACTGAGTGAATGGGAAGAAGAGGATGAAATTCCGTTAGCTTAATTGCAGAGTAAATTGCAGGCTGTAAAAGCACCTAGTGTTAATGAGGAATTACCACTAAAACACCGATTAAGGGGGGCGGTGCAGCCAGAGCCCAAAGATTAAGTGAAACCAGTACAGTGGCTGTGGTGAATGAGTGACGGTCTGGGACTAACTGTGCATTTATCATCGGTGCTGGTGAACTGTGTGGATGGGCCCCATGTATGCATGGCACTGGTGGTGGTGTGGGTCGGTGCTTGAGGTATCACTCTAAGATGTAACCACCTGATAAAAACAATAAGAGAATGATTGAGTAAGACAAATTCTCTCCATCTTGCAGACATGGATGAGAGCAGGCTCGTGGTACTGACGATGCTAGTTGTGGTAGCTAATACCTGGGAACACAGTGAGAATACTGTATTTAAGAAAACTAGAGAAGTGATTATAACTAGATCAAAGTGGTTGATAACTTTGGTGATAGACCTGCAGCCGTATGAGAAGTTACTGGGTCAGTTGAAGACCAAAGTGGACAAACTAGATACAGCCAGGATACAAGTCGCCGGAGAATATTTACAGACTCCGGAATACCACCGTATATTATACCCCTTAGCTCAGGAATCCCTAATACTTGAGAGATAATGGAAGGATATGAGTTACTATTTGAAAGGAATAAAGTTATTACGGACCAGGCAAACGAGGGCAGTATTACCTATAATGGGAAAGGCATTAAGCGTGTTGTTTGGTACAGTCTCCGAAGGCGAAGAGTAATTAAGAGGAAGTTAAAGGTGGTAGAACAGAGACAACAAGCAATGGCTCAGTCGGTTAGAGAGAGTGTATCTATACTCAATGTTACTAGGCGGGAATTGGCTAAGAATAGAGGGAGTATCAATTGGTTGATTTCTCATCTACAGGTTTTTAGAAAAGAATTGATAAATGCAACCATGTCTGTAACAACCGAATTACAGAAATTAGAGGGTTTTTTGCAAAGGTATTTTCAATTATTAGCTATAATGAGTACGTCAAACAAGTCACTCTTTAACGGTGTTGTTAGAGCATGTGAGAGTGCAATTAGACATCCTGTTGCTGGGACACCTGTCTCCGAGTATAATAACTCCAGAAGGATTAAGGGAAGTACTACTGGAGATACAAGCCAAACTACCTCATCATCTTAGATTACCTGTAGACCCCACCCAGCAGTTATGGAGGTATTATAGTGCCTTGGGATGTACTACCTTGTTGGAAGATGATAAATTGCTCGTGCTAGTGTCGGTTACATTACTGGACAGAGATAGTACCTTTGAAATTTATCAGGTGATGAATCTTCCCCTTCCCAATCCGAAACTAAGGCTGAAGATAGGAGTGGTGGCTAGGTACAAGGTAGAGATGGAATTTGTTGCCCTAAACCTAGCCAGGACAGAGTTTATGCTATTAACAAAGGGAGAAGCAGAAAAATGCAAGAATGATGCCTTAGGTACCTGTGGGTCTGTAAGTCAAATTTACGTGACATGTAGCCAAAATCTGTGTGTACTAGATTTATTTAAGAAAAATAAGAAGGCAATTAGAGATCATTGTCAGGTAGAGGTGTTGGCTAGTATAATGTTACATAAAGCAACCAGTGTGTCTGACGGAATTTGGGTGGTGGCCACACAAGAAGGGATCGAATTATCTAAGGTGTGTGAAGGGAAGCACACCACTACGATAAGAGTTATTCCCCCTTTGTTTTTTGTAGAGCTACCCATTGGTTGTGGAGTACATGGTCCATCTATCTCTTTACCTCCCTACTACCAAGCAGAAGAGAAGTTTGAAGAGAATGAGGCTTTGTTAGAGCTGGTAGGAACGAATACCAGTGGATGGATGGGATTGTGGGAACCCATTGTAAGAAAGATTCCTAAGATGTTGCTAGAAAAGTTGCTGGCGTTGTTAAAGCCAATCATTAAGATTGATCTTGGATGGTTGAAATAGGAGTTAGATAGGATAGGTATGCTGAATTCGGGCTGGAGAGAGAATTTGGTTGTTATAATAACCTGGCCGACTGTTGTGGGAATTATACTTATGATAGTCGTAGCCTTGCTGGTTTGGTGGTAGTTGAAGAGGTGTGCGGTGTTGTTGACTGGACAGAATAAACTGGCATGGGAGTGCATGAGTGAAGGAGGGATTCCAGTTAGTGCACTTTACCAAGGTAGGTCTGACACGAGTGCATTGGGACCCCTAACTGATATTGAAGAAGAGTCCACAATTGTTGTGGAAGGACCTGAACCAACAAAAGATTTAACAAAGCCTGTTGTGAAGGCAAGACAAAATCAGAGGGACAGATTTATGAAATAAATCAAATTTTTTTTATTATTAGTAATGAGACTGAAATAATTGGTAAGGAATGTTGCGAACTCCAAGAAGAAAAAAAAAAAGAAAAGAACCCTCGAACTAGTGAACTATGTGAAAAGCTTCTATTGTATGAGATCACCAAAACAGTGAACTTTAACCAGAAGTTGCATGTGCATATGTATCATAAGGACAATGAAAATGTAAAGGGGCATAATGAGCCCTAAGAAGAACTGAGGTCTCTACCTTTGCATGCTGGAAGAGACGTATGTCTAAGTAGCCCCCTAGTAAGAAGCATGTTGGACTGGGTTTTCTCATATTTTGTTGATATGAAAGCTTGTGTGTCATTTACTAGTAAATGACAGATGGGTAGGGGAGGAAATGTGATGGAGAAAAAGTCTGGGCAACACGCATATACACACACATGCACACGTATATTTTTTTAGTGAATTGGAGATTTGAATAGCGAAATTAAATCAGAGCATTTTGTTTACTGATGGGGAAATCTGATCTAGGGCAGAAGTTGTACCCATTGAATCTGGGTCATCAGAAGACAATGGAAATGGTCAAAATAATTTTATCAATTAAAAATTGAAATAGTAAGCTAGAAGGAACTTTGGAATTCACATGATTTTGGTTGAAGCAGCCAGAACCCCGTGATAATCGCATGCGAAGTAATAGGGCCAAGGGTCAGTTATAACCAGCCGGGTTTATCTATATAAACGCGTAGTTATGCTGAAAAAAAAGCAAACTGGAGAAAATTCTTGAAGATAGAATTGGCCTGGGCAAGTGTTGGGAGGAGGCATGCCACTATAAATTTAAGCCCCTTACAGAAATCTTTTTCCATCCATCGCAAGAGTCATATATCATTCTGAGACGATTTAACAACACGTTAATCACTAACACTCTCTCTCTGTCTAGCATCCAGCGTATGAGTTTTTACGTTAGATACTTTTCTTTTCTGTAACCTGTTCCTTTTCTATACTATTCTTTTCTGCTATATAAAAGACATTAACAATTCAACCATTGAATAGTTATTTGTCCAGATTTCTGCACATATTAATTTTTTAATTTTTTTGCTGCATTCTAAATTTCTTAGCACAGACTCCCCATGTCGGCATCTTCAATTGACCGGGAATGGACGGACATCACTTCTGCTTTCTGGATCAAACAAATCACAATGTGGGCAGGAAGCAGGATTAAACCAGCAGACTGGCCAAATAATCTACGGATGCTCAGGGGACCTATGGCCACTCCCTTAAGTTCGGTTAAGACCGAGTAGACATCTCAACGCAGAGAGTAACATGCCAGAGGTTGAGGGGTTGGGGCAAAAGTGCTAGATATTCATTTCTAGCTTTAAATTTTCAAGTTGGTTTAGCGTTCTTACATTCTATGTCCCTCTACCTAAAATGTTGGTACAGGCATTGATTCAATAAATGCTAATGACACGGATTAATGTAAATTTTTTTTAGTCCAAATTATTTCTTATAAAGTATACTAAAAACAAGACTTTGTAATGCAAACACTATATCAAAACTGATCATCTGATGAGTAGAGTGTGCAGCAGAATCAGTTTGGAAATAGGACAAGAACACTGCAGTTTTTTTCGAAAACACTGGAACAAGGAATGCAATATTTATGCTCAAAATGTTAACAAATTTAGCAATACAAATACAGAAGGACTTGTACCTGTATTTCATAGATTATGCAAAGGTGTCCGATAAATTACACTGCAAAGATCTGTTGGAACTGTTCAGCTACCTTGATATATTTGGGAAAGATATCATAATAATCAAGAACCTATATTGGCAACAAATTGCCTGCATATGGATAGAAAATGAGTTCAGTAGATATACAAAAATAGAAAGGGGTGCAAGACAAGGATGTTTCTTCTCATTGGACTTATTCAATCTATACAGCAAGGTGATTCTGAGAGAACTAAAAGTCCTACAAGGACTCATTATTGGCGGCCACAATATTAACAACATAAGGTATGCAGATGACACAGTGTTGATAGCAAACAAAGAAAGAAAGCTACAAAAACTCCTACAGAAGGTTGGGAAGGAAATCGAAAAGAAAGGATTAAACATCAATTGCAAGAAGACAAAATGCAGAGTTGTTAGCAAAAGTATTAGCCCAAATTGCAAATTGGGGATACCAAAATGAAACAAGTGTGGAAATTCAAATATCTAGGAAGTGTTTTAACAGATGGAAAATGCAACACTGAAATTTGAAGGTGTAAGGAAGCATTCCAAAAGCTAAGCAGAGTACTAAAAAATAGGAATTTTTTCTAGAAAGAAAGCTATAGGATATGTATGACAGTGAGTTTTGGACAATCTCCTCAAAGATGAGGAGACTTGAAGCAACAGAAATGTAGTTCTACAGAAGGATTCTATGGATACCATGTACCAAACATGTGAGCAACGACAAAGTTTTGGAGAAAATGGAAATAAAAAGGAAACTGATTCAACATCAGGAAGAGACAGTTGAGGTTTCTTGGGCATATAATGAAGAAGTAAAAGTTAGAAAATCAATGCATAACATACTTAGTGAGCTTGAGTAAATGGATGGTGGACCAAGGTTTTGGAGAAATAACAGAAAGGCAAATTGTATTAAGAGCTACAAGGGACAGGAAGTTGTGGAAAGCCATGATCGTCTAATAATAAAGTTTATAACCTAAAAATTATAATAAATTATCTCTTAATTTATGTTTTGAAAAAAGGTCAAATTTTAAAACACTCTTGGTATATACAAAACTCTCTTTTACAATTTATAATGAATCATTGCATTTTAAAAACAAGGAGGAAAAAAAAACTAGATTTAAGGGAGGTAAATGCAAAAGTTTTATTGAATTTTCTCCCTTCAAATTTGACTAAATTCCCTTAATGTCATGTTTATGTCTGTTTTATCATAAAACTTCTATCCCTTAACGATCGAGATATGTGTGTATATCATCTTGCATTTATAATGAAATCTAATGATTTGAATAAAATAATCCCCATTGTCTTTCACATATTTTGATTGTTTTATTTAATCTTTTCATACATAATTTATATTTTTATAATGATTCGAGCTTCACCCAAAAGTCTCTACTTACTTTTCATTTATGCATCCTGTATCTCGAGAAATTATCATATGAAAATTGCATAAACTTAAAAATATGATTATTTTTTTTATTATTCTATGCTAGAAATTCTGTGCTTTCCAACAGGAAATTATATATATATATATATATATATATATATATATATATATATATATATATATATTGAATTTGAATCTGAATTTAAAATTAACAACACTTTTTACCTTTTCTAGATTTGCTACATAGAACTAATAACGATCTTCATAAAAATAAAGCCTTGATGTTAAATGACCCTCCTCCAATGGGCTACAGAAAGTTTTTGTCTTATATCAGAACAAGTTACGAAACAGAACCTCATTCTAAGTCAAGGGATACATGTATAAGCCAAGTTGATGAACTGATTGTTGTACTCAGCAACATGGAACATGTCTAATAATAATGTGAATATGAAACCAGAAATGTGGAGTAAAGACATTTAATGTAACTACTTCAGTTATTTCCAATGAGTAGTTTTTGAAATTTATTCTCCCCTTTCTTGTTGAAATGCATGTTTGGCATCCTTGAGAAAATTTTTGATACACTCATAATGTATTCTCAAATTAAATATCAAAGTAGCTAGTTTAAATATTATAGTTTTCTTCCAAGTTTGTTCCCCTCAAATTATATCCCTTGAAGTATGAATAGGATAGAGTTTGTTCCCTCAATCAATACCTCTTGTCTATTTAACTATGGTATCCCTAGTTTAACCAGCTTATACTAATCCTAACATCAAGTATTCCTTCAGATTTGATCACCCCCTTTAATTAGGCATAGGATGTACTGTGTTTTCTTTTTTATTTATTTATTTAAAGAAGAGATTCAGGGTTTTTAACAAGAATCAAAAAGGAATTTATAAAACTTTAAAACTTAAAAAAAAAATATTTTTAAAATTTTTTTTCGTTTTTTGGCACTCCTAAAATAATTTTTTCTAAAAACAGAGTTACTGTTGCATAATAAGACACTTGATATTAATCTTTTCATTGGTTGAAGTTGTGTCATTTGCAATTTATTGTACACAGTTGCAAAATTTCTCATTGTGCAACCACTGATAAGTTTCTTTGTGCAACCACTGATAAGTTTCTTGTGGGATTGAAAGTCAAAGCGCAAGACAGAGCGTGGAATGTATTTTTAGAGATAGTCCCTAATCGAGAAACAATCTTTCACAATTCTACCAGACTCAAACCAGCTTACTGATAATTAAATGCATTCATCCTTTACAAAACTTGCTCTGCCTCCACTTCACAAATGTCATAGATGTAGATATTTCTACTTCAGGTTATAACTGTCATGTCTTTTCTCAAACTTTAGCAGGATTTTGCACATAACAAAACATGCAGTCCATGTTACACGTTACACCTTGTTTCATTCTTCTTTTTTCTGCAGTATCTATTTTGCCAGACAATAATCAAATTTACAGCCACCCCTTGGCAAAAACCCTTAAATGTAAGACATTTTTAAAAAAAATACTTTCAGACTTATTTTTTCCTAACAGGAAGAAAAAAAATTAAAAATGCCATTATTTGAATTACATAGTTTTCAATGTGAACTTTTTATAAAATTTACTGATTCTCTATCCTGAAAACTGTTAACATCAGATCCATGCTCTTTTGTGCAGACATTTACATGGGAACACTTCAATGCAAAGGACATAAGATGCATTTATTTGTGACATTTAATTAGGTGCTGCGATTGTGAGTGGTTTATTTTCTTTGCTCTTAGAAAATGTTCATCCTTTGTTCTTTTTCTCAATGTCATTTGAATTAATATTTCTGGTAAACAGTGTGGATAACTCCAATAGAAATAAAATTGATTACTTAGAATAATTCAGTAAGTTTCCCCTTCATCAGTTCAAATTTTAAATTGATTAAAAACTAATGAACACTAACAGAAATTGAAAAGGCTTTAATTGCCGTTACACTTCTGGTGACACATGTTGAAATGCATTCTCATCAACACAGACTTTATTTGTGGAGTTTTAATCAGATGTCACCATGTCAACTTGGGCTTTTTTGTTTGATTGCAACTGTATACTATACTGTATATTATGAATTTTTTTGAAATATAATTTTTTTGTTTTTTATTTTACCTGTTAAATACCACCATCTCCTAAACGAGACAAAGTGGATATTAAGTTTTAGGCAGAAAAGATTCAATATTTCTTTTTCATAATAATAATATTAATTCCCTTTGCCTGCTTAAAATATATCATTTTTACAACTCTCAGGATCAAAATATGAATATTTAATAGGTATCCAGATGTTAGTTCTTGATGCTAACCCTAGATTATTATCACTATGTAATCTCTCATTTCATAGAACAGACAGTCTGCACTTCACATTCAAGCTTACGAATATGAATGAGTCTTAACCATTTAGCTACATGTGTCAGAATGCTTTGGTCATAGTTTTCCTCCACTTCTGTCTTGCACTGGTCAATTCAAGTGCCCTGTCAATTCACAGTCCACTAGCCAAATGTTTGGAATAATATACCTTTTGGTGGCTGTTATTGTCCATGTCTTCGAGCCCCTCAGAGTTCCTGCTGATTGGGAAGGGACAACTCAACACCGCCGACTGAGTGCCAGGACAACTCAGCACCAGACAAACATAAATTTTTTATAACCAAATAACAGTAATTTATTAAGGATTAAAACCTTAATTAATGAATATTTTTAATTAATTTAATGGTAAATCATAAAGAAATTTATTTTTTAATGAAGTAAAAATATTCACTAATTAATTTAGTGATATAAATCTTACTAATTAACCCATAGTTGGGGGAGAAAAGGTGGATTCATGTCTTTCCCAGGGCTATTTGCACACAAGTGAATATAACAAACCCAACTGGAACTCAGCTCTCCAATTAAAAATTCTGAGCTGTTATCCATTACACCACCAGCACTTGGTATTCTCAAGCAGTCACCTGTCTCGGTACTGACCAGACTTGACATAACTTAAATTCGGAAATTGTACGTGAGCTGGTGTTACAACATGATATGACAATAAGCCCACTATTTGTAATAGGGATACTAGTTAAGGAGAGAACATCAGCTCTTCTTTTGGCATATCTGATTACTTGGCTCAATCCTCACATATTTGGAAAGAAGGCCACACCGGTTGACTTTTGTTTATCCTGGTCTTTGATATTCAGACATAAACTTGTAATGTTTCAGAAGTTATTGTAGCCATTCTCTCAGTTTTCTGCTTCTACCAGCAACAAATACAATGCAGAAATTGCTCTGCCCCTGCAATCACTGTCATGCTGGTATCAATATTACACCAGTCTCCACTATCCCAGTGCAACTGAAGAAGATGCTTCTACAGGGTTGGAATCCCTGGGACCAGGTACTTTCTCATATCTCAATTGAGGAGAGAACAGATACAACTACACTTTGATCTTAATATTTATTGATATAAAATACATCAATTTGGCACAGAAGAATGGAAAATGGGGTGGTGGGTGGAGGACAGGGCTGGTCAAGCACAAGTCTAACACTAAAAATGAAACTACTTTCATTCATCCCATATACACGAACAATATTCCTTCCATTTGTTGACTGCCACTGTAGTGTTATGAAAATGACTGCCAAATTAGCTTAGTTAAGGTATAGACTATATAAATGCCCAAGCAGTAAGGGTAGAGACACTCTCAGTATGCAACGATTACTGCTGGACTGATAAAATATGAAGGAAATTCCACTTCAAAACAGCTATACTACATATGCTACATGCGGGGGGGAGCAAGGGGCGCTGATCAAATGTTTGGTTTCATTGCCAGGCTGTTAGAATCCTAAAGGAGTGTACCCAGAAGCTGAGACTCTCCTCATAATGACATATGAATGCTAAAATTGACAGATTGGCACCTCTGATGCATAGTCATACACTTTGATTTTAGTCAAAAGGCTGAGAAGGGAGTGTAAAATCACTCCCCTCCCGCATCTACTTTACTTTGAAGTACTTGTGTCAGTCTTGCATCCTCTTTTCCACACTCTCAAATTTATGGACAGTTTGTGATACAATCAGGTACATATACAAGACATGTACTCCAAAATTCATCATTTTTTGTCTTCCTTCTCACAAGATTAGTGAGATATCATTAGTGCTGACAATAATAATAGCATACCTCAGACTAGAAAATCATATGTGTCATATCCTTTCAAGATGTGGACAATATTTGCTACCACAACTTTCTTTCTGTCTGTTGCTATAAGTCACTCCTGTCCTTTTATCATTCTTATTTGTGTTCCTTGTTCTGCCATCCATTTAAGGAGATTAATGTTTCCCTCATCCTCTTTTGCCTTCAGTATGCCCTGTGAGTGCTAAAATCCACCAAGCCCTTTTCTTCATTATGTTTTAGCAATAGTTTCTTTGTAATTGCTATGCCTCTGAATTCCTTGTTTCTTACATGTTCTATCTATGGTATTTTCAACAGTCATCAAGTCTCTTTGTGAGGAAATTGGCATGCATTGCAGAGCAGCAGACTAACTCTTTTCACAATTGTCTTGGAACCATTACCACAAAAATTTAAACCATTTTGAAATCAGATTTTTTAAAAATTAAATTGTGTAAGAAATAAATTGAAAAAGATAAAATATTAAAATTTTAAAAATGGATAAATACAGAAACAAATTAGTTAATTTTTAGTGTAATTTTTTAAAAAAGCCCGTTTTATTTCCATTTAAACATTTTGGTTCAATCTCCTTCAATAATTTTATATGGAAATATTAATTTTCATGCCCAGAGTAAATTTTTATACTTTAAGAATTGTGCTCTATACATTCATTTTCTATATAAGAATATTCATACATTCTGGTTATTCCTGAACAAAAAATTTTTAACGTCTTTATCCAAAGTTTAATTTACAAGTCCTTTTGTTGTGACTAAAGCCAAAAATGTAACAGACAAATGTTATTAGTTAATGGCTCATCCAACATAAAAAAGAAGTTTTGTTTATTAAATCAAAATTAGCTCTCACAATAAGATCTTAATGTTTTTACATTTGTAGATAAATAATACAAATATCTAAATTAAAATTCTTCAACCTTCATTTGGGTCTCTTCCAACACTTTAAAAAGGAGCACTTAATTTTTGTTTCTGTTATTAAATGCCCATCACTATTGATGAGAAGTAAGAATGTTATTTTTCTCATATCAAGAAATTTAGTTGATTTAGAAAAAATAAATATTTGATAAGTATAAATTTTTAATCACCCCCCCAAAACCTAATCAGTCATCGCAATCTAATGTCTTGTCACTGGAATGATGTTAATTTCAAGCCTTTATTTATTGGTATATAAATATTACATTCAGTATACTTATAATATATTTAGTTTATCAAACACTGCAAAAGAAAAATGATTTTAAAATAAGTGAAGTATTTTCGTAAGTTAAACTTTAATTGAAAGATAATCGTAAAGTTAATCTGTAACAAAAGAAAAATAGTTTTTTGTCTTTAAAGATGTTAGACATTTTTGAAACAAAAAAGTAAAACGAAAACTGAACACTTCAGTCCAATTCAGTTTGCTAATCTGATGGATGCCAACAAAGAATGTAAAACACTTTAGATACCTCTTGAAAAAAACCCATTATCTGTCCCAGACATTTGTTTTAAAGTAAATTTATGGATTAATTAGATTTAGTGAAAATATTAATTTTTGCTTAAAAATACATTTCCGTGCTTGTCAACGTGTTCAAATAATTATTTTCATAGTACACAGCCTTCTATTATATCTGTCTTAAATCATTTTGAATACAGAAACTATTACAATCAAGAACCTTGTTTTCTTTGAGGAAAAAAATAGTTACAAATATTTAAACTTTATCAAATAAACAATGGCAGCTAAAAATAACGTAAAAAGGATTTTAAAAAATAGTTAATAATACATTTCTTCTTTGTTTTGATAATTTTATTAACTACAGATGTCAAAATATTTCTTTGCACTGGCAAGGTTTTTTCTTCTTTTAATTATTTTCTTATGTAAATTCATTTAAGGAAAAATTGATAAAGAAATTATTGAATATTATTTTACACATAAATAAATTGATTTCTGTCTGCTACTAAATTCATAAACATTTGCAACAAATCCAGCCCTCAAAATGAAAAATTACCAAAAATCTAGGAGTTATTGCAGAAGTGATATTTAAAAGGCCCAAATGAAATTTTCTACAATTTAAAAAAAAAATCTGTTTTTGGATTGTTTATCGGGGTGAGCGTGAATGCAGACCCCACACTTAGAAATCGTGTAACCACATTTAGGGCGATCGCAAAGGTCAACCCATCCAGAGTGCAATGGGAGGAACTCATTCTGGGAGAACGGCCTAGCTGATTACCGTTAACTCCTGTGCCAGGTAAGATTATTTATTTCGTAAAAAATACAAAATTGTGGCACAAGGCCGAGGGGGAGACGGAGACAAGCTGGTCTTCATTAGCTATCCTAGTCCTAGTTAATCAGAATCACGACCCATTCATTCATTACAATTTGTCCATTCACCACAAGGACTCATCCATCACCACTCAATTCTGCATATACCGTAATACCAAATATTCGCAGGGAACCTACAGAAAATCCGATGATGTAAAAATTTAATTCCATTTCCTTGTTTGTAAAGTCCGTTTATATGAAAATTTCATGATTTATTAAATAATGGGGCGGGAGGATGAAACCGGAAAACAAACTAAAAAGAAAAACAAGTATAAAACAAAACAATGTTAGTGGGACCCGTCCATCCCTCAAAATAATAAGAGTGGCTGCTGTATCCTGTCGATAAACATATGTATATATCATAGATGTATATACATTGATAGCAAAACGTACAGAAGAAATTGAAAAAGTATACTCTAGTGTTGATGAGGCCAATGTTCAATGCAAATTGCAACAAATTACAATAATCATGGGAGACCTGAATGCCAAAATAGGCAAATTGAGAGATGGTGAAATAGTTAACAAATTCAGATGAGGAACTTGTAATGAACTCAGAAAAAATGGGTCTATTGGTGAATGATCAGGTAATAGCCAACAAGTGGTTTGAAGAACACCAAAGACATATATGATTATGGAAAAGCACAGGAGGAGAAATGAAAACTCAGTCAACTATATAACTATCAATAACAGATTCAGGAATCCAGTTTTACACTGCAAATTATAGCCAAGTACTGACTGTGGGAGCAACCACCTTCCAGTGATATATAGACTTAGAGTGAAACTACAGAAATTGAAGGAGAAATATATAAACAGGGTTAAGAGCTAATACGATAAACAAAATATGAATGGAAACTCAAAGTGTGACAAATTAAGAGAAGCTTTAGTAACATCAACAACTGAGATCTTCCCAATGAAAACTATACAAAGAATAGATGATAGATGAAAAAGAGATGAGAAATAATGCCCATATACAACACAGAATATAGGACTCTGATCTCTTCCATGATGAACAAAGACAAACAGTAATATACAAAAATATCAAAGTACTTGAAATATTAAAATCTGAAGTGAAATCTACATTGGCCAAATTGAAACAAAACAGCAAGACTAGACAGGATGATAATAGTTAATTTTGGAACTGTGGTATTGCACTCAGTTTGGAAGTTGAGGTTTGACATGATAAATAATGACAGAAAATATTTTTTGAGGAAATTAAATATATGATTAAATATAGGTTCAAAATTTGATGATTGGAATTTCATTCCAGTGAATGATATGAGGCCGTCAAAAAATTCTGTAACCTTATGGAAAACAAATGTGTAAATGTCATTTAATAAAATTTTTCCAATTGCAACATTAACCTCATTCTCAATAAATCCAAGAAAAACAAATATAAAATATTCACTTTATAAAGGCAAAATGGATATTAAATACAATGTATTTAGGTTGTGGTCAGCAATGAAAATCAATTCCTTTTTTCTCGTATGAAATGTAGGTTTTGTTATTTTTTCAGTGGAAAAAAAATTAGACTTATTCTCAAAAAAAAAAAATATGAAAACACACTATAAAATCTCATTTTAATTAATAATAGTAAAATTAGATTTTGAATCTTGTCCTAGAATTTTCTTTCAGTAGGTATTATCTAAGTTCTCACCATTATAAACATTTGCTGTTATTTTTATTACATTAATATGGAAATCTCAACCACTGTTCATTTGCACTGTAAAATTAATTAGTTCTTTTGTATTTTTATACAACAGACTTAATTAATTGAAAAGAAAGTAAACATTTTGTATTTTCAAAGTAACTGAGATTTCTTTAAAATATTGTGTTAGTTTCTTTTATCAAATAAACAATTTCCATTTAGGTAAGTAATATTGTTTGTTTCTATTTTTCTTATTTCAAATTTACCTTTGAAATTTTATTAAAATAGGGTAGTGTTTGCACTTGTTCTCTTCAAAAGAAGTTAATGTTAATTCTAGGTTTGTTTTTCTTTATTTAATTTATGTCCTGATTTTCAAAATTTAAATTAATTAAAAAATATAAATTTACTTCTAGTAAATAATATTGTGATATTTTCCTTCATGTTTATCATGTATGCTAGATCTGTTCTTAAACTTATACACATTTTGAAATTTCAGGTTCCATTGAAGAAAGGGAATATTTAAAAGTGCAGGGAGGGATAGAGAAAACAGGATCAAAAGGTAGTTTCCATCTTGGAATTATTGACAAAGATGCTGTCAAAAATATCAAAGTGCTTCAGAAGTACAGAGACAGGAAGATTGAAAGATAGCAACAACAGGATTCTATACATGTTGCCTCTACAACAAATATTTTTCCACCGATATCTTCCAGTGAAGAAACAACTGGTTGGTTGTTTTGTTTTACAGCTTAGCAACTTCTCATGGGTCAATTAAAGCTGAGACATCCTTATATTTCATAAAATTTAATTTTTGTTATAGTGTCAGTTATTTTTCTTTCACAATACTATGATAACAACTACTTTGATTGGTTTAGATATCAGTTTTTTGGGGGTTTCTTTTTTTTTGGTATGAACCCACTCTTTGGTGAAGTGATATTTTGTCCATCTTTGCTTTTTCAAAGAGCTCCTTTATGCTGTTTATATTGAAGTATCTTTTCTTAGATTGAGCAAGAGTCAAAACATGTTTTATAGTGTATGCAGTTTGGCATGTTTGTCACATTGATTGTTCAATACTTTTCAATACTGTTTTTACTTTTAGTAAGTATGAGTGTATAATTCTTGTATGGCCAATGCGCAAGTGGGCCAATATTACCTCTTTTTGGAATTTTCTCTATCCTGGATTCCATTCTCCAAGCACTGGCTTGATTTGCAGCAATTTATTTGGTGCACTTTTACTCCAGCGTTGCTGCCATTTTTGTTTAATAATCATGTTTATTTGGCTCTTCAGGTCTGTAATGGATTTTAAAGTTCAGATTAATTTCTATATTTCTGAGATGTTAGCTGCATCAGCTTTGTCATTTCCAGTTATTTCAACATGACTTGGGATCCAACACATCACAACAACTATCAACACGGATATGAAATGGAGTTTATTTAGCAACTTGACTATTAATGGGTTATCAAGATTTTTGTTTAGTGTTGTTAAAACTGATAGTGAATCAGAAAAATTATAAATTTTTTGTTTTTATTTGCTGAAATAATGCTGAGAACTAAATCTATAGCACTAGCTTCAGCATTGAAGATAGATGTTTTGTCTGGGAGCTGTTGACTGCTTATTTTCTTCTGGATATTTCAGCACATCCTTTTAAATTTCTGCATTTGGACCCATCTGTAAATCTTTACATGTTAGCATCTTTTTTGGAGTTAAAAAAAAATTATTTTGGAAATTCTTGCAAGGACTTATTCACAAATGAGTGAAATTATTTTTGAACTTTTTTTTACATCTGTTACCCCCATTTATTTTTATGAAATGTTCAGCAATTAAAATGTCAGCCTCTTCATATTGAAATCAATTTGTTTTTGTCAAACACAAATACAATTTGCCAAAAATCTGTTCTGAATCATAAAATAAAAAATGCAATAAAATTATGCCATTATTTAATTAGAACTTCTTTTAATTACTTTTATAAATAAGATATATTGAGGACACTATTGTCTTAAGAAAAAAATGATTTTTGATGAATAATGAATTTTTAAAAGAATTGTTTTCTTTGTTTTTAAATTTTAGAAAAATTTATTAAGTTCTAAATCTTTTAAAAATTTGTATTAATTTCAACCTTTTAGATGATATTATTAAGAGAAAACTATATTTACAAATCATAAATGGAAAAGCTTAATACAAATCATCAAACACCAATATTTTTTAAAGAATTTTAAAGTTTTTTGGTGTCTGTATAAACCTGCTGATTTTTGTAAGTACAGGTGACCATATTAGAAAATAAGTGTGATAATTATAGTAAATTTAAAATCAACACTTGTAAAATTTGATAAAACATTAGGTTATGGAAAATATTTTCCTAAAGTTTTAATATTACTGAGTACTTAAAAATTAAATGAAAAAGCTGCTCAAGTCATTTTCTTCAATTATGTTTTAAAGATAAAATCTCTGGGGAACAATCTTAGATCTGTCAACACAACTACTATCAGGTTAAAAATGCATTTCTGTGATATTTTAAGCTTAAAGTAAATATTTGTTTCAGATCAAATTAATTATACTTTAAATCAGCTAATATTACTCAAAGTTTCAGAAAAGTATATTTTATTTTTTGAAAATTCTTTTAATAAAGACAATTACATTGCAATGAAAAATGGCTAACAAGGTCACTAATCATCTATTTTAGCCAAAAAAACTCCTTGCAGTCAATTTAAATTAGTTTTTGAAATACAACAAAGTATTTTGATTATTGGAAATATTCAATTTATTAGCTTGAAATGAAAATAAAAGCTTCAAGTAAGATTTTCTATTTTTAAACATTCACTTTAAACCTTAGGCATTGCACTTTTTGTAGAAGTCCCTATATTAAGTGTATATGGAATAAAGTTGAATAGGTCAGTAGTGAGAAAACATTGAAATTGAACAAAAGTGAATAGGAAAGAAGTAGGTAGAATTGTTTATCTTTCTAATAGTCTGAGCCTATTTTGTTATCAGAGTAATATTTCAAAAAGGCAAAACTGTAAATTATTGAAGTCTGCTAAAGTATTGTCAGCAAGAAATGATTAATCTTCATTTGGCTATATTTTTCTTTTTATACAGCTCTTTTGGTATTAATATTTTTATGGTAATTTGAATAAAATTTTACAGAAAACACACCAAAATATTTTTTACTTCTTACTATTTTAACCAATATCATTCAAGAGTAAATGACTATCATTATTCAAGTTATGCATTTATCCATTTCCAGTTATATCTGAATAGATTTCTTTTTCTTAATTCTTATCTAAAGTGTAATTTGTATTTTTACTACATTCTTCTTCAAGTACTCTGAACTGCAATTTATGCATATCATACAACACCTGATAACCTCACAGTAGTTTCATTTTTATGTCAAACCTTCACGAACATGTAAGAAAATTGAAAATGAAATTTGAGATTCTATATGTGTTTAAGATTGAAGAAAAGTGTAAATTTTCAACCATAATAGAGTGCATATCTTTCTAAATTCAATAAGTAGTTATAAAAATTCAATTACTGTAATATTTTACTTCTGAAAATGCTTTTTCATATTCTTTAAGGATAATTTTATTTCATGTTGAAATGGGTATGCATTAGCCGAATACAAAATGTATCATTTTTTAGCATTTTCTGATTATTCAAGAATAGGTCCACTGCTGTAATCAGTTTATGGAAAGAGCAGGTGCTTCCAAATATTCATCTTTCTGCAAGTGGTCAACCAATCAGCTACAACACTGAAGAAAATTCTCATGGAAAGAAAATAATTGTAATGCTTACCAAACTCCACATAATTTTCCATTACAAATAATGTTATTTGAAAATGGTTTCAATATTATGTTAAAGACATTTAATTTTGATGAACATCATGACTATCTAAATTGAAGAATATAAAAATCGGTATCATCTGTATTTCATACTCATTGAAACACTTTCATTTTAGTACCTGTCAATGTAAATAAAGTATACATAAAAGGTTAAGAAAACAAAACTCTGAATCACTGTATAATTAGACTTTTGAGTTCAAGACATCCTGAATCCAATCCAATTGTGTGTGCCAGAAATTGTAACTGACATAAAAATCCATTTACATAAAATGTAGGTTTCATAGAACTAGTGAGTGCTGTGACACATGCACACATATCACACTTTGCCTACTTATTGTCAGATTAGGTAGAGACAAATGGTGACTTAAAGTCAAAAGCTTGGACCATATTTCTTCCAAAATGAACTTTGGACAATTTCTGATGGAGACTAGAATTTTTCATTTAGAATAATGTTGATTAATTTAGAATTTTGTTTTTCAGGAAAGAAGATAATTGGAATTTTGGAGAAAAAAAAATTATATTTTCTCAAGTGGATTGTTTCATTCTAAATAGGAAGAGCAGCTCAAATCTGTAAATCTTTTTTTATTCATATAATTTTACCCAATGTACTTAAAATGTAATATTAATAAGTCTTGTGGAGATTTAATCATTGAAAATGCAGGGTATTTTTTAAAATCCTTAGGTCATTTTACTTTGCTCTGTGTCTTTATTTATTAAAAGAAATCCAAACTGATCAGTTATTTTTCTCCCATTTTTGACAAAATTAATTTAATAACTGAAAATTTATTACAATTTACTTTGATTAAAAATCGGTTTTAAGTACTTTCATTTTGTAGGAAATTAAAAAAAATAATTTGTGATAGTTATTTTTACCTATAAAATGATCAAACTTTGAATATTTAACCTGAATTAAAATAATAAGAAATTCAACAACATCCAACTCATATGTACATTAGTAAATGTAGGAACACTTGTTTTTATTTTTAAATGTAATTAGCACAAAATTTAGTCTATTTATTTATTTTATTAAAGTAATAAATACTCAAGGGAAGGTTTTTATGATGAAAATTATAACTTCAGGACCAAGACGAATTTGAAAGAAAGAAATGTAGATATTTTCATTGGTTCCCTATTTACAGAATTTGTCGCAGTTAGCTCCTCCTCAGTTCTTTAATCCTTCAACAGGGGTCTCTCTCTCCTGGCTATAAATACTGGCTGACCCTTCTCTCTCTCTCTTTTTCGACTTAGGTCTTGGGCCGCTACCTCGCGCGGAGGCGAGGTAAAATCTCTCTTTTTCCACTTAGGCCAATATGTGACCTCTCACAGATACAGGGTTTCCCAAATTCCGGGAACGCGCTAAGAACAATACACGTACGTACAAACACAACACTCACACATAATTTCTCCATACAAACTCTATGTAACAGTCCATGTCTTTGTTTAACTTGTTTTGTTATTAATATATATTTGTTTACCCATGTATATCGGTCTTGTTTGTTTTCTTTGTCTTCTTTGGACTTAATTAAAGTCCGACATTCTCATGTAGCTGGACCGGCCAGCAGGAAATTTTAACCTTCTGATATCTCTTCACATCTTCACCCCCATGGTCCGCTACAAATTTTTCATCAAAATAAAAAGTGTATCAGCAGCTCAACAAATTGAATCTGTAAAAAAAAAGTTTATTTTAAAAGAAGACTGCCAACATAGCTTTAACTGCCAAGTAGACAATTACTTTTTTTAAAAAAAAAATTCTTACTTCTAATAAAAGTAGTACTTGAATTTTTTCTATCACGAGGTCTTTCAAAGAACTTGATATTTCTAGTAGATTTTGTAAATGAAATTCCCAAATGTCAAAGAACTCTTCCGAGAGAAAGTAATTTGTCATATACATGGTGTGGCAGATGTACATCCCGCATAAGTCATTAGTGTCTTCATCTAGCTAATATCTTACCATTATGTGGGAGGTATTTTTGCCACACCCTGTACAATACAAGGTACACTAATTTCTTCAAGAATATTATTGCTGATGAGAAAAGATTTTCTATGCTTCTTAATGTGTCTCATATTCCTCAGAAAAACAAGTGAAAAATTCAAAGAAAACTGCCTATAACTAACAAGAAAGATTAGAGCCAGTGATATAATGGTATGAAGTTGTAATTCAGGTGTAGAATCATAGATAATTGAAAAGTCACTACCATTTATTCCAAGGAAAGGAGTGGCAATCCCGCCTTGCTTGGGGTGATTTGCTTAAAAAATAAAAAATAAATAAGAATTGCTGCTTTTCTGAGTCTTCCAAAGTATACAAAATTGACACAAATATAAGTATCATTCACGCTTTCTTGTAATTTTTAATTTTATGAATTGCTGTGTGCCTATGAAAATGTGCTTCTTTATACGCCGTATATGCTGTAGATAATGTTTTCGAAATTTTACTTTTAATAAAATATGGATTAGTGGATTTATACGCAGGAATGCATTAGTAATCAGAAAAAAACAAAGGGATATATGCTGGATGCGGTAAAACATCCGAAATGTTGAGTTCGATCATTTACCAAGTTGACAGTTTCTGCGGCGGTAGGATGACACTCATATACAAACGTCCCGGTCTCTTTCGAATAACAGCTTCTCTCAGTCTGATTCAATCTTTCGCAATATTTGATTGTTAACAGTCTTGTCATGCGGTATTAAGTCCATGAACAGAACACAATTTGCATCCAAAAGTTATACTTGTCATCTATTCCTTCACTGATTTCTAAATTTTTAATTAAGGAGTGGATGCTGTTTGAACATAGAATCAATCATGGATCCTGATTACGATCTTTTTCTTTCTCTCAGACGACATTTATCCGAGCTTCACACACATGATTCTGTTACTGCAGAGATGCAAGGCCTTCCCCAGTCACTTGACGCCATGTTCTTCGAGGCTGATACGGTCGTGCAATGATTAGACGAGTGAAACATGCTCCATAGATAAATAACGTTATAAATGTTTTGTTTTGGCTTAAATAGTCAATCCTAAACAAAAATTACATAGCCTGAAGATTGCGTTCAAGTACGAAACCTACTTTCGCTCCTGGGTGTTGGCCTCAGTGTCCACTTTTTAATTTTATATTTACATACTCTCTATCCGTGATAGTATATAAGTATATTATACACACTGTGTCTGATTTTATTATGTAAGTCAATGCCTTTGCAATAAAATTTCGTATTAACATTTGGTAAAAATGTTCGGGTGGATACATTTATTGATTGCAAAAATATACCATGTGATTTTTCAGCTTATCTATTTTCATCAGAAATATTTGCACTAAAATAATTGATATTGTGAGATTGTATAGTATCCTTATTGATATTTATTTTTACTTTCAAATATACAAATATCACCGTAATTATCTGCCTGTCATTAATTCATGGTCAAATTTTACTTCAAATAAATTATTGCAATAAATATAAGATGTATGACTGCATAAAACCACTCTCCTTACCAACTGGGTCCACGATGAAGTGGTAAGTCTCTACTGTCGAACTTTCTCTGCACAATTACAAATCCAAGAATTTTGAATCCAGCTAAAAATGCATTTCATTAAAATTATTTATATATATATATATATATATATATATATAAAAGGTCTGTGTGCGCAAAATGATAACGGTTGATGTAATAATTTTCTTTCAATGTCAAACTGAGATGTTCTGAATTTCATGTGAACTTTTTCTTCAAACATATTATACCAAGAAACGTAAGATTTATAAACTCATAGAATCTGTTAACAATGGGTAGGTTTAGTGTAGGTCAGTTGTAGGATATGCCAACAGTAATTCTCGGATTCGCGTGTTAAAGTTCAGCAAGATTCCGTTAACGAATATTTGTCTTCGTGTAAGAAATGGGTTAGTATTGTCGGTTGGAAATGATTAAATCCGCACGATATTTAATGTTTTATAATAATAAATTTAAAATGTCTCTAGATTAAAAGTAAACGTTCAGTCATCCACCAGGAAGACAGGACCTGACTACATTCGAGCCTGTAGACTGTACAGGAATTCTTGCGCGACTCGATCGTGAACCCCTTTGCCGTTCACAGGTAACTCTACTGACCTTACCGTCGACGCTAAGGAAACTTCTGCGCCACGAGGCCGCCACTAACGTTCTTAGCAGTTCTACCGTAATAATTTTAATAAAATTCTGGAATTAAGTAAAAAGAAATCATTTGTTGAACGACACAAGTGACGACAACCAATTCTGGACGAATAAGTACAAGTTCTCACGCATTTACAACTAAGCAGCAAGCAGTATGGAATGTTCCGCAAAAATTCTACTGAATAGTCAATACACTTTTATTCCATGATAAAACCTATCAATTCCAATATATTTTTAATGAACTTAACAGCGGATTCAAACCTATTACTATAAAATCGAGAACCTACCGCTCTTGCACCTACTTACTAAAATCAAAACCTCCGGTGGATTTGAACCGTATAGTAGGAATGACAGTTTAACACATTGCCAATGAGCCAACAATGGCCATCAAGCAAAAAGTGTCATTTTATGCACTAGAAACCTACTGATCATTGCAAAGCCTAAAATGAAACCTGAAGTCAATCAGTCAGTTGTTGAACGACGCGATATAAGTGGCGACAATTAATTCAGGACGAATGAGTGCGTGGTGAAACGGTAGGTTGTTTGCCAAACACGGTTTTGATACGAGTTTGTAGCGGACCGTGCGGGTGAAGATGTGAAGTGATATCTCTGGATTAAGATTTCCTGCTAGCCGGTCCAGCTACATAGGAATGTTGGACATTATATTAAGTCCAAAGAAGACAAAGAAAACAAACAAGACCGATATACATGGGTAAACAAATATATATTAATAACAAAACAAGTTAAACAAAGACATGAACAGATTACATATTGTTTGTATGGAGAAAATATGTGCCTGTTTTGTGTTGAGTGTCCGTACGTACGTGTATTGTCCTTAGCGTGTTCCCAGAATATGGGAAACGCTGTTTCTATGAGATGTCACATATTGGCCTAAGTGAAAAAGAGAAAGCTTTACCTCGCCTCCGCGCGAGGTTGCGGCCCAAGGCCTGAGTCGAAAAAGAGATTTTACCTCATCTCCACGCGAGATGGCCGTCCGAGGCCTAAGTCGGAAAAGAGAGAGAGAGGCGAAAGGTCAACCAGTATTTATACTCGTAGGAGAGAGACCCCTGTTGAAGGATTAAGGAAATGAGGAGGAGATAACTCCGACAATACCCCCTTCTTTGGATTAAAAGTGTAAGAAACAAACTTTTAAAATGTAAAAAGTTTTGAATATTGTTCTTTTGCACTGAAAAGAAAATGTGTATGAGTGAGGTTGCGATGCGTGATTCGACGAATGTGCTTGTGTTGTCGTCAGGGTGCTGTGTATTTCTCTAGTGGGTCAGAGTTGAGGCAAGTCCTGGATGAAATGTTGGTAGTGTTCAGCGTTTATCAAAAGTTGTCTGTTTTTCGAATGTTCCACGTTGAGTTGGGTTTGTCGTCTCGTCAACCTGTTTGCTGGTTTGGTCGTAGTTTTGCTTGAAAGATGAGGTTGTTTGTTTGATTTGCTGGCATGGTCGTAGTTTGTTTGGAAGACGAAGTTGTTTGTTTGGTTGCTGGATAAAATTGGCGCCCAAGATTTAAGTAGCGTTGTGGTGAAGTTGAGCTGATGTGGAATTTCTACCGAGTGTCGAATCGGGATGCATGTTCGAGAGAATTTGCTATTATTAACGATGGAATATCGTTCTCGCAAATTCTTAGGTCATTCTAGTTGCATCGTTACAGGATGAGAAAGGACAGTGAGTCGCCTTTGTTTGAGGTGGGGTTCACACTATCTATTTCAGTTCAGAAGAAAGTTGAATTTAGTTAAAAATGGCGTTGCGTTCTCTGTTTGGTAAGCCGGGTGAAATTGAGGTCAAAAGTCGCCGAGAGAAAGAAAAGGTCAAGCAAATATAGCCCAGTCATAGTAGTAATTGCAGTTTCCACGTGTTGTAGGAAAAAAAATTCCTTTTACCGTGCAGGAGAAAGTTGTTTTGTAGACATGTTGTAGTGAATTAAAAGTTCTTTCGTTAATAGATTACGGCGTACGTAGGATAGAAAAGAAGTTTCCAATATTATGTTGTTTTGACTGGCTCTCATTTGGAAGGTCTGTATAAGAATTTGTTTGTACATATATATCGTCTTGTGTGTGTTAGCAGGAGTTGAAATCACATTGGGAAGTCACCATTATGTAGAGGACCGTGCGGGGTGAAGATGAGGGTAAACATATATATATTACGCGAAGTCATGTGAGGTTACAGAGTGTTTGTATGTAGAAGATATGTGTGTGTTTTGTGTTGAGTGTCCGTACGTACGTGTATTGTCCTTAGCGTGTTCCCAGAATATGGGAAACGCTGTATCTGTGAGATGTCACATATTGGCTTAAGTGAAAAAGAGAAAGTTTTACCTCGCCTCCGCGCGAGGTTGCGGCCCAAGGCCTGAGTCGAAAAAGAGATTTTACCTTATCTCCACGAGAGATTGCCGCGCGAGGCCTAAGTCGGAAAAGAGATTTTACCTCATCTCCACGCGAGATGGCCGTCCGAGGCCTAAGTCGGAAAAGAGAGAGGCGAAAGGTCAACCAGTATTTATACTCGTGGGAGACTATCCTGTTGAAGGATTAAGGAAATGAGGAGGAACTATATCCGACAAGTTCGATCACTGGAATAAGAAGTGTTTTTCAACTAATCAGTAATGGTTCACCAGGAACATTTTCAGAAATAAGGTATAATCTGTTTGTAGAGTTGTTCTGAATTCCAGGTGAGCTTTTTCTTGGTATATACTATAATACCCAGAAATATGAAATTTATAAACTTCTAAAATCAGGCTGCTGTTAGTCGGTTTGGTATAAATCAGTGGTAAGATTGCCGACAGCGATTCGCGGATGTGTGTGTTCAAGTTCAGCAAGAATACGTTTACGAAATTTGCCTTCGTGTAAGTAATGCGTTAATATTGTCGGTTGGAAATAAATTAACCCGTATCACGTTTTAT
>OZ038515.1:81240745-81245745 GCA_964036315.1 Acanthosepion esculentum
TTAGGGTTAGGGTTAGGGTTAGGGTTAGGGTTAGGGTTAGGGTTAGGGTTAGGGTTAGGGTTAGGGTTAGGGTTAGGGTTAGGGTTAGGGTTAGGGTTAGGGTTAGGGTTAGGGTTAGGGTTAGGGTTAGGGTTAGGGTTAGGGTTAGGGTTAGGGTTAGGTTAGGGTTAGGGTTAGGGTTAGGGTTAGGGTTAGGGTTAGGGTTAGGGTTAGGGTTAGGGTTAGGGTTAGGGTTAGGTTAGGTTAGGGTTAGGGTTAGGGTTAGGGTTAGGGTTAGGGTTAGGGTTAGGGTTAGGGTTAGGGTTAGGGTTAGGGTTAGGGTTGGTTAGGGTTAGGGTTAGGGTTAGGGTTAGGGTTAGGGTTAGGGTTAGGGTTAGGGTTAGGGTTAGGGTTAGGGTTAGGGTTAGGGTTAGGGTTAGGGTTAGGGTTAGGGTTAGGGTTAGGGTTAGGGTTAGGGTTAGGGTTAGGGTTAGGGTTAGGGTTAGGGTTAGGGTTAGGGTTAGGGTTAGGGTTAGGGTTAGGGTTAGGGTTAGGGTTAGGGTTAGGGTTAGGGTTAGGGTTAGGGTTAGGGTTAGGGTTAGGGTTAGGGTTAGGGTTAGGGTTAGGTTAGGGTTAGGGTTAGGTTAGGGTTAGGGTTAGGGTTAGGGTTAGGGTTAGGGTTAGGGTTAGGGTTAGGGTTAGGGTTAGGGTTAGGGTTAGGGTTTAGGGTTAGGGTTAGGGTTAGGGTTAGGGTTAGGGTTAGGGTTAGGGTTAGGGTTAGGGTTAGGGTTAGGGTTAGGGTTAGGGTTAGGGTTAGGGTTAGGGTTAGGGTTAGGGTTAGGGTTAGGGTTAGGGTTAGGGTTAGGGTTAGGGTTAGGGTTAGGGTTAGGGTTAGGTTAGGGTTAGGGTTAGGGTTAGGGTTAGGGTTAGGGTTAGGGTTAGGGTTAGGGTTAGGGTTAGGGTTAGGGTTAGGGTTAGGGTTAGGTTAGGGTTAGGGTTAGGGTTAGGGTTAGGGTTAGGGTTAGGGTTAGGGTTAGGGTTAGGGTTAGGGTTAGGGTTAGGGTTAGGGTTAGGTTAGGGTTAGGGTTAGGGTTAGGGTTAGGTTAGGGTTAGGGTTAGGGTTAGGGTTAGGGTTAGGGTTAGGGTTAGGGTTAGGGTTAGGGTTAGGGTTAGGGTTAGGGTTAGGGTTAGGGTTAGGGTTAGGGTTAGGGTTAGGGTTAGGGTTAGGGTTAGGGTTAGGGTTAGGGTTAGGGTTAGGGTTAGGGTTAGGGTTAGGGTTAGGGTTAGGGTTAGGGTTAGGGTTAGGGTTAGGGTTAGGGTTAGGGTTAGGGTTAGGGTTAGGGTTAGGGTTAGGGTTAGGGTTAGGGTTAGGGTTAGGGTTAGGGTTAGGGTTAGGGTTAGGGTAGGGTTAGGGTTAGGGTTAGGGTTAGGGTTAGGGTTAGGGTTAGGGTTAGGGTTAGGGTTAGGGTTAGGGTTAGGGTTAGGGTTAGGGTTAGGGTTAGGGTTAGGGTTAGGGTTAGGGTTAGGGTTAGGGTTAGGGTTAGGGTTAGGGTTAGGGTTAGGGTTAGGGTTAGGGTTAGGTTAGGGTTAGGGTTAGGGTTAGGGTTAGGGTTAGGGTTAGGGTTAGGGTTAGGTTAGGGTTAGGGTTAGGGTTAGGGTTAGGGTTAGGGTTAGGGTTAGGGTTAGGGTTAGGGTTAGGGTTAGGGTTAGGTTAGGGTTAGGGTTAGGGTTAGGTTAGGGTTAGGGTTAGGTTAGGGTTAGGGTTAGGGTTAGGGTTAGGGTTGGTTAGGGTTAGGGGTTAGGGTTAGGGTTAGGGGGTTAGGGTTAGGGTTAGGTTAGGGTTAGGGTTAGGGTTAGGGTTAGGGTTAGGGTTAGGGTTAGGGTTAGGGTTAGGGTTAGGTTAGGGTTAGGTTAGGGTTAGGGTTAGGGTTAGGGTTAGGGTTAGGGTTAGGGTTAGGGTTAGGGTTAGGGTTTAGGGTTAGGGTTAGGTTAGGGTTAGGGTTAGGGTTAGGGTTAGGGTTAGGGTTAGGGTTAGGGTTAGGGTTAGGGTTAGGGTTAGGGTTAGGGTTAGGGTTAGGGTTAGGGTTAGGGTTAGGGTTAGGGTTAGGGTTAGGGTTAGGGTTAGGGTTAGGGGTTAGGGTTAGGGTTAGGGTTAGGGTTAGGGTTAGGGTTAGGGTTAGGGTTAGGGTTAGGGTTAGGGTTAGGGTTAGGGTTAGGGTTAGGGTTAGGGTTAGGGTTAGGGTTAGGGTTAGGGTTAGGGTTAGGGTTAGGGTTAGGGTTAGGGTTAGGGTTAGGGTTAGGGTTAGGGTTAGGGTTAGGGTTAGGGTTAGGGTTAGGGTTAGGGTTAGGGTTAGGGTTAGGGTTAGGTTAGGGTTAGGGTTAGGGTTAGGGTTAGGGTTAGGGTTAGGGTTAGGGTTAGGGTTAGGGTTAGGGTTAGGGTTAGGGTTAGGGTTAGGGTTAGGGTTAGGGTTAGGGTTAGGGTTAGGGTTAGGGTTAGGGTTAGGGTTAGGGTTAGGGTTAGGGTTAGGGTTAGGGTTAGGGTTAGGGTTAGGGTTAGGGTTAGGGTTAGGGTTAGGGTTAGGGTTAGGGTTAGGGTTAGGGTTAGGGTTAGGGTTAGGGTTAGGGTTAGGGTTAGGGTTAGGGTTAGGGTTAGGGTTAGGGTTAGGGTTAGGGTTAGGGTTAGGGTTAGGGTTAGGGTTAGGGTTAGGGTTAGGGTTAGGGTTAGGGTTAGGGTTAGGGTTAGGGTTAGGGTTAGGTTAGGGTTAGGGTTAGGGTTAGGGTTAGGGTTAGGGTTAGGGTTAGGGTTAGGGTTAGGGTTAGGGTTAGGGTTAGGGTTAGGGTTAGGGTTAGGGTTAGGGTTAGGGTTAGGGTTAGGGTTAGGGTTAGGGTTAGGGTTAGGTTAGGGTTAGGGTTAGGGTTAGGGTTAGGGTTAGGGTTAGGGTTAGGGTTAGGGTTAGGGTTAGGGTTAGGGTTAGGTTAGGGTTAGGGTTAGGGTTAGGGTTAGGGTTAGGGTTAGGGTTAGGGTTAGGGTTAGGGTTAGGGTTAGGGTTAGGGTTAGGGTTAGGGTTAGGGTTAGGGGTTAGGGTTAGGGTTAGGGTTAGGGTTAGGGTTAGGGTTAGGGTTAGGGTTAGGGTTAGGGTTAGGGTTAGGGTTAGGGTTAGGGTTAGGGTTAGGGTTAGGGTTAGGGTTAGGGTTAGGGTTAGGGTTAGGGTTAGGGTTAGGGTTAGGGTTAGGGTTAGGGTTAGGGTTAGGGTTAGGGTTAGGGTTAGGGTTAGGGTTAGGGTTAGGGTTAGGGTTAGGGTTAGGGTTAGGGTTAGGGTTAGGGTTAGGGTTAGGGTTAGGGTTAGGGTTAGGGTTAGGGTTAGGGTTAGGGTTAGGGTTAGGGTTAGGGTTAGGGTTAGGGTTAGGGTTAGGGTTAGGGTTAGGGTTAGGGTTAGGGTTAGGGTTAGGGTTAGGGTTAGGGTTAGGGTTAGGGTTAGGGTTAGGGTTAGGGTTAGGGTTAGGGTTAGGGTTAGGGTTAGGGTTAGGGTTAGGGTTAGGGTTAGGGTTAGGGTTAGGGTTAGGGTTAGGGTTAGGGTTAGGTTAGGGTTAGGGTTAGGGTTAGGGTTAGGGTTAGGGTTAGGGTTAGGGTTAGGGTTAGGGTTAGGGGTTAGGGTTAGGGTTAGGGTTAGGGTTAGGGTTAGGGTTAGGGTTAGGGTTAGGGTTAGGGTTAGGGTTAGGGTTAGGGTTAGGGTTAGGGTTAGGGTTAGGGTTAGGGTTAGGGTTAGGGTTAGGGTTAGGGTTAGGGTTAGGGTTAGGGTTAGGGTTAGGGTTAGGGTTAGGGTTAGGTTAGGGTTAGGGTTAGGGTTAGGGTTAGGGTTAGGGTTAGGGTTAGGGTTAGGGTTAGGGTTAGGGTTAGGGTTAGGGTTAGGGTTAGGGTTAGGGTTAGGGTTAGGGTTAGGGTTAGGGTTAGGGTTAGGGTTAGGGTTAGGTTAGGGTTAGGGTTAGGGTTAGGGTTAGGGTTAGGGTTAGGGTTAGGGTTAGGGTTAGGGTTAGGGTTAGGGTTAGGGTTAGGGTTAGGGTTAGGGTTAGGGTTAGGGTTAGGGTTAGGGTTAGGGTTAGGGTTAGGGTTAGGGTTAGGGTTAGGGTTAGGGTTAGGGTTAGGGTTAGGGTTAGGGTTAGGGTTAGGGTTAGGGTTAGGGTTAGGGTTAGGGTTAGGGTTAGGGTTAGGGTTAGGGTTAGGGTTAGGGTTAGGGTTAGGGTTAGGGTTAGGGTTAGGGTTAGGGTTAGGGTTAGGGTTAGGGTTAGGGTTAGGGTTAGGGTTAGGGTTAGGGTTAGGGTTAGGGTTAGGGTTAGGGTTAGGTTAGGGTTAGGGTTAGGGTTAGGGTTAGGGTTAGGGTTAGGGTTAGGGTTAGGGTTAGGGTTAGGGTTAGGGTTAGGGTTAGGGTTAGGGTTAGGGTTAGGGTTAGGGTTAGGGTTAGGGTTAGGGTTAGGGTTAGGGTTAGGGTTAGGGTTAGGGTTAGGGTTAGGGTTAGGGTTAGGGTTAGGGTTAGGGTTAGGGTTAGGGTTAGGGTTAGGGTTAGGTTAGGGTTAGGGTTAGGGTTAGGGTTAGGGTTAGGGTTAGGGTTAGGGTTAGGGTTAGGGTTAGGGTTAGGGTTAGGGTTAGGGTTAGGGTTAGGGTTAGGGTTAGGGTTAGGGTTAGGGTTAGGGTTGGTTAGGGTTAGGGTTAGGGTTAGGGTTAGGGTTAGGGTTAGGTTAGGGTTAGGGTTAGGGTTAGGGTTAGGGTTAGGGTTAGGGTTAGGGTTAGGGTTAGGGTTAGGGTTAGGTTAGGGTTAGGGTTAGGGTTAGGGTTAGGGTTAGGGTTAGGGTTAGGGTTAGGGTTAGGGTTAGGGTTAGGGTTAGGGTTAGGGTTAGGGTTAGGGTTAGGGTTAGGGTTAGGGTTAGGGTTAGGGTTAGGGTTAGGGTTAGGGTTAGGGTTAGGTTAGGGTTAGGTTAGGGTTAGGTTAGGGTTAGGGTTAGGGTTAGGGTTAGGGTTAGGGTTA